>VXAC01003106.1:25011-46278 GCA_013399225.1 Rhipidura dahli
CCGGGCGTACAGGTGAGTACAGGTGGGCACAGGTGGGCAGAGGTGGGTACAGGTGGGCGCACGTGAGTACAGGTGAGTACAGATGGACACAGGTGAGCACAGGTCAGTACAGGTGGGCACATGTGAGTACAGGTGGGCACAAGTGGGTATAGATGGACACAGGTGGGTACAGGTGTTCACGTGCATGCAGGTGTGTACAGATGCGCACAGGTGTGCACGCACAGGTTTGCACAGGCGCAGGTACAGATGCCCACAGGTGTGCACGCACAGGTGTGCACAGGAGCAGGTACAGATGAGTACAGCTGCAGGGCCGTGTGCGGGCATTCCAGGCTGCACAGGTGCACGTCCAGGTGCAGGGGTACAGCCTAGGAGGGGTGAGGCCGAGGGGATTGACCTGTGCTGATACTCCCCCGCCAGGTGAGCTGCCCCAGCCACGCTTTCATCACACGGCCCAACAGCCCCCTAAAAGCTCCACAATCCAAATTTGCGTTAATTGGGTTTTTAGACCAACTTCCGCACACCCTGCCTTCTTCACCCCGGCGTCTGCAAGGGATGCTCACCCCCACCCCAGAGGCAGGCTGGGAATAAAGTCCTTTTGGTCAAACCCTTGCTGCTGAACGCAAACCACGCCACCAGCAAGCCCCGCTCTTTGTTCTGCTCAGGGAGGGACTTCAGCAGCCCAGCATCAGCAGGAAACTCCCCCCACCCCCATAAATAAATTCCCATTTGCCAGAACCTCCTCATGCATCAAATAATTGGTCACTTATGCACAAAAGGGCATTCCTGTATTTATTAATTGGAATTTGCCTGCGCAAAAAGGCAGGAGAGGCTGAGGGGACCAGCCCGAGATGGGGAGGCACAGAGAGGAGACAAGGGATGGCACCGAAATCCGGACAGTTCGTGTCCCTCTGCAAGGATCCACCGCCCTTGGCACGGGGCTTTGGCAGCTCCCAGCACAGGGTGCCCCCCCACCACCACCACACCGGCTCCACTCCAGAGCCAAAATCTTCTCCGAGCTGTTCTATGGAGCTCCATCATCGTCCTCATCACCCACATCTTCCTCCGAGAGCTCTTCCTCGTGGGCTTCAGACGCGGCATCATCTTCCACTGGGGGGAGGAGAGGAGAGGCAGGGCTGCAGCAGGGCCGCCAAGAGGGGGTGAAGCCCCCCGGCTGCAAACCCCACCCCACACCGGGAGCGGGAGCGCTGCCACCCTCCCACCCCACGGCAGCAGACCGGGAGCTGGCACTGACCTGTCCAGCTGCAAACAGGCGCTGACCCCCCCGAGCAGCCCCTCCCTCCATCCCCGGGGCAAAGCAGCGAACACGAGGGGGGACCCCGGAGCCCCCCCGAGTGACCCCGGAGCCCACGGCTCGATAACACTCACGGGTGACGTGCTGCCCGCTGAGATAGACCGGCCCGGCTCCACACTGGAGCACGAAGGTGACGGGAGGGACGAGCTCCAGGCCTTTGAGGCTGATCTGCAAAGAGCCGCAGCTCAGAGACCCCCGGGCCCGGCCTCAGCTGACGCCGTCCCCCCCGGGCAGGGGCTGCTCTTACCATGGGCAGCAGCGGGCTCCGCAGGGCCGCGATGGGCACCGGCTTGTGCTCCCCAGAGGCGTTTTTGGAATCCACGGCCACCACGTGCAGCTCGTCCCTGGCGTCAGCCCCCAGGCAGATCTGCAGGGCCGAGCAGAGAGCCCGTGGCACGGAGCCGCCGGCCCGATTGCCGGCAGTCCCCGGGCAGGGTTCGGCTCTCACCGTTCGCAGCAGCACCAGGTGCTCCAAGAAGTCATCGTCCTCCTCCACCACGCAGCTCCGGGCGCCCGTGCCCAGCTGGCAGCCTGGGAGACACGGCGGGGTCTGCGCACGCACAAGCTGCCCCCTCCCAAAAGCAAAAGAAAGGTTCTCCCCCCACCCCAAAACACCAGGGCGGCTTTCCCGGGTGTGCACTCAGTGCCAAAGCGGGAGTTGCACCCAGCCCGGCTGCCCGCAGAGCGAAGCCGCCGCCCCCGGCTCTGTCCTGGGGCTCCCAGCTCCGTACCCCAGAGCGCAGCCACGGGCCGCTCCTCCGACAGCGAGAACTCAAACGAGCTGCTCATCCTCCGCAGCAAACCCAACCCCAGAGACAGCCGCACCCGCAGGGCAACGAGCCCCTGCCCTCACACCGACCACTAATAAAGGACAGGGGGATCCCGGGAGGTGCAGGTTGGGAATGCAGAGCAGGTGTGGGGGGGGCATCAGAGCACCCACCACCCCTCAGACCCCCCGGCAGCACCTACAGCCCACCTGAGCACACTTCAGCTTGATTAGAGACGAGGCCACCAGCCCTGGCAGTGAGACCACCGGTCCCTGGGACCCCTGTTCCCTGGGCCAGCCCCACCCTACCCTCCACTGCTTGGGAAGTCCCTCCTTAGCTGCTGGGGTCGGGGATGAGCCCCCCAAGTGTCACCAGACCGAGGTCTGAGGCTCTGAATCGGGAACGCTCCCCGAGCTGCGTTTTTTCCTCTTTATTTAGTGATTTCGTCATGGCAGGGTGTTAAAAGCAAAACACCAAGGAAGGATCCCAGCAGGGGAGGCCCTGCAGCATCCCAGGTCCCGTTCCTGCGCAGGAGCTGGGATTTCCCTGCACCAGGAGGTGGCACTGGGCACCTCCCACAGTTCTGCCTCCCCTCTCGGGGTGCAGGAACGCGTGGCAGGGCTTAGGGGCACCAAGGCACGCTCAGAGCCCGGCTTTTCCCTGCTAGGACCCCCGCGAACCCCAGTCAGCCACCCGGGAGCAGCACATGGAGCAGCACCCTCCGCTCGGGACAGATTTGGAGATTCAGAGGTTTATTTCACACGGCACGGGGGGACACAAACCAGGACAAAAACTGTGCAGTCACTGCACATACTGACACCAACCTATGCCCAAAGGTGCTGCGGGGCAGCGCGGTGTGGGCAGGGCACGCCCGCACACGAGTGAGATGAGAATCCACCTCCCGCCCCCGAGGGGCACGGACACGGGCATCTGTCCCAAACGAGAGGGAGAAACTGCCAGAGGTCTGACAAGACCGTAATTCCCTGGTTTTGGAAGTCCTCCTCGCTCGGAGCTCCCCTCATTCCTCTGAGCTGTTCCTTTGCTGAAGGCATCGCTGCAGCTCCTGGAATTGCTCCCGCCCCTGGAATGCAGCGGCTGGGGCAGGGGTGGAAATCCCGGGAAGGGCTTGAGCCTGCAGGAGGCTCTTCCCTCCTTCTCAACAGTCCAAAACTGGCCAAGCCTGGGACGACGGGGTCCTTCGTCCTTCAAGAAAGCAGAGCTGGCAGTCTCCACATCCCCACTGCCAGCCAGGAACCCCCCAGATGGGAGTTTGTTCCCTGTCCACACATCCCTGAGGCTGTGCTGCCTCTTGGTGAGCAGCTCCAGAGCTCTTCCCCAGCTCCAGGTCTCCAGCACCAACGGCACGAAGGAGCTGGTGCTGTCCCAAAACCGTTCCCAAGGGAGATCCTCCTCCTGTCCGGGTCGGTGCGTGCCCTGGAGGGCGCTGCCAGCACCGGCACCCCTGGTGCTGCTTCTCCAACCCCGGCCCTGCAAGAAGAGGGTGGGAGGTGACACAGTGTCACCCAGCAGGGGACAGGGACCCACGGCCACCGCCCCGGCAGGCACAGAGGGGGTCCAGGAGCACCATGAGGAGCTCCGGTGAGCCAACCAGGCAGCCGGCCAAGGAGGGTTCACGCTCTGGGGGCATCGGGGGGGTGTCGGCAGCTGCGGCCGGGCTGACACCGGACTCACGTGCCCGAACCCGGGCAGCAGCCTGGGGCTGGCCACGGGCTGTGATCCCCGGGGAGGGCGGCGGCCAACGCGGGCAGAGGAGAGGCCGGAGGGATGGTGACCCGGCCGGGGAACGCTCTCTCCTCCCAGCTCTCGGCTGCTCGCAGTCAGTCGGACGGACCCGCGGGCGTCTCTCCGCCAGCAAACCTGAAACGGGGGAGCGCAGCGGGTCAGAGCCCAGACCCTCCCACCGTTCACCGCCCCGTGTTCCCAGCACGGGTGAATCCTTCCCGGGGAACACCTCGGGCACCTCCATCTGGCTGCCCGCGCAGTCTGGCAGGAAACTTCTCCTGCCCTCAGGCGTTCGGAGAGAAACACGGTTAAAATCCACAGTAACAAGAGTAACTCCAATTTTGCCATACTAATAAAAAAACTCAGTGCGGAAAAACCCCACGCTACAATTCGGAGATGTAAATAAATCCGTGTCAGGGTGCCGGCAGGGCAGAGCCACAGCGTGGGCGTCCCTGCCAGCCCCTGCCAGCCCCCTGCGCCCTGTGGGCTGCCAGCGCCGGGAGCGCATTTCCCATCAAGGGATGGAGCAGGACGAAATTTATTCCATTCCCAGATTTACGCCGCTGGAGGGCAAAGCAACCCCAGACTGGTGACAGCAGCTACACTGCCTCTCTCCGGAGGGGGCCCCCGCGTTTTCCTTCTTTA
Organism: Rhipidura dahli; assembly: GCA_013399225.1. NCBI lineage: Eukaryota > Metazoa > Chordata > Aves > Passeriformes > Rhipiduridae > Rhipidura > Rhipidura dahli. The sequence continues at coordinate 29,479 of VXAC01003106.1, forward strand.
GCAGCAGAAAGTGGGATCGGCAGGAGAAGGGGGGGATCCCAGGCTTTGGGACATATTCCTGGCCAGCTGTTTTGCTTCCCTGTTCACCAACCTTGTCTCCTTTACCCGGGAACAGCAGACCCGGTCCTGGACTGGGACTGGTAGCGACCCCAGTTTTGTAGCCCAGTGGAGGGGCCGGAGTTTTAAGGGATCATGAGGGAAGAGGGCAGTGGTTCCCAGCTCCACACCCCAGAGCCTCTCCCATGCTCCCCCAGCTCTGCACTGCGCTGTCAGAGCTCAGTCCCACCACCGGCAGCCCCCCCAGGCACACCCCAAAGGGCTGGACCCCCTGAGCCCCTCCCGAGCAAATGCCTGCCGGTACCTACTCATCAGGCTGTGAGCACAGAGCGGGCTGCGCGCCCTGCAGCCGGGACTCGCCCAGCGGCCGCTGCCGGTGGCCACTGCCCTGGGGCACAGGAGTCTCCTCCGTTCTGCTGCCGCTGCCCCGAGCCTCGCCGTCCTCCCCGGGGCGCCCGGGGGCCGCCTTGCTGTCCTCTGCGGGGCCGCCCCGCGGGCTGAAGGCACAAGGGCAGCGCTGCAGGTCCTGGGAGACGGCGTGGAGCCGGCGGTCGGCGCGGCGCGGGCAGCACAGCAGCTTGCGGAAGGCGCTCCTGAAGTCGGGGCTGCGGCAGTAGATGATGGGGTTGAAGGCTGAGTTGATGTAGCCCAGCCAGTTGAGGAAGAGAAAGAGCTGGTCTGGCACCAGTGACCGGCAGAAGACCTTGATGATGTTGGCCACAAAGAAGGGCAGCCAGCAGAGCGTGAAGATGCCCATGATGATGCCCAGGGTCTTGAGCGCCTTGTGCTCCTTGATGGCCAGCAGGCGGGAGGGCCGCCGGCGCCGGCTGCTCCTGGACGTGGGGCTGGGGGGCTCCTGCAGGAACCTCACCTTGTCCTTGCCGATGAGCCGGACGTGCCGCGTAGCCACGGCGAAGACTCGGACGTAGACGAAGATCATGACGAGCAGGGGCACGTAGAAGGAGATGGTGGAGGAGACGATGGCGTAGGTCATGTTGGTGACAAAGTCGCAGCAGCGCGGGTCGTCGTAGCAGCGCGCCGCCTGCTCGTCCGCCCCGTCCCGCCACCAGTGGTTCATGATGGGCAGGAAGGAGATGAAGGCGGAGATGGCCCACACCAGGCACACCACGGCCCGCGCCCGGCCCTTGGTCACCAGCGCCTCGTACTGCAGCGGGAAGGTGACGGCGAGGTAGCGATCCACGGCGATGGCGCACAGCGTCTCGATGCTGGCCGTGACACACAGCACGTCCAGCGAGGTCCACAGCTCGCACACCACCGTGCCGTAGGGCCAGTGGCCGCTCAGCAGGATGGTGGCCCCCGGCGGCACCACCAGCAAGCCCATGATGAGGTCGGCGCACGCCAGCGAGGTGATGAAGACGTTGGTCATGGTCTGCAGCCGCGGCGTCTTGGCGATGGCCACGATCACCAGCAAGTTCCCGGCCACGATGACCAGGACAGTGAGGCTGATGGCGGTCCCCAGCACCCACTGCCGGCCCAGGCTGCCCGCCCCGCTGCAGTTCCCGGAGCCCCCCCAGGCGCTGCCGTTGCCCGCGGGGAGGGGGCTCATCTCGGCCGGGCTGGGGGCACCGGCCCCGCGCCCGCCGTGCGCTCCCCGCCGCGCTCCCGGCGCAGCCCTCGGGGCGGACCGGCGAGGCCGGGTCCCCTCCGCGCCGGAGGAGGAGCCTTTAAAGGCGCGGGGCGGCCCCGGGCTGCCCGCTCCGGAGGGCNGGGCTCTCCATCCCCTCGCCGTGCCCTCCCGCCCTTCTCCGGGCTCTCCATCCCCTCGCCGTGCCCTCCCGCCCTTCTCCGGGCTCTCCATCCCCTCGCCGTGCCCTCCCGCCCTTCTCCGGGCTCTCCATCCCCTCGCCGTGCCCTCCCGCCCTTCTCCGGGCTCTCCATCCCCTCGCCGTGCCCTCCAGCCGCTCTTTGCGTCCCCAGTCCCACACATCTGTCCCTGTTCTCCACGCACCCGTCCCCTCGCTGTCCCCCGGTCCTTCCCTGTGGACCCTCACTCCTTTGTGCCGCCCTCCCCGTGCCCCTCTCCGTGCGCCCCTCGCTGTGCTCAGACTCCCGCTGGGCAGGACGGACTGTCCCTGGTGGGGACAGTGACAGCTCTGTCATCCCCCTGCCCCGACATCAGCACAGGGCTGGCAAGGTGACACCCCGCTCCAAAGGTGATACCCAGGGCCACAGACACCATTTCACTTCCACATTTATTGCCTGAACCTCCTTCCCAGTGGATGGAGGAGACCTTTTTTAACTCCCACTCCCGAATTTGGGTGGGTGCTGGTGTTTGGAGACCCCCACCCGCACTTCCTGCCCCTCTCACTTGGCACTGGGGAGCCACCAAAACTCTGGAAGGCTCCACAGCCCCACTGCCGTTCCCAGGGCCCCTGGGCAGACTCCAGAGTGGATCATCTTTCCCTATCAGTTATTTATACAATACTGGGACTTCTAAGACAGGCGGTCTCCAAATGTGGCAGTTTGAAGTTTCAGCCAAAAGGGGAAATGTTGACAAAGACAGAAAAAATATGTGTAAAAATGATCTGGTTGGCATTTCTTCCCATTCATGAGCTATGAAAGCAGAGTCCTGGTTTTATGAGCTGGATCTTTACAAGACTGTGTTAAATTTTGTAAGCCCTCAGCCAAGGGCTTGATCCAGTCTCACTCAGCTTCCAGCCCCGGCGTTTGCTGCTGGCTGGGACCGAGCTGGGAATTGCTGCTCACAGGGCAGCTTGTCCTGGCCCGGAATGGCACCGGGAAGCTTCACACCCAGCTCCAGAGGGCACCTGGAGCTGGATTTGTGTCTGACAGTGAAGGATCTGTGGGGATGTCCCTGGGTAATGAGGGCTTCGGGCTTTGGTGTGTGGAGTCACCGGGCATGGGGCAGGATGTCCAGCTCTGCCCCCACCCTCCTGAGTGACCAGGGGCTGCTGGGCTGCTGATATAGGGTCCCTTCCCTCTGCTTCCCATCCTCGCCTCTGCTTCCCTTCCTCACCTCTGCTTCCCATCCTCACCTCTGCTTCCCATCCTCACCTCTGCTTCCCATCCTCACCTCCTCTTCCCATCCTCACCTCTGCTTCCCATCCTCACCTCCTCTTCCCATCCTCACCTCTGCTTCCCATCCTCACCTCTGCTTCCCATCCTCACCTCTGCTTCCTTTCCTCACCTCTGCTTCCCTTCCTCACCTCTTCTTCCCATCCTCATCTCTGCTTCCCATCCTCACCTCTGCTTCCCATCCTCACCTCCTCTTCCCATCCTTCCCTCTGCTTCCCATCCTCACCTCTGCTTCCCATCCTCACCTCTGCTTCCCATCCTCACCTCTGCTTCCCATCCTCACCTCTGCTTCCCATCCTCACCTCCTCTTCCCATCCTCACCTCTGCTTCCCATCCTCCCCTCTGCTTCCCATCCTCACCTCTGCTTCCTTTCCTCACCTCTGCTTCCCTTCCTCACCTCCTCTTCCCATCCTCATCTCTGCTTCCCATCCTCACCTCTGCTTCCCATCCTCACCTCCTCTTCCCATCCTTCCCTCTGCTTCCCATCCTCACCTCTGCTTCCCATCCTTCCCTCTGCTTCCCATCCTCACCTCCTCTTCCCTGGCAGCCCCAGCTGCCCTGCAGAGCTGGGCTCTGTGCTGGCTCCCAGACACCAGAGGGGCTTCAAGCCCCTCCCGAGGCATTTTGCAGCCTGTTTCCCTGCAGACAGTCCCTGACAGCGTTTTTGGGCCATCCTCACCCTGCCGTGCCCCAGAGGAAGCCCCCCCTGCATTCCGAGCCCGGGACAGCCAGCCAGGCGCTCCCGGGGGGCTGAGCAGGCATCCGACCCCATCCTGATGTCTTCTCTCTGGAACTCAAATCAGCACCACTCCCGGACAGGAGGGCTCGACACCGTGCCCCGTTCCCGGGGAGCAGACAGGGCTGGGGAGAGGAAGGGAGGGTCCCAGGCCTTTCATCACCGCAGGGGAAGTAACGTGGCTCCGCATCTTTGTCCCAGTTTTACAGCTGGGAAAGCTGAAGCGCAGAGATGCTGGGTCTCACCCAGCCCTGACCCCATCCCTGCTGCTCCAGAGCCTTGATCCAGGCCCCCACAGGGATGGAGACCATCCAGCCCAGGGCTATCACCATCCCCTTCCCTTTTCCATCCCAGCCACTGGCCCAGCTCTACCTGCACGGCCACTGCCAGGGGGGGAGGCAGAGCCAGCCCTGGCCGAATGCCACAGGAAACCAGTGGGTCAAGTGTTGTTTAGAAAACTCTGGGAAAATATGTTTATGCCATGGATCAGAGCAGCTCCTTTGGCTGTTGCTGCAGAATAAACAACGGGTATTTAAAAATACTTCTTTACACATAGAGAATCGGGATGAATTAGGGGAGATCCCTGCTTGGCAAGAGCTGGGATGCAGGGAACTGGCATCTCCTTGCTGGGCAGCACACAAAGTTCCTGGTGCCCACGGATGTGTTCGGAGAGAGGAAACAGATGCCTGAGCTGATCCCAGACACATCTGAGGGCACACGGGCTCTGCCGGGTCCCAGAGAGTGAGGGGTGAGAGCTCAAGTAGCAGCCATGGATAAAAATAAAGCTTTTTATAGCTGGGAACTCGCTCCCTCCCTGGCACGTGGCCGCATAGTCGCCGGTACAGGGCACGAGATAAACCCATCACACGGAGCTGTCACTGCCCGTGGCCACGCCACTGTGGGGACACCAGCGTCCCCCTCTCCCCTCCGGTTCAGCTTCCTCAGCTTCCCATTGAGCAGAGGGTCCAAAACCATCCCCCAGTGCAGCAGGGGATGGTACCAAAACCGCCCACGAGCCCTCAAGGGGCTCCACCTGTCCATGCCAAGGGAGGACACCTGGGGACAGCACAGGACATGGGTGAGGACCATGGGATGCTCCTCCCTCTGCCTAGTAAGGAGATGCCCAAGGAGCAGCATTTTACCCCAGATTCCCTCCCCAGGGAGGGAGCTCTGGGCTCGCTGGGGTGGGCACAGGGCCAGGCTGGGCTTTGGGAATGGGTCCTGCTCTGGCTGAGTGCCCACAGAAGCGAGAGACTCCCCTGGACTTCCAGAATAGTTTCCATATCAGACCCGCAAATCTGGCTTTGAAGTTGTTTGGGATTCTCTGTCACCACATTTCCTCGTCAGCACATAAACAGGCTGTGATGAAGCTTCAGCCCCTGGGTACTGCCTGTCCCAGGAAGCCTGCAGGAAGCTCCGCATAAACTCTGGTTCCCATATAAACCCTCCTCCCCCGGCAAAGGCGGGCATGGCTCTGGGATCTGCAGCACTGTCAGCCGGGGCTTGGGCAGGAAGTGAAAAATCTCTGTGTCAGAATAATAAAAAGCAGTAAAAATGTGTCATTTCACTGACTTTAACATAAGCTGCTGTTTTTAGGGTGTGGGTTACCCAAGGCAAGCTCAATATCCCATGGCAAATACCCCGCATTCACGGGGTTCAGGCAGGGTCTGTGCTGTGGTTTATACCCCGCTGCACTTCCAGGAGCTGCCCCGCGCCGGCTGCTGTCCCAGCACAGCTTCCCCATCACCCAGAGGATGCTCCCTGTGCCACCCCGGCGCTGCCATCCCGGCCCGGGGTGAGCCCTGCATCCCGAGGGGCTCCAAACTCCCGCATCTCACTCCCATCCCGTTTTCCAGGCCAAGCTCCCGGCAGCTCCGGCCTCGGTGGTGATGAAAGAGGCAGCGCGGGCACCCGGGGGGTCGGAGCCGGCCCAGCCGGGGCTGAGGTCACTCTGCCCGCTGGTTCTCAGCCCGTTCCCACCGTGGTTTTCCCTGCGGACGCACGGCTCGGAGGAAGGAGCCGGGCAGGGCTGGTGGGATCCCTGGCCTGGCCTGGGGCACCCCGGGGTGAACGGATGGGGCTGGAGGGGTGGGGAACCCGCCGTGGAGGACGGAGCTTGTGGCCACCGGCATCGCTCCCGAGGAGAGTAGATGGAGGCACGGAGCCGGCTCCGGGGCCATCCTGCCCTGCCCGGAGCAGGCAGCCCGAGAGCGGGCACTGCCACTCGTCACCCCGGGGCTGCAGTGAGAGAATGAGGGAAAGGGGCATCGAGATCCTGAAACGCAGCCAGTGACCAAGACTGCGCTAAGGCAACCCCAGGTCCCGCTCCTGCCCCCCAGATCCCTGCGCAATTCTGTTTTCAAACTAAAAAATAAATCATAGTAAAGCCGTTTTCTTTCCAATGTCGTTGGGAGGAAAGCCTGCGACACAGTGCCTGCGGGCAGTTATTCCCAATTTCTGACATTTTTATCACACCTTGCGTCATGGTTTCATTCCTGACAGGTCCCTTCTCCCTCCAGTTGCAAGTGCCCGGAGCAGGGAGAGTCCTCCTGCTGCCATCGGGACCTACAAAGGTTTTACAGATGTTTTCACAGCTCCTTTCCCATTGTTTCTGGTTTTCCTTCAGCTGTTGCTAAAGCAGACTGGGGTGGGGAAAGCAGGGAGAAGTTTGCAATAACACGGCTCCGGATTTCACAAAAAGTGTGGGAAGTGTCGAGAAAAATCGTCAACAACAGAAATGACCTCAGAGAGAGCTGAGCTTTCAGGCAGGGCTTTCCGAGGGGGAGAGGAGCATCCTGGCCGTGGGATTCCCAGCTCTGCCCCAAAGCCAGCTGGGAGGGCGAGGCTCCAGCCCGGCTTTGGGGAGAGAAGCTTCTTTGGGGAAGCTGGCAGGGATGAGGCAGCGAGTGCCAGCAGCCCCGTGTGGAGCCGCCCGCCAGCCCCGCGGGACACCGGCCAAGCTGCCCCTCCTCTGCCCCCGGCATGCCCGGGCTCCCGGCTGTGCCCCCACTGCCCAGCAGCGCCCATCCCTGCTCCCCAGCCCCCCGGCCCCCTCCTGGGGCTGACACCAGGCTGTGTTTGCTTCCAGCCCAGTGTTTGAGGGGAGGAAAACCAACAACGTGGAGGAGGAAGAGGGAGTCAAACACTCCCCCTGGCTCTGGCCATGGGTGCCATGGTGAACCCCATGCCGCCGAGGCTGCTGCTAGCAGGTGTCAAGAGCAGGACCCAAGGAGCCCAGCCCAGGGTTGCGTTTTGGGGTGCTCAGCACCCCCAGCAAGGCCAGGGGCACCCCAGCCAGGGTTTCCTGCCGAGGGCTGGGGCCGGCGGAGATGCCCTTCCCAAAGGCAGGATGGGCTTGTTTATGGGGCAACTTTTATCAGCACGAGCAGCCCTCGGGCGGGCAGCGGGGATGTGGCTTTGTCCGGGTTTGTCCTTATCGCCCGCCGCGGTCGGAGGGGAATGTAAACACGGATGGATGGGGTGGAAATGCCGCGGCACGGGGACATCCTCACTGGGATGGGGTCCGTCACCATCCCGTCCCTCGTGGGGCTGGGGTGGGGTCCCCAGGCCTCCATGGGAGGGTGGGGTGCAGAGAAGGATGAGCCTTCCCACGCGGGAGGCGCACGGACAAGAGGGGATGGATGGGGCAAGATGAAAGCTGCCAGCCCCCCGCTGCCCACCAGGACGAAGTTTATCCTCCCCTCGGGTTATTTTCTTCCTGTCCCATCAAAGCCTCCTGTAAGCACAGCCCAGCCGGGAGCTCTGGAAGTGGGGCCGGTGATGGCAGCGCCGGGCAGGAGCTGCCCCTGTTGTCATCCCCGGGAGCTGCTCTCACACCGCGCTCAGGGGCATTTCACGGCTTATAAAACACATTTTCTTCCCCAGGACCCTGCCAGGGGAGTGAGTCCTTCACCAAAAGCCGCCCCTGCTCAGCTACCAGCGACTGAGAGCAGGTCAGAAGCAAAGACAGCGCTGGTGGAGAGACGGACACCTCGGAGAGGCACTTCTGCTCCCGATTTAGAAGGCAATAATGCGATAACCTCGCGTCACATGAGGATGACGAAGGGTTTTCCAGCCCTGGGAGCTGCCCGTGGAATGGGCAGATAAAATGCCCTGGAGAGGAACACACTGTCATCGGAGGGTGCCGCTGGCGTGGGCAGGAGAACATCCAGCGCCTCTTCCCTGCCCGCAGGCAGCTCCCGGGCAGGTGGAGCTGGGGTCCGGGGCCAGGAGGATCCCCGCACCGAACTCCAGCAGGCACTGGGATGGTGACAGCCAGGATGTGCCCTCAAACCCTGACCTTCCCCCCGGTCCTTGACCCCGTGGCTGCCCATTCTCCAGCAGGAGGAGGAGGAGGAAACGGCAGCGGCTGCCTCGCTGGGTTGGGGGTCACTGCTGATGTCATTCCACGCCGGAAATGTTATTTTCCTGCGCCAGTGCCCAGTAATCGATTCAGCAGCTGGCACAGGGCGAGCGAGGGCTGCCTGCCAGGCACCGCAGCCTGCCTGGGGTCCCACAGGACCCTGGGGGGCACAAACACCCCGGTCCACAGCCCAGCCTGGCAGGAGACCCCTGCTCCGGACACCGAAATGCCGCCCCGTAGGAAATGCTCAGCGATGCCCCGGGGGACCCAGCACCCCAGGGCGGGACCGTGGCTCCGCAGGGGTGAGGTTGGCCCCGGGCAGGCTTCGGAGCAGCGCGGCTGCCGAGCTCCATCTGTTGGAGCCGGGCTGATGGTTTGGGCTGTGCCCCACCGGAGCGACCTCCAGCCCCGGCCCAGGGACAGTGACTGCCGCAGCCTCGGTGACCCCGCGGTGCTGCAGCGCAGGCGGAGCGCTGCCGAAGTGCTGCGGGCATCCGCTGGCGCCTGCCCCGGCATCTGGGCTGGAACCCAGCCCGGCTGCCGGCATCCCGGCCATCAGCAGATGTCAGCACCGGACCGGTGTCCGGTGAGGGTCAGCAGAGCCCTGTGGCCGCGGCTGGGGGAGCAGGGGAGGGATGAAGGGCTTCTTCTGGAGGATTCTCGTGAGCAGGGTGGTCCCAAGGATGCTCGGAGGGGCTTCACTCCAGGGTTTCATCCCTGGGTTCCCCAGCCCAGGGATCCCGCCCAGCCGACCCTGCGCCCCTCCCACCACAATTCAGCCTCTCTTTAGATCTTTTCTTTATTAAAGTATCAAGACAAACCCCGTTTTTCCACAGCTCCAGGCCCCGCAGCCCTACAGGAGCATCCCCAGGGACACGGCGTGGGGGGCGCCGGACTCGTGTGTGGCCGCCGGGCTCCACCCGCGTTTGTTCCCGGCTCCTCGGGGGGGACAGAGCCATTTGGGTTGGGGGTCTGCCGCCCAGCCGGGCAGACATCTGTCCCCGCAGCGTTCCCACGGGGACCACCCGGACCTCCCAGGGCGGCCACCCCGCGTGGGCCGGGGAGGGCACGGAGGGGCAGCGCTGCCAACACCCCCGTGGGGGCTCCCCGCGTGGCGGAGGGACCGCGGCACGGGGAATCGCGACCCCGGAATCGGGGGGCACAGGCCGGGGGGCAAAAGAGGACGAAAAGGGGACCCGGGGACCCGCCGGGGGTCCCGCCCAGACCCCGCCCACTGAGGTACAAACCACGCCCACATCTCTCGTATTTGCATAATCCCGCCCCTTAATGGGGACCGCCCCACCGGTTTGATTTGCATATCCCCGCCCGCTTCATTCGCATATCCCCGCCCTCCGCCCCGGTCCCGCCCCGGTCCCNGCCGCTGCTGCCAGGGGCAGACGCCCAGTCGCGACATCCCGGGCCCCGGCAAATGCCTCGCTCTGCCCGACGGGGCCCCGCTGCCGCCCGGCGACTACAGCACCACGCCGGGGGGCACCGTGTTCGGGACCACGCCGGGCGGTGAGCGCCGGGCCGGGCTGGGGGGCCTTGCTGGGGGAGAGCGTGGAGGTCTCAGCCGGGGGAGCGGGGCTCGGTTGGAGCGAGGGTTTGCAGGGGAGGGGGGAGCGCTGCCGCCTTGTCCCGGGAGAAGGACGGGGAGCCCCCCGGTTGTCCCGGGACTCAGCGGGGGTTTGGGGGGCCGGGGCAGCGGGACAGCACCTGCCCAGGTGTCCGTGCTGGGGAAACGCGGCAGCGCCTCGGGAGCCTCGCAGGGAGCAGCCGCGGCCTCGCCGTGGTTACTGATTAATTCTAATCTCTGATATTTGCTGTTTTCTCTGGCAGTCAGCAAAACCCTGGGGCCTTTTCTCTTTATTTCTAATCCCAAATGGCTCCAGATTGTGGAGGCACGGCGCTCTGCTGCTGCGAGCAGGCCGGGGGCTTGTTCCCTCTTTGTCTGCTGCGAGGTCCCGTGCAGGGAGCCGAGGAATCTGTCGGGATTTCCTCCTCGAGTAAAAGAAATAAACTGATTACACTGAGGGCTCCTCCATCGGAGGGGTTTTGTGTCCCCATCACCCCCTCGGCTGTTTGATTTTGGCAGTTTGGCCCCGGCAGAAGCGGCCGCAGCTCCAGGTGAGGGCACCTGGCACGGGCTCAGCGTGAGGAGCTCCCGCAGCCTCTGCTGCCCCCGAGCCGGGGCTTGCGGTGATTTTTTATCCCCCCACGCTTTGTAGAATTCTTTGTAGAATTGTCCCCCCGATCGCTGCACCCCTGCCCAGGCGGGTGTGAGCAGCAGAAAGGGTGAAGCCGTGCTCGAAGTTCAGCCAAAAGAACAAAACTGTGGGGCGGGGGGTGGAGGTTCTGTCGGTCGCTCGGAGCTGCCGCGGGATTCCCGGCCTTAGAATCCGGGGAGAAGGGGAAGTGGCACTGCTGACTCACTCGGCGGCGTTGGTGCCTGCAGAAAAGCTGAGTTTTGGGCTTGTTTTGGCCGTGTGCGTTTGCTCTGAAAGCAGAAGATCGCTGAGAAGGGCTCCAGCAGCATCTGCAGGGGTTGTGTTGGGCTGGGGGAGGCTCGGAGAGGAGCCCCCCGGGGCTGCCTGCTGCGGCTCCCCGGGGAGTTCCTGAGCCGGGGCCACCGGGAGCTGCCTGTCCCCGCTGCTGGAGGGAGGGAGGGAGGGCTCGGAGCTGCTGGGGGACAGACAGGGCTGTGTATCTGCCTCGTGGTGCTCTCAGGGAGCAGAGCATCCCCTGGGCTGTGGGTTTCCCTGCTAAATACACCCCGGAACGCGGCTTTGGGCGTGTGAAGGAGCCTCTTTGTGCCTGGGACAGCCCGGGGTGCCCTGCTCCAGCTGCCCGCTCTGCTTTGGGGAGCTCTGGGCACGAGGCTGCCGGAGGGAGGTGGAAGCTCCGTGCTCCCGGCGCTGCTACGTGAGCTGCAGTTCCAGGAATCCCTGTCCTAGTCCCGCTCCCTGCGCTTCCCAGGAATTTAACACCCCTCTCCCAGCCAGCTGACTGCTGGGCTGGATCCTCCTCCCGAAAGCGGCTCAGGCTCAGAGTCAGCAGTGAGAAGTTTTTCGGTGTTTTGAGAACTCCCTGGCAGAGCTTCGCTGGAACGCAGCACCCGGACGTGTTGTTTTATGTATTTGTTTTATATTTACAGCGTTCAGACCAAAGGGAGTTGATTGTTCCAGGACAGATGGTGGCAGGAGCTGTTTGCCCACACGTGTGTACTTTAGTTAAGGCTTTTGGGGAGGGCACAAGGACAAGTTCCTTTCCCTCTGGCTGGAACAGGAGCAGAGCAGGACCTGCCTGACCCGGAGAGGTGTGCAAACACTGTTTTGGGAAGCAAACACCGTTCTCCAGCAGTTCCTGGGTTAAGGCTGCGGGCTGTTTGGAGGGATCCCTTTTCTGCCTGTGGTTTCTGAGCTTTTTCCACGAAATTCCTTTATAAGGAACAGGGTGTTCAGTGGTGTTCCTAGAAACCCGTGCCCGGAGGCTCGGTGGGGTGGGCTGGAGCTGGGTGGTTCCTGGTTAACCCTTGGAGCATCAGCACTCTGGCCAAGCCTTGAGCAAGGTGTGTGCAGCTGCTGCTCTGCCAGGGGAAGAGTTCCTGCAGGAATTCAGCGCTCAGAGGGACACAGCCCTGTCCACCCTGTGAACTCTGCATCCACCTGCAGGTTCAGCCCCAATTCCGGTCATGAGTGGAAAATAAATTCAGTTTTCTGTTTGCTTTGTGAACTTGAGCAAGGTGGAGGGGGCTGGATCTGCTGCTGCCAGCCCCTGCCTGGGGCTCGGAGCCCTGTGTTGCTCTGGGCAGCAGCTGGGTTTGGGTTCCTGATGTCATCTGGGTACCTGCTGCCTCACCTTTAGTGGCAGAAATGGTGTCACTGTGCCTGGCAAGGTGACACAGACTGAGCAGCGAAGCTGCATCGCAGCTGTCACTTTGACATCCGAGAATCCCTGAGTGCTTTGGGTTGCAAGAGGCCTTACAGATCAGCCAGTTCCCCTCCCTGGCCTGGGCAGGACGCTGACCGTGCTCCTTTCCCCCCTCCCCAGGTACCAGGATTATTTATGACCGTAAGTTCTTGATGGAATGCCGCAATTCTCCGGTTGCCAAAACTCCCCCCTCCGACCTTCCGGACATTCCAGGCGTCACCAGCCCCAGCGTGGAGGAGTTGAAGCTCGAGAACCACCACGTCCAAAACTGTGAGGAGAAAGTGAGCGCAGGTAAGTGCAGGAAACAGAGCCCCAGCGACCCCTGAGGTGCTCTCCTGGTTCCTAGAAATTCCAGGGCTGGAGTGGAGCCAGGCGATTCCCACGAACTGTGGTCAATTCTCCAGTAACTTCTTGGAAAGTCAGAGTGGGCTCGGTGTCACAGGGTAACGAGGTTCTCGTAGCTGTTTGATCCTGCTGGGGGCCCCAGCAATGTGACTTTGGCAGTTATTGGGTGTAATTTGATATAATTCCCGTTAATTCAGCATTTGGGAAGCTGCTGTAGGATCAGGAGCCCTGTGGAGAGCAGAGGGGCAGCTGCTGCTGCCTCTCCCTGTGCTGGGCCATGCTGCAGCTGCTTGGAGTTTCAGGTTACAATTCAGAGCAGGATTTACTTGGGTTTTTAATATCAGCCTGAGTTGTAAATTCTTCCTGCCCGTTTCTGACCCCGTTTTGTGACAGGGACACGTCACTGAGGCCCTGCTGCAGCAGCACAAGCCAGTGTTGCCCTAGAAGAATTGTTTTTAAAGTTATTTGAGGTTATTTCTTGGAGCAACCTGAACCCACCAAGTGCAAGTATTTATCTTCTCTCTAAAAATAAAGATCTGAAGGCTCTTGTTGTGTGCTCACTGCAAGTGAAACCTTTCCAGAGTCAGGATTGCCCTGTGCCTGACACACTCTTGTGGCCTGAAGTGGCTCACTGGGCTCCCTGGCACCCTGACCTGCGGGCTGGGTGCTGGGTTGTGACTCCCAGAGAATCCCTGTCCTCAGGAACAGCTCCTGGCTGGTTCCTGTCAGGCTGTGGGAGCAGCTCTTGGGAGGGTGAGTGTGAAATGAGCCTTTCTGGGTGGTACCAGTGACTGTCCTCAGGGTGGTTCTCTGCATTCCTTGGTAGGAGGAAATCCAGGCTAAGAATGAATTATTTAAAGGGCATTTTCTCTGCCTCTGCTCTGGTAGATCCCCCAGAGCTGACACCTTTACCAGAGCTTCACAAGGTGATTTTCACACCAGCCCTGATGCCTGAAGGCCGATTTTAAGCCCAAACCACCCCATTCCCGAGGCACAGCTGCCAGCCTCTCCTTCACTAAAATCTTTGGTGTTTAACTCTGAGCACTCACCTGTGGATTTGTCCCTCCCAGCAGGTGAGGAAGAGCAGTTTGACATGGACATCTAACACCCCTGCCCGGAGAGTGCTGATCCACTGAAGCACCCGGACTTGTCTTGAGGATTCCCACCAGCCAGGCTTACAGCTGCCCATGCCTTGAGTGCCTTCCTGCTCCTGGGAAAGGCAGACGATTCCCTCGGGAGAGCAGAGCGTGTCCTGCTCCAGGGGCCTCGGAATGCTGGAGGAGACACTCTCACCCCTTGGTTTTGGTTCCAGTTTTATGCTTTTGTTTAATCATTTTAATACTGTAACAGTTACAGGAATGCAATATAAGGGAGAAATAAAAAATCATGTGGAGTCTCCTGGTGTGGAGATGAATGCAATAAATGTGGCTTCTGTCCCTTATTCCAGCAATTCTTGAGGCATTAAAATGGGTCAGGTGGTTCTGTGCCTCACCCCCAGGTACCCCCTGGAGCTGCCTTCTGCACCTTTTCCAGGGAAAGGAAGGAGCCTTCAGCTTCTCCACTGCAATTCCTTCTGCCTGGAACAACAATTCCTTCTTCCTGACATGTGCTTCCCTGGGTCTGTGATCCGTGCTGAAATTCCCATGCTGCTTTACCCTCACTTCTCTTTTTCATCGTGTGGTGGGCAGGGAGAAGAGCTCTGGGGATGAGTGTTTCACAGGGAGGTTAGAAACAAAGTCTGCCTGGGTTCCAGAGGGGCATTTTCATCCAATAAAGTTAATTTTGCTGTGGGAATGTTCATTTTGAGTCCCCAGAGCAAATATCTTTATCTTTAGCCTCAGTGAGGTTTGATAAATGTGGTCTGGGCAGTCTGTAAGACACATTGCTGTGCTGCTGGGGGGCTGGGGGCACCTCAAAGGAGGAGAATCCGGGGCACAGCCTGAAATTCAGACTTCCTAAACCACAAGGAGTGTCTGTGCAAATCAGGTCTGGTAGATAGCGTTTAAATACCCGCTAATGAAGCTCAGTGGTGACATTATGATATGCAAACCCTCAATAATGAGTAACAGAACAAAGCAATTGCTGCAGATAAACCTGCATTTCTCTAAGATAAGATTTAAGGGTTTCTCTGAAACCTTAATGGGAACAAATCCAAATGTATTGCCCTCGGGTGCGACTTTATCGGTCTCAGCCGCACAAGTTTCGTTCTGGTGAGGGTTTAGGGAGGAGGTGCTGTAGCTGGGACTGACTTTTTTCTGTGCTAAATTGGTGGTTTTGGTTAAAAGTGGCGCTGCTGAGCTGTGGTGCGGCTGTAGAGCCCTCCTGCTCCGGTCACTGCTGGCACAGCAACCCGCAGCGGCAATTTCCACAGGAGCAGCGGCAGCAGCTTCTGGTTTAGGAAAACTTCCCGTGCTGACGGTAATTTCCCCAAAGTTCCCCTGCTTCGGGGAACTGGAACAGCCGTGGCGGGCTGGGGAGGGTGAGCAGGGACCGAACCCTTGTGCTGGGGCTGTCCCTGCTCTGTCCTGCCTGAAATGTCAGGAATTACCGCTCCCGCGTGGGTTTGCGCTGGGAAGGGCTGGGCCGATGGAACCCTTGGTGAGCAGGTTTCCTGCCCAGGGACCTCTCAGGGCAGGATTGGGTGTCACCGTCCCCTGAACGGTGCGCCTGGCAGTGTCCCCCTGTGCCACCCGGGACCGCGGTTTCACTGCTGGTGGCCCTGGGATCCCCCCGAGGTGCCACCCCGAGCTGAGGGCTGCACATCCAGGCAGTTTAGGGGAGAAAAGAGCCGATTTCAGCCTCGACCTGCCACGGCTGATGCAGGAGCAGGAGGAGCCTCGTGGTGTTGGGGTTTGGTGCCGGTACAAAAGCGGCTGCCTGGTTTTTGGGGGTGTCAGGTATTGCAGGTAATGCTCCTAAATGCCATTCCCTCCCACCTGTAGGAGAGGTAACACGTGCTGGAGGTGTTAAGTGCTTTGTCTGTGCCCCGGCAGCTTGGGCAGCTTTGCATCGGTATCTGCTGCTTATGCAGATGTGGGGAGCATCAAAGCGCCAGGTGCCTCCGACAGCGATTCGTGGCTGATAATTCAGAGGGAGGGAGGACCCCCTGGGAAACACCTGGCCAGGTGTGACCAGGGGTCCGGCCGGGAGGGCTCCCGCTGGGTTCTCGGTGCAGGGCCCTGGGGCCATGGGCACATCAGGGCAGTTGTGAGGGGCAGAGAGAATCGTGACCCAAGCAGTGAATGTGACGAGGTGATGGGACACCCGTGGACATCTGCTCTGATGCAATTTGTCCTGAGCCCATTCCTTAAACCTTTTCACCCGTGGTGTGGGACCAAGTGGTCTCAGCACCCCGTTGCTCTGGTCCTTCACTCCCTCCCTCCCTCCCTCGCACCCCCAGCTGCTGCATCCTTCAGCCAGACAGTTGTGGATCCATCTCCTGCACGCATTCCTGTTCGCAGCTCTCCAAGCTTGCCCGAGCCCTGCGAGGAGCAGCTCAGCACTTCGGGGCAGATCCCGGCCTCACCAGGGTCTGTCCCTCACCCCACACTCACACTCCCAGGCCGAGGAGCTGCTTTTTCCACGGGCTGAGCCCGGTTGTGCACAGTGGGAGGGAGGGAGGGAGGGAGGGCAGGAGGCAGTCGTGGGTGGCTGAGGCACAGCTGGGATGCTCCGGGGAGGTCCAGGGACAAGTTGGCTTTGTCGTTGCATTTCCCATCCCAGCCCCTTTTTGTCTCAAGCAGGCACAGCAGCACAGCCGGAGTCCCCGTGTCCTGCCCCGCGTCCCTGTGTCCTGATCCGTGTCCCAATCACGGGACAAACGCCACCTGCCCGACCCGGCTCGAGCTTTAATGTACCATTTGTACAAACATCACCCCGCGCCTGTGATAAGACCCCTCGGTCTGTTTGTTCTCGCTCTTTCCTTTCTGTGTGTCCAAAGTGATCTGTGCCTGCTGTCCCCCCGGCCGAGCCGGCCCTTCCCCTTCCCCTGGGCTGCTGAGGGGTCGCGGGCAGGACCCCGTGGCAGGACTGGGGCTGTCCCCCGGCTTTATTGTCCTGCGTGTCTGGGCTCCCTGTGTCCCGCAGCCGATGTGGATTGAGGCAGGAGCAGGGCCAGAGCTCTCCCGGCTCAGGTCAGGTCCCCCCTCACAGCCCGAGCCTGGCAGAGCCCGGCTCGCCAGCAGACCCTCGCCTAAACCCGACTTTATTGTCATTGTCCACACTTTGATGTTTTCCTTACAGCCCTGGAATCTCAGCCTTTATTTTCTCACCCTGCTCCTCCCAGGGAACGGCTGCTGCCTCCCCCTGCCCC
>VXAC01003106.1:51650-66308 GCA_013399225.1 Rhipidura dahli
CCGCTCTGACCGCTGTGCCCTGGCAGGGGGGACGCCGCCATGGTCGATGTCAGCGCGGCCCTGGAGACCGAGTCGGCCAACGGGAAGGAGCCCCTGGTAGGTGCTGTGGGCAGAGAGAAGCTTGGGTCGGCCCAAAGGGTGGTGGCATCCCTTAGCGCCAATATTGGTTCCTTAAAAGATTGTTCTGGAAGTTAAATCTTCACCCCTGTGGTTCATCCTCAGGAAATGAGTGTACAGAACAACTCCAGCCTGCTGGCTGGATTAGGGGAATGGGTTTATTGCCTGTAAACTCCCATGGTGGCAGATTCCTGCCCAAAGCCCCCGTGCTGCCTGCCCCGGGCACTGTGTGACGCCTGGCTCTGCTCCGGTTCCAGGATGGTGCCGGGGACGGCGCTGAAGCCATGGATGTGCAGGGGGGCTCGGGGGACGAGGAGAACGCCCGGCAGCTCGGCGAGATTGAGCTGCAGTGTGGCATCTGCACCAAGTGGTTCACAGCTGACACCTTCGGCATCGACACCACGTACGTCAGCTGGGCCAGCACGGGGCTTTGGCAGCAAGAGTGGAATGTTTGGACTCTGAGTTCCCAAGGACCGAGGCCCTGTCTATGTCCTTGAAGGCTTGGGAAGTGGTGTGTTGTGTAAATAAAGCTTTGTCTGTGATAAAAGCTCTCCCATGAAACACCGCCAAGCCTCTGAAATGTTTGTGGGTTTAGGAGGGGAAGGAATAATTGGGTTTTAACCTGGAATAATTAGTTCCTTAATGAAGCTGCTTTTTCCCAGGTCTTGTCTGCCCTTCATGACCAACTACAGCTTCCACTGCAACGTGTGCCACCACAGTGGGAACACCTACTTCCTGAGGAAACAAGCGAGTGAGTTTGGCAGAAGGACCTTGGGAGATGTTTTGTGCAAGATCAGCCTGGAGCTTTGGTTTTGTCTGCAGTCGGTGGGGTGGGCTCTGCTGAGACTTCTGGAAAACCACCCAAAATCCCATGTTAATGACCATGTATGGCTTGTTCTCAAAATGTTTTGCTGCTGATTTATGAAGGTGGTGTAAATGGTTCGGCGAGGGCCGGCTCAGGACAGCGTTTGGGAGGTTTTGCAGTTCCTTGGGGTGATCGCTGCACTGATGGGCATCTGATCTTCCCACCAGGTGTAACTGTAACCCCGGGGTGTTTTTGTTTTCTCTCAGATCTCAAGGAAATGTGCCTTAGTGCTCTGGCCAACCTCACGTGGCAGTCGAGGACGCAGGACGAGCACCCCAAAACGATGTTCTCCAAGGATAAGGTTTGGCTGCCGCGGAACCGCCGCGGGCTCCCGTCAGTGCTGGTGCCAGCGAGGAGCAGCTCTCACAAATGTTTTCTGTCCTTCCAGGATATTATCCCGTTCATTGATAAGTACTGGGAGTGTATGACAACACGGCAGAGGCCTGGAAAAATGACTTGGCCCAATAATATTGTCAAAACCATGGTAAGAATTGAGGGTAAATCTGTGAAAAAATTCCTGCAAATTTTGGTTTTGGCGTGAGCTGAGGGCTGGGCTTGGAGCTGTGGGGTGAAGATGCTGGTGTTTCTTAGGCAGCTGATGTACCTAACACACATTAACAGGAACCACTGGGGTTTAAAGACTTGTTAATGAATATGTTAATGATTTTACCCTGCATAACTAAAACTGCTTTGTTTTAGTGTAAAGAAAGAGATGTGTTCCTGGTGAAAGAGCATCCAGACCCGGGCAGTAAAGACCCAGAGGAAGATTACCCCAAGTTTGGGCTTCTAGACCAGGTATGTGATGAGAGACAGGAGGAAGGCAGGGAGCTGAGAGGAGGGGTGGGGGTCCTGGTGCTTTTCTGTGCAGTCAATGGGGAGATCTCTGCTGCAAGCCTGTGTTGTGCCAGCAGTGCCACCTGGAGTGCCCTGCCCAGACTTGGAGTGGTGTCTTTGATCTGTACAGCAAATTATTTGATCTTTTGCAGGATCTTGCCAATATTGGTCCAGCCTATGACAACCAGAAACAGAACAACGCCGTGTCCACCAGTGGAAGCTTAAATGGCAAGTTCTTTACTTGGGAGGGGTTTGGGTATTTGGGACTAAGCTGCATTTCCCAGTCCTCTGGGCATGTGTGCAGTTAAACTGTCGTGTGAACTGAGCTTATGCTTATGCTCAGAACAGTCTCACTGTGCCTTTTTATAGAAAGATTAACTTCACTTCTTGGGAAGGTTCAGCCGTTTCTTTACGGTGACCAGATAAATCGAGATGCTCACTGAAAGCTGAGCTTGTCACTTTGCTCCTAGGATGGTTTTAATTTATCTCCTTGAGTTATTCAGGTTTCCTGTTTCCCTCCCTCTAAGAGCTGAAAGTAGCTGGAGGAAGTATAAATATATATGTACATGTTTAATTCCCTGTGCTCACTGCTTGTGTTTTGCTGTTCCTTTCTGTGGGTGACTCTTGTGCTGTCAGCTTTCCCATCTTGGTGAGAGTACCCAGGGCAACCTTGTTGCAGTAAATGAACTGCTGATGGGTCTATATATTAATAATCTTTATTAAGCACATCCCAGTAGTACATACAGGAGGTATTTGGGATTTTTTAAAGCAGGTTATAGATATCTCAGGCGTGTTGTTTCCATGTCATGCACTGGTTGTTGTTTATTTAATTTCTGGGAAACTGACAAACATGTGGTGCCACTTCTGTTCTTGCAGGTGGAGCCTCTCTGGGAGGTGAATATTTACCTTTCAGCTTCTAAAACTTAAGTATTGCTGTTTGCAAAGCTTTTTTTGCTCGATTCTCTTAGAAGCCAAAGTCAATCAAAAATGAAAGCGTGCCCTGATGTGATTGCAGTTGGACTTTAATGCAAACCAGCAATTCCATTCTTTAATCTTTAGTAGTTAGAAGCTTGTAATTGCCATATTCTGCCCTACTTGACTGGTTTATGGGTTTTATTTATTTGTTTTACACTTATGTTTGTTTTTATTCTGTGTCAGTTGACCTGATGTTGCAGTTCTAATGCTTAAGTAATTGGTCTGAAATTTACAGTGCATTGGTTTGGGCAAGTAATTTTTGACAAACTGGAGAGCCTGAATGCGCTGAAACCAGTGAGTGCAGCTGGATCAGGTCATGTTTGTGCAGAATATGGTATTCCCTGGATGGTTTGGATCCCTTACACTGTAAGGGAGTGCTGGTAATGGAAGAGCTGACTGGATTTTTAGTTACCACACGAATGTGGTTTGTGAAGGTGTTTATCTACAGTACATGAAATTCCCATCATTTTCCTTACAAATCAGCACCAATACCTTTGGAAGTAGCAGGATGATAAAATGCATGTATGATTTAATTTATTAAAACATGCAGATATTAGTTTGATTAAATTTGATACATAGCTTTTCCTGTACTACAGTTTTATAACTGAGTGCTGAGTTCAAACTGATTTGCTGTTCAATCACAGAACTGACTGTAGTGGTACTGAAGAGAAACACCTCTTGCTTTTCATTTTTCCTCAATTTAGGTGTATTTTATTTTGTAGATGGAAATTGAACCTTAAGTGCTTATTGCTGGTTGGTGTCAGTGTTCCTCCAGAACAGGGTCACTGGGTTGGTGGCTGTGCTGTAGGGTGGGTTTCTGCTGCTTCTGCGGAACTAGATTTGAGCTGTGACTGGAATCTCCATGAATAATAGTAATAATAATAATAACAATAATGTAATAATAATGCCCCTGAAATGGATCTCAGTGCTGCTGCCTGTAAATCTTCTGATGACAGAAAAGATTCTTAATTCTCACCTGAAAAGCTCAGGTTGAGCTTGTTTTGCTGCTCAATCTCCTTTAGCTTCCGCTCCAAATTTAGACACCTCAAAAGCTGACCAGAAGCCAGCTGGCAAACGAAAGTTGTGGATTTTGCTGTGCTCGCTGGCAGCGAAGCCTGGTTCACATTAACCGTGGACAGAGGCACCTGAGCCCACGAGCTGATTTTGGTTTGGCTGCTGTGCCCCCCTCTCCCTGGAGATTCCGTGCGTGCTGGCGCTGCCGAGCAGCTCCTCACCGTGTCCGGTTTGTGTGTCCAGGGGGAATGGCTGCCGGGGGCAGCGGCAAGGGCCGAGGAGCCAAGCGCAAGCAGCAGGACGGAGGGACCACGGGAACGGCCAAGAAAACCCGGAGGTGAGGCTGCAGGGATGGGCACAGGGCTGGCCAGCAGTCAGGGTCAGTGGCACCTGTGATGCCTTAAGCTGCCTGTGCCCTGAGTGGGTGTCTGGGGTCACTGCAGAGCCCCGTGAGTGATTTGCAGTGGGTGAGCGTGAGCTCGTTTCACACAGGCACGGTGTGCAGCCCCTGAGCACAGGGACAGCTCTGCAGGGGGTGTCCTGGGGTGACCCGTGGCAGCCCCTGGGAGGTGCCAGCGTGGGGTTTGTGTGTTGCAGTGACCCGTTGTTCTCGGCTCAGCGCCTGCCGCCCCACGGGTACCCTCTGGAGCACCCCTTCAACAAGGACGGCTATCGCTACATCCTGGCCGAGCCCGACCCCCACGCGCCTGACCCAGAGAAGCTGGAGCTGGACTGTTGGGCAGGAAAACCCATTCCTGGGGATCTGTACAGAGCCTGCCTGTATGAACGAGTGCTCCTGGCCCTGCATGACCGAGGTACGGGGCTCGGGAGCCTGTCCAGGTTGTGTTTCCTTGCAGAGGCAGCCGGGTGACCTCTCGTTGCCAGGCCAGGTGCCGCTGCTCTCAGAGGTGCAGAGGTTAAATCCACCTCTGCGTGGTCACTTGCCTTTTGGCATCACCACGTCAGAGATCACAGATCAGTGCTCGTGTGCTCCCCTGCAGCTCCCCAGCTGAAGATCTCTGATGACAGACTGACTGTTGTTGGCGAGAAGGGCTATTCCATGGTGCGAGCCTCGCACGGTGTGCGGAAAGGAGCCTGGTACTTCGAAATCTCCATGGACGAGATGCCCCCAGACACAGCTGCCAGATTAGGCTGGTCACAGCCCTTGGGTAAATAGTTTTAGAAAATATTCCTTAGCAGGTGCTCCTGTTGCACTCTGTGTGTTCACAACGAGGCGTTTGCTTCCGCAGGGAACCTCCAGGCCCCTCTGGGGTACGACAAGTTCAGTTACTCCTGGCGCAGCAAAAAGGGAACCAAGTTTCACCAGTCCATAGGGAAACACTATTCCTCTGGCTACGGACAGGGGGATGTCCTGGGATTTTACATCAGCCTTCCTGAGGATACTGAAACAGCCAAATCCCTGCCTGACACCTACAAAGACAAGGTGAGGTGCAAGTTCACCGTTGGATTAAGCACTGGCAGGTGGAGAACTGGAAAACGAGTTGCTGTGGCCTCACTCGCACCCCTGCCCATGCATCCTTCCCACCCTGCCTCTGGGTACCTCCGTGGTTCATAGGGGAGAGGTCCACAGTGTTGATCTCAAGAAAGCAAAATCCTCCTGGATGGGATTTTCCACATCTCCTTTCACCTTCCCCTCCTGGTTCTCTAACCTTTGAGCTGTAGGAATCGCTCCTCACAGGTACTCTGACACCAGGCATGCCTGTCCCTGAGCAGGCCAGCTGACAGGTAACAGTTTTTTGGGCTTGTTTCTGATGTTGTTTGCTGCTATTTCAGGCTTTGATCAAATTCAAAAGCTACTTGTACTTCGAAGAGAAGGATTTTGTGGACAAAGCAGAGAAGAGTCTAAAGCAAGCCCCTGGAAGCCAGGTGAGTTGTTGCTGTCACTTCAGCACATGCCTGCCTTGGGTTAAAGGGAGCAGAGATTAATCTTGTCAGGGCTGCTGCCTCCTGAGAGCCCCCCATCAGTGGGAAAACCCTTCATTTTTCAGATCATATTCTTCAAGAATGGTGTCAGCCAAGGAGTTGCCTTTAAGGACATCTTTGAGGGGGTTTACTTTCCTGCTATTTCTTTGTACAAAGGCTGCACGGTAAGTGAGGGGTTTTTGGGAGAGGATTCCTAAATCCAGTGCACAAAGTGTGGGCACTCTGGGAGTGTGCTGAGTGAAAAGGAAAGATGGGAATTATTTCAGTGGCTCTGGAACAATGTCCCTGGGTTTTTAGGTGTAATGAAAATGTACGTTCCACAGGTTTCCATAAACTTTGGGCCGTATTTCAAGTACCCACCGAGAGACATCACTTACCATCCTGTAAGTAAAACTGAAGCCTCCCCCTCCATTTGAGAGCCTCGTTGTTTCAATCAAAGATGTTTCGGTGTGATTTATACCACACCTGTACCTGTCCTTCAGTCTCAAGTGTAGCCAAAAGGGTTGTGTTTAAAAATATGTAAGGATGGATATGTCAATAAATCATTAAATTTTAATTAAATAATTATTAAATAATCAAATAATATAAATAATAAGTTATGAATAAATTATAATAGATAATAATAATTAAATAATTGCTATCTTGTTCCTCCTGACAGACCGTTGCCTGTGTTGGCCTCGTTTGTCAGTAAGGGGGCTGAATTTTTGTTTAAGGGAACACTTGGAATTTCCCCCCACAGTGCTGTTGTGAGGAGGGAAAGCCCCAGGATGTGTGGTCACTCTGTCCAGGAGTGGAGCTGACTGTGCTTCCCTCTGCAGATGAGCGACATGGGCTGGGGGGCCGTGGTGGAGCACACGCTGGCAGATGTCCTGTACCACGTGGAGACAGAGGTGGATGGCAGGAGGAGCCCGCCCTGGGAGCCATAAAGCCCCTGGCACCGTGGAGTTACTGCAGAGGAGCGTCCATCTCCCCCTCAGTGAGCAGCCAAGGAGCCAGCAGGCTGAGGCGGATGCAGCCCTGGCTGGCAGGTGTTGTGAGGGTGCTCACACCCCTTACCCTGCCACTGCGAGGCAGTTTTGGGGTGTTTTGTGCTAGTTTGGAGCCCCCAGTACCATTAGAGTGTCACTCGCTGGAGCAGGGGGTGTTGAAGAACCTTCACCTGGGCTGTGACAGGTCAGGGTGCAGCTGGACCTGCCCGGTGTGGGTGCAGTGACCCCTGAGCTCAGGTGGGTTTGGCTGATGGTGACCAACAGCTCCCAGCCAGGACGGCTCTGTCGGACGAGACGGCTGCATGCAGGACTGAACTTTGGGCTTCTGTCCAAACTGTATTTTTTTTTCCCCACAGACTGGAAACCAGTTTAAAAATAAAGGCTTTAACTCTTCTTTTTATTCTTGTCTTGTAAATTGTTACAAGTGACATTTAAACTCAAAGTAACTACACTCTTGATCTGTGCACAGGAGTTACGTGGGGCCTCCTGCTAATAATCATCGTTGCAGAGCTCTGGGTGAATAAATAATTTGACACTTCTTATGTGTTGGTACAGGAAAAAATAAATTAGAACTGTTTTGAGGGGGAGAGGAAACAAAATTGTTGGTTAAGTAAGTGCTGTGTTTGAGTTTTGGGAGAGTAAAACTTGACGTTCAGTCAGGCCTGTGTTTGCCTCACTGAGGATGTAACTTCCCAGTTATCTGTCTCCTTAATAATTAATTAGCCCAGACCTTTAACTGTAGACAGCACTAATTAAATCTTTATTTACTCACTGAAAGTAATTAGGGAGGGTGGAGTTGGCTGATGGGCCAGCACATGCTCATTTAAGCAGCTGCAGGAATTAAATTTTTGTTCCTGCACTTACACAAGGAGCTTCAATAAATAAACCTTTATATTTATTGACTGTAACTACATATTAATTAGTGGAGTCTGCTGTTAAAGGCCTTGGCTAATTGAAGCGACAAGATTCCCTACTTTGCCCCTGAACAAAGCCCTGCACGGGGTGGTCAGCGGGTCGTGGTCAGCAGGTCCCGGGCACTGGCCGGGCCAGGCGCTGCCGGAGGTGTTTGGCGAAGTCCACTTGTGTCTGGGACAGGACTTGGTTGATGATGGTCTTGGGCAGCCAGCCCTGGAGAGGAGCAGAGGACAGAGCCTGTGAGCAGAATCTGCCTCCCCCACAGCCCCCAGCTCCCCTGGCCCCCTCCCAGGCCCAGGTACCTTGAGGTCGATGCTGAGCAGCCAGGTGAGCCTGGTCTGGGAGGGGCTGCCGGGCAGCGGGCGCAGCACCATGCAGGTGGGGCCGTTCTCAGCCCTGCCGGGGGGAGAGGCACAGCTCAGACCCAGCCTTGGGCTTTCCAGCCTTGGGGTTTGGGGTTCCTGCAGCAGCTCCTGCTGCCCACACAAACCCAGCAACCCCAAACAGGGCAGGAGTTACCTTATGAACCCCTCCTGCTCGGGCATCGCCCCATAGGTGGTGGACATCCCGGCCAGGACGCAGGTGGAGCCGCGTCTCTTGGCGCACCGGACGCTCACAAAGTCCCGCGGCCCCACGATGTTCCCGGGGGTCGCAGCTGCCTTCTCGTGGGTGATCACCGTGTCCTTCCCAATCTTCTCCAGGATCTGCAGTTCAGAATTAAAACTTCCATTTGAAGTGTTTACTGCAAGCATAGCTAAAAGCTGCCTTTGGTTACCGGGTGTTCAGAGACGGGGTCTGACAAAACCTTGGTGTTTGCAGTGACAATAATTCCAAATGCTTGCTCACCCCCAGGTGCTGTTTTCAGTCCCTGGGTGAAAAGCTATTCCCTTACTGCTTCTCTGATTCTTTGGGGCTATTTCTTCTCCAGATCAGCCCCAGTTTACAGCAGAACTGGCTGCCCCTTGCAGGAAAGTGCCTTTCCTGCAGAATTATTCCCACAGAAGCTGCTCCAGACTCGCCTCTGCTGCAGCAGCAGCACAGGTACTGCAAAAACCCCTCTACATCTGCGGCAGGAAAATGGACAGAACACAGGCTGACTGTGACAGGTCTGACACACATTTCCTACCCTGACTTCTTTGACGTTGGGGTTCCAGTCTCCCATCTGCTCCATGTTGTCCACCAGCTCTCCATACACCGTGTCCAGAGGCTGGTCCACCACCACCTCCAGCCGGAACACCTTCCCCACGTCCGGCAGCACCTTGCTCAGCACTTTGTCTCCGTTACCCTGGAGAGGGGATGGCAGAATTACCACCAGAGCTGCTCACAGGAGGGCTGCAGGGCAGCGCCACCGGGCACAGCACCCACCGCCACCGTCTCCGTCTTCCAGTCGTCCTGGTCCTCGAGGATTCTGAGGGATTTCCGCAGGGCTTCCTCTCCTTGCTTGATGTAAGACATTTCCATCTCGCTGAAGGGTTTCTCCTCCAGCCTCGAGCCTGCCAGCACCAGACAAAGGCAGGGCTGAGTGCAAGAACAGCGTCGTGCCAGGTGAGCTTTATCTGCCCTGCTCTGTGCCCAGGGGATGGGGATGGAACCCAGCTCCCACTCTGCCTTTGAAACACAGCCCACCCTCAAGCAGGATTTTCCCCAGCCGCTCTCTGGAGCCCCAGCCTGTGAGGATCTCCCCACAGCGGGGAGGAACAGCCCCCCTCAGGGGTCACTTACTGAGCAAGGAGCTTCTCCTGCGCACCTGGTGGATCCAGGCACTGGGTCCCGGGCTGCGGCAGGCGAGTCTGCTCAGCTCCTGGCTGATGGCCACGGCAGCTTGTTTCCTCAGCCCTGGGGGAGAGGAGGGAGCGTGTCACCCGCTGGCACCGCGCTGCCAGGGCCCTGCCATGGGATTGTCCCCAGTTTAAACACACAACATGGAAAAGTCCCTTCTTGTCACCATCTCGGAGTCCCTGAAGGGACAAGGAGCAGCTGGTTGCCATTTCGCTGCCCTGGCAGAGGTTGTCCTAAACAATCCTGAGCCACGCAGCAGTAAAAATACTGAGGAGCATCGTGCGGGTGCCCAGGAAAGAGCAGGGAAACGGAGCAGAGAGGCACAAAACCCTCACAGCCAGAGGAGTGCGACCCAGAGCTGGTCACAGGGACACGAGCCAGCCCCTCAGGCCCCACTGGCAGGTCTGGTGCAAAAAAGGGTTGCAGGGACAGTAAATCACAGGACCCAACGTGCTACAGAGCGGGGAGAGAATCCCCGAGCCCCAGCCGGACAGGGGCTGCCCCGGCCAGAGCCGGACTCACCGGTCATGTTGCGCAGGTGGCGGTAGGAGATGGCAGCGCAGAGCTTGGACGTGGCTGGCAGCATCTCTGTGCAGGGTGGCAGCCGTGGGCTGGGCGGTGGCCGGGCAGTGGTGGCCGCAGTGGTGGCCGCAGTGGTGGCCGCGGGGTCCGTCCCTCTGCGCCGAGCGCTGCTCTGCCCCGGCCCCGCCGTGCACGGCCTTAAGTACGTGGGGCTGAAGGATTCTGCCCCGTCAGCCGGGAGATAAGAGCCGTCACTCCGCGCTGGCCCCCGCGGGCCAAGGCCAGTCCCGGCTCCCCGCGCATCCGCCGGGGCCGCGGCTCAGCGCCGAGCACGGGGCGGGCAGCGTGCTGGGACGGGGCAGCGCCCACAGCCCGGCCACGCTCCGGACACGCTCCGGACACGCTCCGGACACCGTCAGCCCCGAGGGGCAGGAGGGAGGCAGAGCTCCCCTGAGCAGCTCCTGCCGTGCCTTGCCAGGCAGCACACGGAGCTGGATCATCAGCTGTGACAGAAAACAACCACGGAGTCACGCAAGCACTGGGGAGGGAAAAGACCTCCAAGGTCATGGAGTCCAACCTTTGATGGATAATAATGGATAATAAGGGATAATGATGGGTGACACCGTCCCACAGCACAACCACGGTGGAGTAATGAGCCAGGCTGAGCCTCTGCAAACCCTGCACGAGAGCCAGGGCAGCCCACAGAAAGCTGAATATTGAACACATTGAGCTGCTGAGCCTGGGACTGGAGGCGAGGGCAGCCCCGGGCAGCCCCAGGCAGCCCCCCTATTCCCCAGGCCCCGTTCCCCTCCCCAGGGCTGGGAGTGTGACAGAGTGATAACGCTCAAGGCTGCAATGCCATTTCTGGGATGAATTACGGCCTGGAGCCCAGCACTCCCAGGAACCCGAGAATTACAGCTGCTTCCTTTGACGTCAGCCCCTGCACCCTCCTGCAGGCAGCCCGACCTTCCTCACCCCCATTTCAACAGCCTGGCCCGGGGGGAGGTCACCCCCTCACTGCGCCAGCAGCCGGCCCCGGGGAGCCCCTCCTCTCCCCCTGCCTGTACCCGGCTTTCCCCGGGTGATTTGGGTCCCACCCGCCATCCAGAACGGTCCCTGGGATGCTCCTCTCCATCACCAGGGCTGTCTTTGTGTGCCAAAAACCCCGTCCTGCGATGTGGGATTGGATGGAGGAGCTGCAGGGGCCGGGAGGAAGCCAGAGGCTGCACTGCCCCTTTCCAGAACTGGGAAAATGGACTGGGAAATGCTCTTTGCAGCCGAGCTCACTCAAGTGTCATTCCCAGGCCACGCCACAGCTCTCCCCATCCCCGGGCTTCACCCACCTGCTCCCACCTCCCTGCAGGCGGGGAGGGGAGCCCAGGAGGGTTTGAGATCCCCGAGGCACAGCCAGGAGAGTCCAGCCCGGAGCTCCGGCCAAGCACACACCGGGCAGTGACAGCTCTGGGGGCTCGGGGACACCAGAAACACCCCAACATCGTGCACTGCCCCCAGCCCTGCCAGCCCCCTGCCCTGGCAGCGAGGGGGACACAGCAGCAGGGAGCAGAGAGCCCCGGCTGCGGAGCATCCAGGGCTGAGATCCCAGCTGGAGCAGCCGCTCCCGGCACGCGGCCTCGGCACAAGGACAGGCAGCTCTTTGTGAGAAGAACCAAAACACCCCACGCAGAGCTGCCCCTCGGGCTCTGGGCTGGGGGGCCACGACCCCACCTGTGCCCCTCAGGAGGGGACACAGGCACAGTCACACCGTGCCACAGGAAATGTCCCAGGTGACCGGTCCCCAGAGCAGGACACAGACCCCAAAAAGGCACCCGGAACCCTCAGGGGGATGTGGATAACTGGGACACCCCCCAGGCCCCTGCACAAAGTCACCACACAGCTCCATTTGCAGCTTTTCACTTAAAAACAACAGGGCTCGGAGTACCCACAGCACAAATGTACAAAATGTACAAAACACAAAATGATGGCACCAGAGATTCACCCGGGGCTGGGGGCTGAGGGGCCTGAGACCCCCGAGGCTGCCCTGAGCCCCCCACCCTGCCCAGCCAGAGCATTCCCCTCTTGCAGCCCCTTTCCCCCTGCAGCAGTGACCGGAGCAGGGGTGACCCTGCCCCTCCTGGGGCACGGCCGGGGGGTGTCCCCCCTATCCCCCCCAGCCCAAGGCTGCCCCTGTTGCTATTTGGAGAGCACAGACGAACCACGGCAGCCCCCGGTGCCCACAGAGGTCACACAGTGACGCTGTGATAAGATAAGGGGCTCAAGTGCAGCAAGAAGAGGGCCCTGGCTTGACCCCCACCCTCTCCTTACACCCCACAAAGCCCTGGGCTGGAGGGTTGGGACCCCACCAACGGGGCTGGGCAGCCCTTGGCTCCCCCCAACCACCAAGGGCATCTCTGCCCTGTTCCCCCTTCACCCCAAAACGCCCCCCGAACAAACAGGGACAGGAAAAATACCCCCAAAGAGCCATCCCCTCCTGCCACAGCTTTTCCAGCCACAGGAGCCAGCTCCATAAATGCTTTTTATTAAATTTATTGCATTTCCTTGTTTAAACCTTTGCTACCCCCAAACCCACAACATCCACTCAACCCCAACGGGGCAGAAACCTTTCCCCCCAAATCGAGCAGCCCCATGGCCAGTGACAGGGGGGCCAGTGCTGGCCACAAGAGCTGTCAGCTCTCCAGGACAGCAAGCAGAGCCGGGCTTGTCCTGTCCCCCCAGCACGGACTCATCCCCCAGAGGAGCCCCCCACTGCCCAGGAGAGCAGCCTGAGGTTCTGCAGGGACTGTCCCTGCCAAGGTTTGCCCCTCCCTGGGAGGCTCCTGGAGCCTGGCAGCCACCCAGAGCCAGCCCCAATGCCAAGGACTCTCCTCCCTGCGGAAACACCGGGGGCAAAGGACTCTCCAGCCTGACACAGCTGCACCAGCTCCCCCCAGCACCGAGGAGAGGAGGGGCAGGCTCTGTGGAGCCCCAGCTGCAGCAGCTCTTTATCAGCAGGTAATTAGTGGGCTCAGCAGGTAATTAGTGGGCTCAGCTACAGGGCAGTGGCCTGGCAGGGGGGCTGGGCTGATCTTTGTTGGGGTACAGGGGGTACCCAGGTTCTGCTCCCCAGCCCAGAGAGAAGGATCTTGCCACAGGCTCCAGTGCTCCCCAGTGAGCCCAGCCCGTGGCAGGACCAAGGGTCCCACCTCTCCCTGTCCCCATGGAAGGGACAAGAGGTGACCTGAGGGGTGCTCACCCCCAGAGAGGGGCAGCTGCCAGGACCAGAACACTGGAACACCAGCGATGTCAGGATCAAGGATTTATTTACACGTCAAGGAAAACTCTCACCCAGAGTCAGATGAGGAGGAAAAAGCAAACAAACCCAAGGAGCAGTGATTTGCCTCCCAAACACAAAACGCTCGCACTCCCAGTGCGCCGGGCCCTCCTCGTCCTCCTTCTCCACGAGGAGACCAAAGGCATGATTTGTGTACAGTTACCAGCACCACGGAAAAGACAACCTGAAAATAAAACCCGCCTTTCCAAGGAGCCGTGTCCCTGCCCAGGCGGCTCCCGGAGCAGCCCTCGCTCCGGGCAGCAGAGGGGCAGCAGCCTCAGTACTCGTCCAGCGTGTCCGCCCGCGGCACCGAGAGGCCCCGCTCCTTCAGCGCCTGCACCTTCAGCTTCTCCGACTCCTGCTTGGCCTGCTGCTCCACCCGCTGCTCCTCCAGGATCTCCTCGATGGACACCTGCTGCAGAGGGGTGTCACTCTCCTTCTCCAGGTCCTGCGGAGAAACGCGGGTTCAGCTCCGCGCAGCGTCCCTGGATGGCAGGGTCCTGTCACACGCAGCACCCAGGCTGGCAAACCACAAACAGCCCCGGCTCAGCCCGGGCTGCAGCGGCAGCTCTGCACTTACAATCTCCCCCAGCAGCACCACGTTCTCGCCCCTCACGACGAAGATGCCCCGAGGGATGTCCCCATACTTCTTGCCCACGTGGATGCGCTCCACAGTCTGGTGCAACACCAAGTTTGCTGCAGCAACGAGAGAGACAGAAAACCAGCGACGTTCCAGGGTGAATTCTGGCTGAACGGTGTCCTGCCCGCCTGTCCGGAGCGGGGACAGGGCTGGTCCCATCACTCGGTGGGCGCTCGACACCGTCCCAGCTCTGTCCGCCTCAGCAGCTGCTGCCCTCAGCTCCCACGGCGCAGCGCAGGCAGCGAGTTCAGACCCCCGCGCTGAGCCCACCCGAGCCCCCCGTGCCGACGGGAGCAGAGGAGATGCTGGCGATGTCGGTGCTGCGAGCTCTGGGCACGGAGGATGAGCATCCCGGGCGGCTTCTGCTCGCCCAGCGGTGCCGGAGCATCCGCGCTGGGCGCAACCGCGGCAGGGGAAGGAAGGAGCGAGAGAACCCTCCGGGACGCACCGGGGGATGCGGCACAGAGGCAGATGCTTAACCCGCAGCACGAACACACTCGAACAACACACCGCGGCTCCCTCCTCCTCCTCCTCCTCCCCCGCCGCCCGCAGCCCCCGGCCCGGCCGTACCGAACTGGTCGATGCTGCGCAGGTACCCGATGAGCGTCCGGCCGTCCCGCAGCAGCACCAGGTGCTTCTCTGCGGGGAGAGGAGAGCGGGGGTCGGCCACGGCCCGCGGGGCTCCGAGACCCCCACCCTGGGCAGCAGCGCGGGGGGCGGCTCCCTACGGGCACGG
>VXAC01003106.1:72653-83586 GCA_013399225.1 Rhipidura dahli
CGGGAGCGCTGGGTGCCGTTCAGCGCGCAGGACTCGGAGCGGCTGGAGGAGGCGCACGGCGCAGGTAGGGCCGGGCAGCGGGCACAGCGCGGCCGCCCCGGGCGGGCGGGGGTCCCGCGGCACCGCCGGCTCCAGCTCCCGCCGCCGCTGCTGCTCGACAGCCGCCCTTCGGTGCCGCATCCCCCGTCCCCGCTCTAAAATCACCGTAGGGGATGGGCCTGCTGAGGGTGACGGGGGAGCATCAGGTGTGTGCTTGGGGGAAGCGCTGTCTGGGTACCAGGGAGAAATTCCCCGGACACGTCCGTGGCTTCCACCTGGGGATGCTGGATTTTCCCTCGAGGAATTTTAAATTGAGACTTATTTTGGCCGTGCGCCTGCTTCCAGTAACTGAGTTGTTTGGATGCATCAAATGGTCTGACCCCATTCAGCTGATACTGCTCTAAATTATATATAATTATACTGCGGAGCATCCTCTGGTGAGGTGGAGAGAATGCCAGCAGGATGGCAGGAATTCTGCTGGGATATTCCCCACGGCATGGAGCTGTGCCTGCTGCGGGAACAGGGACTGGGGGGTCAGCTCTGAGCCCTGTGCTGAGGCCCTGATGTGCCAGATGTCACCATCTGTGCCACCTGCTGCTGCCACAGGCAGAGCTCCGATTGCCCCAGGGCTGGCTCCCACCCTCCCTCGCCCAGGAAGTTTCGGATTAGAGGCTGTGCTGCCCATCCCCAGTGCTGCTGCCCGGCCCAGCCTGTCACGGGGTGCTGTGCCACCAGCCCAGCCCACAGGCAGAACCAAAATTCACAGTTTGAGGTCTGTGTTGGGGTCTGTAGGGAGTTCCCTGGTTCGAAGAGGAATGGCTTAGAGACAGGGACCCTGGTGCACCCCACTGTTACACAGAGCACTTCCCAGGGCCACAGATTCACTTTTACCCCCCAGGTGAGGCAGGAAAAGGACATGTAAGCCTGTGCCTGTACCAGAGAGAAGGACAGTGTCGTGTAATGTTTTCATCTTACCTTCTGCCTCTGGGGGAGGTCTGACTTGGGGCATCTCGCCCAGGATACCCCGACACTGCTCCCTGACCCTGGGTGCAGAGGACATTGGCGTCTGCTGCCGTGGCTCTGACCCGCTCAGCTGTGCCCCAGGGGATCCTCCAGCCTCCTGCCTCTGGGAACTTGCTGTCCCAGGCCTCGTGATTAATTCCAGGCCTCGGTTCCCACAGGGAATGACCAGGATGACGTGGTTGTCCCCACGTCGGGGGGCAGGTACGACGTGCACCTGCGGACGCGGCAGCGCGTGGCCGTGTACTGGGAGGAGGAGGTGTCTGAAGTGCGTCGCTGCACCTGGTTTTACAAAGGAGACAAGGACAATAAGTTTATCCCCTACTCCGAGTCCTTCAGCCAGGAACTGGAGGTAAACACACCTTTCCCTTTGGTTTCCCTCTCGGCTTCTCCCTGTCACACACCGTCTCTGATGTCCCAAACCCCATCCAAGGCCACTGGCACCACGGTCAGGCCTGAGGACGTGAACTCCAAAGAGGCTTTGGCACGGCATTCCTGCGGCTGATTGATGTAACTGTGAGCACTGCCTGGCCTCCCCTTCCCCTGCCCTCGCCCGGCCTTGGTGCATCCTTCCAGGGCACCTTAAAGTGCCAGGCTTTCCTTTGGGAAGGTGCAGACCTAGAGATATATAGACAGGCGTATAAAAATACACATCTTTGCAATAATTGCTATTCTGATGTACCAAAACCACAGTTTGAAGTTGATGGGGGAGTCTGATGCTGCTGCTGACAAAGCAGGGAGTTCTCAAACACTCTCAGCAGGTGATCCTGGGGTGACCCTGCTGCTCCTCCAGCTGATTTATCTGCTGCTTTTGCAAACTGTTGATAAGAGATTCTGAAAACTGGGTGGGGAATGTCCCAGGAGGTTGAACATTCGTGGGCATACTTCCAGCTGACTCACAGAGGGTGTTCTCTTCTGTAGGAAGCTTACATGATTGCTGTGACCCTGGATGAGTGGAAGAAGAAGCTGGAGTCCCCCAACAGAGAAGTCATTATCCTGCACAACCCAAAGGTGAGCAGGGCCTGGTGACCTCTGTGGTGACCGGTGAGGACATCCCCTTGGGTCTCTGTGCCGTTCCCTTCAGATGGGTTTGTCCCAGTGGCACTGCACTCACCTGCCTGTACCAGAGGACAGGGCCGTGGCTCTCTGTCTGCCAGCAGCTTCACATTTCTTTTCAACACCTCTTTGGGCAAAAGGCTTGGCCAGCAGAGTCTGGTACCAGCCGGTGTCACCCAGCAGCTGCTCTGCCCGGGTCGCTGACAGGCTCCTCTTGTTCCCCAGCTGATGGTTCACTACCATCCCGTCGCCGGCTCCGACGACTGGGTCTCCACCCCCACGGAGCAAGGTCGGCCCCGGACTGTGAAGAGAGGAGTGGAGAACATCGCTGTGGAGATCCCCAGCGGTGAGCTTGCTTCTCCCTGCCACCCATCCGAGACCCTGGGGAGTGTTTTCCAGCCTCAGAAGGACTGGCAGAAGCCCCCACGATCCTTTAAGTGAAGTGAACGTCAAAACATTTTGTGCCAAAAGGATCCAAATGGTTTCAGAAACCTCCCCACCCCAGGGAGCTGCCAGTGAATGTGCAGAGCTGCAGATCCAGGGGAGGGTGGTGGTTCCAGCTCCTGTACAGAGACAGAGCTGTTGGGGGCTCTGCAGTGCCTGAAATTACCCTGAGGTGTCGGTGTCTGTGTTTGCACAGCAGAAGAGCTTCTTTCCCTGGTAGGGACACGGTGGTTTATCACTTACCTGCGTGCTGGTGGCTCTCTGGAGCTCATGCTCTCCCCATCTCTGCAGCCAAGTGTCAGCTCTGTCCCCTCCCCGCTGCCCTGAGCCCCCAGTGAGGCCTCAGGACTTGTCCCCACAGGGAGGTCAGGCAGTTACTCCATTTTCCACGTGTGCCGGCCCTCAGGAAGGCACCTATGCAAAATAAGGTGTGTGGGAAGCAGAGAACAAGCCCTGACTCCACCTGGGGCCTACCTGGGAGGTGCAGCTCCGTGGGGCTGGGGTGGCTCGTCAGGCTGGACTGGGCGTGGGGCAGCTGGACTGAGACCTCCTGGTCCTGCCCTTCCCTGAACGTCCCCCATGGCCGGACAGGGGTGAACTGCCCAGAGCATCAGCTCCTGGTGGAGTGAGGGTGGTGGCAGAACGGGGACGAGCCACCACGGCTTCCTCTGCTGTCCCACTGCTCCAGACCCATCCCAGGGCAGGCAGCTGCATTGAGCAGGACCAGCAAACCCCACCACCCCTGAGGTGCAAACCCAGGCACTGATCAGGGTTTCCATGGGCTGAGGTGAGGGTGGGAGGCTCCAGCGGGCTCAGTTCCCTGCTGGGTGCCGTCTCCTCAGCCCTGAGCTCCTCTCCCCTCCTCAGGAGAGCCGCTGCAGATCGACCACCTGGTGTTCGTGGTGCACGGCATCGGCCCCGCCTGCGACATCCGCTTCCGCAGCATCGTGCAGTGCGGTAGGTGCCGGGGCTGGGGGCCCTGGGGGGCTCTGGCCAGGGCAAACCTGGTGCTGGGTGCTGGGAAACGCTGTCACAGCGCATCAAACCATCCCCACACATCCTGACAGGCTGCACAGCCAGACCTGCTGACTGTGGGGAGTGTGAATGGAACGCTCACTAAGCCACCAAATCCCGGCTTCTGAAAAGGTTTAGGCAACTGCTGTTGATCCACTTTGCCTCACAGCAGAGTTATTTTTTATAAATTTCTAAATGTGCCTTATCCTGACTGCCAGGCTAAAGCCCTGCCCATGTGAAGGAGGTACAGATGGGGCAGTGAAATCCAGTAAACACACGTGGCAGGACTTGGAGCCTCCCCTGATCTCTAGTTAAAGATTCAGGGATTTAGGGGAGCAGGAGCAGCAGATTAAAGACCCCAGTGGGTCTTTAATCCCAGTGGGATTTCCCTGTAATGATCTTTCATGGTATTAAGTGTTGTTGGTACCACGGGCTGGCCCCAGAGCCTGCTTGGATCTCCCTAAGAGCTCTTCTCTTTCCCAGTGAATGACTTCAGGAATGTCTCGCTCAGCATGCTGCAAGCACACTTCAAGAAGGCCCAGGAGCAGCAGCAGGTGGGCCGGGTGGAGTTCCTGCCCGTGAACTGGCACAGCTCCCTGCACTCCACTGGCGTGGACGTGTAAGTGTCTGGCAGCCTCCTCCCCTGGAAACTCCACTTTTTCTGTCGGAAAAGCAAAGGGAAAGCTGTGAGTTTTTAGGGTAGGGGTGAGCAGGACAAGCAGGGCACCTCCTCCTAGAGCACCTCCCCACTGCCATTCTGCAGCACACAGCAGGCAAATAAACCGAGGGTCCTTGGAAACAGCATCAGTCCTGCTCTGCTCTTACATTTTGCTTTAGAAACGTGGTGGGGTTCCGTGTCTCCCTCAGCTGCAGCCCCCTCTCCCCTTTTGCCCCCCCGCAGTGACCTGGAGCGGATCACGCTGCCCAGCATCAACCGCCTGCGTCACTTCATCAACGACACCATCCTGGACGTGTTCTTCTACAACAGCTCCACCTATTGCCAGACCATCGTGGACACGGTGGCCTCGGAGATGAACCGCCTGCACCGGCTCTTCCTGCAGAGGAACCCGCAGTTCAAGGGCGGGGTGTCCATCGCGGGGCACAGCCTGGGTGAGGGCTCACGGCGGCTCCCGAGAGCGTCAGCGAGCCAGGGGAGCGGGGAGGGATCCACCACGGGGTGCTCTGGGCTGGAAGGGACACCTTCCACCGAGACCAGGTTGCTCCCAAGCCCCGTCCCAACTTCCAGGGGTGCGGCAGCCACAGCTTTGCTGGGCAGCCCGTGCCGCTGCTTCACCACTGAGTGAATAATTTCTTCTGGCACCTAATCCAGCCTGGCCTCTGTCAGTCTGAAGCCACTGTCCCTTGTCCTGTCGCTGTCTGTCTGTGAAAAAGTCCAGAGTGCAGCTCTTCCATCCCAAAAAGGAGGCAGCTCTGGCTCGTCCCCTCCAGGTGCTGATGCTCTGCCCATGCCTGCTTTCTAGGGTCACTCATTTTGTTTGATCTCCTGACGAACCAGAAGGCTGATCCTGAGGAGGACGAGCACCAAGCACAGGTAATGGAGGCCACTGACCCCTCACCCTGCAGCTGTGTGGGACAGCGGAGAGAACCAAACTGTTGAGCAGAAAGCACAATCCCTTCTGGATCTGTTCACAGGGGTCCAGGACAACCTCAGGCACGGGGGGTATTGAGGAAGTAAAAGAAATCCTGAAGAAGCTGGAGCTGTCCGAGTACTGTGATGTTTTTGAGAGGGAGAAAGTGGACAGGCAAGCACTGGTGAGGAGTTCCCCTGTTTTACTGGCACTCGTGGCTCTGCTTTCCTTCCCCACCATCCCACCACTGCTCATCTTCTGGTACTGAGCCACAAGTGAAACATCTCTGAGGAGGAACACAGTCCCACAGAACAGACACCTCACCACTCCTCTGCTCCTGAACTAACACCAGCCTTGCTTATTTTCCAGCTCTTGTGCACAGAGACAAACCTTAAAGAAATGGGAATTCCCTTAGGGCCAAGAATGAAAATACTCCATTACCTCAGCTCCAAGACAGACATGAAGGTTTGTTTTCTGCATGGCTTGTGCTCATCCCATCACATCTCATCCCATTCCCTGCCTCTGACACAAGGACCCCTTTGTGCTGCCGCAGGATCAGAGCTCAGCAGCTCCCGGCGCTTGCGGGGCCGAGCCAGGGTCCCTGTCCCAGCCCGGGGACAGCACAGAGGAGGGCAGGAATTGCCAATACCGGGACGTTGGCTTAGGACAGGTAACAGCTGAGCTCTGGCTGCACCCACAAAGCCCTCAGAACACCAGCAGATTATCTCACAAACAAATCTGACCTCTCCCAGGTCTCGGCAAACTACCCGCAGCTGAACTACAAGCCCACCATCTTCTTTGCCTTCGGCTCTCCCATTGGGATGTTCCTCACCGTGCGAGGGGTGAAGCGCATCGACCCCAACTACAGCCTGCCCACCTGCAAGGGCTTCTTCAACATCTTCCACCCCGTGGGTATAAGAACCAGAGCCGTCCTGCGTGAGACACGCGGGGCACGAGCCCTGGCCACTGTCCCCCTCTCGTGTGCAGTTTGACCCCGTGGCGTATCGGATCGAGCCCATGATCGTCCCAGACCTGGAGTTCGAGCCCATGCTGCTGCCCCACCACAAGGGCAGGAAGAGGATGCACCTCGGTAGGGCCCGGGCAGCCCCCGTCCCCCGGCCCGGGGCCGCTGCTGCAGCCCCCAGCCCCGCACCCACCCCCCTCGTGCCTTGCAGAGCTGAAGGAGGGGCTGACACGCATGAGCGTGGACCTGAAGAACAACCTGCTGGGGTCCCTGCGCGTGGCCTGGCAGTCCTTCACCCGCGCCCCGGTGCCAGCCCTGGAGGCAGGGAGCGCCGAGGCTGAGGCAGAGGCAGAGGGAGGCACCGAGAAGCAGCCAGGTCAGTGCTGGGGGCAGGGGGGAGCCTTGGGAGCTGCCCATGAATCCTTTTAGCACCTGAGGAAGGGGTTTTCTGGGGGGTCTCAGCACACCCCACCGGGTTTTAAGCCTGTCCCCCTCCTCTGGCTGTTCCTTGCACTGCTGTTGGAGAGCACCTCAGCTGCCTCTCCCCTGCGTGAGCCGCAGAAGGGTGAAGGGAGGGCCTGGCCCTGCTGTTGTGCTGTCACGGCTGCTGGTGCCCTGTGCCTGAACCACGCTGCTCTTCCTTCCTCCAGACACAAAGCCAGAGGAGCCCCCTGCAGCAGTGAAGGAAGAGACCCCCCTCATCAACGTGGGGAGGCTGAATGGGGGGAACCGCATCGACTACGTGCTGCAGGAGAAGCCGATCGAGAGCTTCAACGAATACTTGTTTGCACTCCAGGGGCATCTCTGCTATTGGTGAGTGTCTGTGCCATGCTCAGGGCTTCAGATTCACCTGTGGTGGAAGCAGAATGGCAGCAGTTTCAAAGCCAGTGTAGCAAGAAAAGCCACAGCTGATTAAGGGAACAAGATCTTCTCCTGTCTGTGACCCACAGAGGCTGGGCAGGGACACAGGAAGGAGACTTGGGGTTCTCCTTGCCTTGTGCTGCCTGCAGAGCTCTGCAGCTACCTCGGCCAGCACAGATGTGCTGACAGAGTGCAGGGAAGCGTTCCCTTCTGATGCCCATGACCTCCTCCTCCTCCAGGGAGTCAGAAGACACGGTTCTGCTGGTTCTGAAGGAGATCTACCAGACACAAGGCATCACACTGGACCAACCTTTACCAGGAACCCAGTGACCAACCTGTGCTGTTCTGGCTGTAAGTCACCTCTGCCTAAACCCTTTCTGGATTTCCCAGGACACCTCAGAGGACATCTGGTTTGTTTGAGGGAGCAATATCCATTACCTAAGGCAGGGAGCTTTTGTCAGCCTTCTTCTTTGGCCTGTCAGCACCTCTGGTTTCTTTCCTCTTCCCTGCACACGATCAGGCATGAGGAGAGAACCAAGGAGGGTCCAGGAGGCTGTGCTGGGTGGATTCTGGCTGCCTCACTGCAGGTGTTCTGTGTTCTCCCTTTGCTTTTTTAGAATCCAATTCCACTGAGTACTCACCTGGAAAGTCCAGATCTCTTCTCTGCCTTCCTCTCTCCTCTGCTGCCGTGTCCTGCATGCTGCTTCCCAAGTACTTGCTGCTACCTGGAGATAAGGATGGATTTTTCTCCATTTTGATTAGGGGGTAACTGTTGAGGGGAAAAAACACTTCTGCTCAAACACACACACCACCTGTACAGTGACTCCCCGTGGCAACGTGTACTTTAACCCTGCACCCTGCGAGTCCCACCCCAGCTCCTCCAGCACTGCAGCAGAAGAGCTGTCCGGGCTCAGAGCCCACCGAGGTCCTGACCCTGCGCCTGGCTCGGTGAGGACACTCAGCCTGGGATCTTGAGGAGAAAAAGCCTTAAACACACAGCGTGCAAAGAGCTACAGCAGCCTTGGAGCGAGGGAGATGCTGCCTGCTGACACAAACACCCACCCCAGCACTGCGGGCCTGGGAGGCGAAGCCCAGGGCACAGGCTGCTGCTGAGCCAGCAGGGTCTGCCCACCAGCCACCCTCGTGTCCCTGCACTGCTGCTGCTGCATGTTTGTGCACCCTGGGCCGTGCCAGGCAGGGCTGCCCCATAAAGCATCTCGTGAGAGCAGCATGTTCGTGCTCCTCCCCTCTCTGGTGTGTTGGTAGTGACGTCTCAGCACCCTCACCCAGCCCACGCTGCGAGCCAAGGGCCTCCCCACAGCACTGACCAAGCCAGTGCCCAGCTGTACCTGCTCCAAGGAGAGCTTCACCTCCATTTCCAGCCAGCCTGGGGACCAGCAGCTGTCCCTGCAGGGACACGGAGCAGCGCTGGCACTGGCAGGTGCTGACGGAGATCTCGCCCCCGCCACGCTCCAGCCCTTCTTTTTAGCTTTAAATATACAAAAGGCAGCCAGCAGAGCTGGAACCCAGATCCACTAGGGTCACTGCAGGAATGACAGCAGCTCTGCAGGCAGCTCAGTCTGCAGCTGCCTTGGAGCTCAGTTCTGAGGGGGACAGGGCTAGAGAGCCTCTGGGATCCCTCCCTGGCCACCAAAGCCCCCGGGCTGGCTCAGTGCCTGGGCTGGGGCTCCACTGCTGTGTGAGGTGTTGCTGTGCAGCCTTTGGAAGAGCCAAACCACTTTCCTTCCCCCTGACTTTTGCCCTGCATGGGGTAAGGAGCCTTTTTCCCCCACAGCCTGTCGGTTTTTTCCTCCATTGTCCATTATTTGCACTACTGGAAGGGTTCTGTTTGCAGCCTCCATCCCTCCTCCCCTCCCAAGGAACAGAAGCTGTTCCTTACCCGACTGCAGGAACAGCCAGGCTGCTCAGTTGGCACCTCAACTACTGCTGGCTGAAGTCTCCTATGGGAGTAGGAGAAGGAAAAGTCTTAACATGGGACACTAATGATCAGCTTTTTAAGTTATGCACTTTGTTTTAAAAAAAAGAAGTTAAATACATTTTAAATGTTATTTAATGTCTTTTCCAGTAAAAGCCAAAATAAATAAGTAGATGACTGTGGTGTGTGCATGCCTGGGGGGGGGTGAGAGGGAAGGGCTGGAGAATTCCATGTGCAGTTTTAGGGGGAAATGCAGCTATTTCTGTAATTCTGTTGAAGCTGCAGAGCCATTGAGGGTCCCACCTGCACCTGCTCTGCTGCAGCCTCACCTGTCTGTGAAGGGACCAGTGACAAACAGCTGCTCACAGCTCCTGCCAGCCCTGGATCTCATCTGAGGCACAGACCCTGGGCAGGGGAACGAGCACCTCAGGTGCAGGATGCTCTCAAACAGGCACAGGGATGCTCTCAGACACCATTTCATTTTCATCTCCTTAAAACTACACTAAAGCTGCAAGGAAAGATACAAAGTGAGCACCCAGCAGAAACCCCTGCAGACACCAGAGGAAATGGCTTCTAAAGCAACGACCCAAGCCTCCAAGTAAAGTTTTAGTACCACAGCTCATTACAAAAATTAAACTTTATTTGGGAAATTAGAAAAAAACTCAAAGCTGGCAGGTCCTGCACTTCACTTCTCAGGAGAAGGGGTGGGACAGCTCGGCTGGATTGCAGGGAGGTGACCAGTGGTGCTTCCTGGACTGGACACAAGAACTCCCACCAGACTGGGCACACTGGGCTGTCACATTCTCCCAGTTCTTGTTCAGTACCTTGGTACCCCAATTGCCTTTCTGCTGGCTTTGCACCCCAAGTGCCTCTCTCGCTTCATAGTGAGCTTTTTTGGGCTACAAAATCCAGTTAAAGGCAGCAACACAGGGGCCTGGGCAGGAAACTCACCAGCTCTGCAGGCAACACCTGCCCAGGGGTTCATCCTCCTCGGGGCCACTTCTCCTGAGCAGCCTCCCCAGAGGCATCCAGGACAGAGCCCAGCACTAAATGTTCAGGTGGAAGCTGGGGGCTGGAGGCTTCTCCTCGAGCGCCGGCAGCGGTTTGGGCTTGGACAGAGTTGGTTTGTGGCACGTGGGGTCTGTCAGGGGAGGGTAGTACTGCCTGTAGCACAGGAATGCGAGCGCAGAGCCCATCGCTGAGCCCACCAACACGTCTGTGGGAGAGACCAGAGGAAAGGTAACGGCCCTTCACCCTCCCAAGCCTTGTGATGGAATTCCCCAGCAGCAGCTCTTCTGCTGGATCCATAACCTGACTTGGCTGTAAACCC
This sequence comes from Rhipidura dahli, assembly GCA_013399225.1. NCBI lineage: Eukaryota > Metazoa > Chordata > Aves > Passeriformes > Rhipiduridae > Rhipidura > Rhipidura dahli. The sequence continues at coordinate 82,907 of VXAC01003106.1, forward strand.
AAGCTTGGTAAATATTTCAGAGAAAAGCATCAGTTCCCTGTAGGTGGCACCAAAATTGCCACTGGAGGAGTAAAAAAAACCAAAAAAACAAAAAACCAAAAAACCCAAGTTACTGTTGTGGGCTCTGAACACCTCTGTGGCACCAGAGCCCCCCTTGCCTGGAGTGCCTGCTCAGGGCACCTGCTGAACCCTGTCCAGGTGCTCTGGCAGGTGCTGACCCACCTTCCCAGTGGTGCTTGTAGTCGCAGGTGCGGGACACGGCGATGAGGGTGGCCAGGAAGAGCGGGAGGAGGAAGGCACAGAAGCGCAGGGCCCGGCCCCCCCGGCCCGGGACGAAGCTGTGCAGCTTCCCCGCCAGGTAGAAGGCTGAGAAGGCAAGACCAGCAAAGGCAACTGGAAGAGAACAGAACAGTGTAGGTTCAGAGCAGCTCCAGGCTTTGCAGCCAGACCCTCACCCTCTGGTGTCTGTCCTGTCCCTGTGAGCTGAGGGAAACACTGGCTGGGAGTGAGGGATCCTAGGAGCTGGTACCTGGCACACAGCCCTCCTCCCAGGGTTACAGGCAGTATTGGACCATGTTTCTCATCCCACTGCTTTGCAGAGGGAAACCTGAGTCCCCTGACCAGGTCAGCAAATGCAGCCAAAGCTGTGAGGGGCAGGAAAGCAAATCCAATCTCCCTCC
>VXAC01003106.1:88085-122536 GCA_013399225.1 Rhipidura dahli
GTCAAAGACATTTTTAAATCAGTATAAAAAAAAAAACATGTATAAAATAAAAAAAAAAAAAAAAAAAAAAGCTGTAAAAGGAACCGCAGAGCTTCAAGTACATTAAACCCTGAATTCAATGAGGCAGAGGTTTCCATGTTAAAGTGACTTCTCCGTACCAGCGTCGGACACCCCCATCCCACCCTCCCCCCTCCCCGCCCACATAATTCTGTAAAGTTTCAATATATACAGATTTTATGCTCATTGATAATTATGTCTAGTAATTGTGTCTTTCCCATTCTATCCTGAAATTAAGGTAAAAGAAGGGAGAAGGGTTTTTTTAGAAGAAAGGCCAAAAATCCACATTCCAGCCCTATTACTCCATCTGAGCTGATTCTCCAAGACCATGTGGTGACCAGAGAAGGAGATTTGCCCACAAAATTTCCTTCCTGAGCTGCAAACGCCTTCAACAGTCTATGGACAGGACAAGCCTACACAACAACCTGACAGCTACAGCAGCTAAAGCTTGCACCGTGTGTTCAGGCGTGGTGGAACCAGCCTCTGCACCACTGGAATCACAGAATCTGGGAATTCTTGCTTCTAGACTCATCTGGCCACGGGCTGCAGCTGCAGAGGAGAAGCTCCAGCAAACCACAAACCCTGTTCCCTGGGCAGGGCAGCTCTGCCCAGGTGCCAGAGCTGGAGGCAGGAGGTCACCAGAAGTGTGGGGCCACCCCAAAAATTTAACACAAAAGTAAGGGAAAAACGTGCTGGTGTGTTCTCATGAAGGAACAACAATGTGCTGGGACAGCACACTGCAGTTCTCCACCAAAATCACCAGTTCTGTGGATTTTCTCTAGGTCTCAGCATGAAATGACCAAACTGTCCACGATTCCTTGTTTTGGAGCCCACACAAATCAATTCAGCAGCTGCCTCCCACCCTGCTGAAGCCAATCCACCAGAACAGCTGTGGAATCTCTTCCTTGCAAAGGAACTGCACTAAGAAACTACATTCTGGTTACTCAGTTTACAAAGACATGATTAAAATGTGCATTTTAACATCTGAGTCTGGCACTCAGAACAGCCCCTCCAGTCACCAAGATCCTCCAAACTGGCCTTTTCTCATCTAATAGTGTTAAAGCTTTTTGAAAGATTCACCTTCACTTCAGAGTTTTGTTCACAAACTGAACAACCTCACAAACCACCTCCTGTTTTTCCTTCTGAGTCCAAGCCCAGCTGTTGGCTGCTATGAATCATTTTTTGGTGGAAAAAAAGCATCTCTAAGAAGTCTGAACACAATGTGAACCAAGACATCGAGTGGCACAGGAGGAGCAGCAGCCTCCATCACAGCATTTGAGGAGTTTTAAGCCTTCTGTGCCCTCCCTGTGGCCTGGCACAGCACTGTGGCTCGTGTCCAGCGCTCCCGAGGTGTCCTGGTGCTGCCACACCACATCCCTCAGCTCAGGTCAGTGCACTCACACAGCAGCACGACATCAACAACAGATCTGATGAGTATAAAATACATCAGCTGATATCTGCAGTGTCAGAATGCTCTGACTTCCCAAGAGAAAAGCACTGAACGTTATCCAGCCTAATAAATCATATAAAGTGAACACCTCAGGCCCTACAGATGTGGTAGCAAGAGCTGTGTTTGGAATTTCTGAGAAGGTTAAACATCCTCAATAAGAGCTTAAAAAGAGACATTTCTCACACAAAACCTTAAGAAAAATAAAATCCTTTTTGTATTTTTTTCTTTTTTCTTTAAAAATACCAAAATCCAGCAGTGCTTCCCAGGGGATTAGTGTTGGACCCTCACTGGAGCGTGGCCCACAGCAGGAAGTGCTTTAGGGGCCCCAAGAGCTGCTGCCCCAGGACTGCCCCAGACACCTGTGGGCTCTGTCCCCCCCAGGGAGGGGTGGGCAGGTGCTCTGGGCCGAGTCCATGGCACAGCAGCTGCTCAGGGACTGTAGTGTATCCATCACTCTGTCATTGCACACACAAAAAAACCTCCCCTGTACATAAATCTGAGGATGAGAAGGACACCAGGCGGAGGCAAGACACGTTCTAAATTCCACACAGACCTTTCCCAGCCTGTTTTCTTGCTCTGAGAAGTCTCTGTGTTCCTGTAGGTTTGTGTAAGCAGTTTTACAGAGACAAGGTCCTTAACTCCAAGGCTCAATTCAGCCAGATGCCAGCAACACTTGATTATTTGCAGTACCCACGAGCAAAGGCTGGCAGGGAGCAGCTATTATCAGAGACAAGTCAGAAGTACTCCCTGTACCAGGGCAGGGGGGACACACAGTGCTTGGTGAGATCGTGGGCTGGGGGGGAACAGTCACCAAAACTAGCTCCAGCCTGGGGACACCAGTGCCCCGTGGCTCCTTGCACAGAAAAATGGAGGAGAGGTTTTCTAAAGAAAGTCTGGAGCAAGAGCCAACCTAAGCCACTTGGAAAGCCTCACTGAAGGAGTGGAAATCCAAGAGAGAACCATCTCCTGAGGCTTCAGCTGGCTGCTGGGCTGTGGCCCCTTACCCAGACACAAAATACCCTGTTCATTGAGGAAGTGCTGAGATGTTCCTCACCTCCATTAACAATGAAGATTAAAGTTAGAAGATCTCTCTCAACAAAAAAAATCTTAACATCCCATCAAAACCAACATGCACATGGGTCAGGTCCCTCACGTGCCCAAGTCTCCCTGAAGCTGAGAAGGCAGGACTGAAGAATCACACCCAGCAACTGCCACCACACCAGTGCAGATGGGGCAGATGTTGGAGCCACTGGCAGGACTGACTTCAGCTCTGACTGAGGCTGGGAGCCTCACCTGCCTGGGAAGGGTTTCCAGATTAGGTGGGATAAAGAAATGACCACTGTGCAATGAAACTCTGAATTTCCATCTGTCTGGAAACACCCAAGGCAGCTCTGGAGCAAGGAACCACCATTTCTTCCCCACTGCCAGACCTTGTGCTACAAGCACTCCCCAGGAGTCACACGCCTGATTTCTCACAGGAAAAGCTTCACAAAAATATTCATAAGTAAACATGAGAGACAACCTACCTTCTCCAATGCCTTTAACAATAAGTACTGGAACAGAGGCATTTCAGAGTCACCTGGTCTGACACCCACACCTGTCTGTTTGGCATCTCAGTGTTACAGAGGGGAGAAGCTTTGCTCTTTCCATAAACTAGACACAAAAGTTACGTTGGCTTCGCTGTTTTGTTTTTAAAGACACGTTGACTGATCAAAGCCAGATCTTCAATACCCTTTCAAAATTAAATAAATAAATATGTGGCTATGCTTTGCTTTCTACACTCAAAGAACACTATTTTAAACAGAATATTCTTTTCACTGTCAAAAGGTTTACGGTTTTCTTCAAAGGCCAAGATGTTCCTGGTTTCCAAGAGTAAGAGCTGCTGTAGCACATTCAAGGGTAAAAGAAAGACCAAACAATAAAAACCAAACACCACTGCCTGATCCTTCTCGCTCAGGTCAATGGTTCCATTCCAGCTCACACGCGACAGCTCCAAGGACAAAGCCGAGTGTGGCATCACAATCTCTCTGAGTTCATCGCCTGCTGCCCCTCTTCTCCCCTCCCGCGTTTGTTTTTAACCAAATTCACTCCTTTGCCTCTTCCACAGCATTCTGTGCTTCCAATTTGCACTTGATCTTGCTCCAGTACTCGGGTGCCACGGGAGATTTGGGGTCGTGAGCGGAGCAGCAGAGGCGGCCGTCCAGCGCCGACGGCACCAGGGCTCCCTTCTCGTGATCCTTGCAGAAGGAATGGGGGCAAAACTCACAGAAGGAAACGGCAGGATTGCTACAGATGTCACACTGATGCCACGGACATTCCCACTTTCCTGAGGATGGGAGGAGAGAGAGAAAGGAAGCTGGAATTAGTGCACTTTTGGAGACACCGCTGGCCTTTAACCCTCACTCCGTGCTGGAATTGCTCAGGTGAATGCAAAGAAAGTGCAGAAAAATCAGCTGTTCCTTCTGCTTCTCATGTACAAGAATCTGACTGAACACAGCTCTCTTTTGCATTTTTTTTAGGCCTCTCTTGGCCCAGAAGATTACTGCATGCACAATCAGAGCTTAAGACGGTCAGATCTACCCCCTTGGGCATCAAGGCACTGAATGTCATTGCAAGACCGAGTTTGTTTTGTACATTTTCCTGATTTGTGAGCATCTCACATTGCCCTGGACACTGTGCTCCTCAGAGGGTACCTCCAAGGGAAGCTCCAGGTCAGCTCTACACATTCTGCTGGCTTTGTCAATTTGAACTGTCATTTGGCTTGTGCTAGGACACCAAGATGATGTTCATGTTCCAGTCAAAATAAGAGGAAGTTTGACTCAAGGAGAGGAACAAGAACAACATTAAAGCCTCTGCCCACTGTGTCTGTTTAGAACCAGTCACATGATATACTGCTGAAAGTGACTGATGTTGCAAAAGCAAATTTGGTGCACTTAGTGCAAATGAACACTGCATTTAATGCAAATGGATACTGTATTCTATGTACATGCATGCTGCATTTCAGCTCCAACTCTGTCACGCAGCAGGAAGGAAAAGTTGAGCAGGAGGAGCAATGTGACTGCTCTTACCAAAAGGTGGTTGAGTCAGGTTAAGGCATAGGAGGTGGTATGCTTTGGGACAGTCCTTCTTATCACACATGACCAGCTCTCCCCCATCTCCACACTGGAAACAGTTATCTTCATGCATCTGCTTCTGTTCTGTTTTTATTTTCCGTTTCTTCTGCTTTAATTTTGCATTTTTCACCTTCTCTTCATTTGCCGTTGCAAATGCTGTCTAAGAAGGAGAAAATCACAACACAGAGTCACTTGAAAACTCCTGGCATTAAAGTCAATTTTGGATTATTATTTGCACGAACTCTTCTTAAATGAGATCCATTTAAAGCTCTAAAAGCCAGAAGTGCTCATTCAGATGTTTCTGAATTGACTTCCCACCAGACACAACAGCATGGCAGGGGGGCACACTATCAAATCTTTAGAGACTTTCAAGGGTAGAATGTATTAGACAGGCTAAAGAGGGAACTAAATCAAAACCCTCTTTGGCCTAGAGAATTTCTGTATCTGGGAGGAGAAGCTGCAGTTTGAGCCACGTACCTTGGGACGCACACCCAGGAAGCCGCTGCAGTTCTCTGCTCCGCAGTGACACTCGGTCCTGCCATTGCCCAGGCAATCCAGGTTGTAATTGAACGTTAACTCCATTCCTAAAATTCAAAGAAAATCAATTCACCCAGATGGACACCGAGGGAAGACAGGCCTGTGACAATGACACTTCATCAGAATTTGTTACCATAGGACCCCTGCTAAAACTGGAACCTTAAGTATCATCCCCAGTCCCATGAATGACAAAGTTCCTAAACACTTCACTGGTGTTAATAACTTCAAAGAAAAAAACCCCATTCCAAAAGAGGAACCCGGCCACTGCAAGACAAAAATCAAACACACCAAATAGTGCCATCCTTTTACCTGCAGGAATGTCACAAAGAGCAAACAGTCCAACTCTAATGTCACCATTCACTGTCCACTTCTGTGTTTCACAGTTTGGGTTACAACTATGGTTCATAAAACGAGAGTAGTTCCCCTTTGGGCCAGCATCTATTATTCGGTCCTTCAAGGCAAAAGACAAAGATTGTTTAGTACTTACAAAGCAAAGATGAGTGACATTAGCTATCAAACAGGACATAATACTCACCTTGGTTACGGTTAGCATATAAAAATTGGTGACGCTGTTCTCATGAGCACGTTTGATCCGCAGGCGGCACTCCTCCTCATCAATCAGCTCCCCAACATATTCATTCACAAATTCACCCTGCAAAGGAAAGGAGAACAAGCCTAAGAAATCTACACATGCTAATCATGATGATAAAGGGAAGCAGCACAGAAAAAAGCTTTTCTTATAAACAAGACTCTAATGATCACAAAAAGTGTTACAGTTTGCTGGTTTAGTAGGCACACTGTGAGAACATGCACCAGGTACTTGCTGTCCAAGCAATAAACCCACGCAGAATAACAGGCAGCCCTGTTCCTGCATTCAGTACACGAGACAGCTGCCAGGTCTGTAAAACCATTTCAACTTCCCTGCTTTCTTTCAAAGAGGACAACGTGAGAGTTGTAAATTTAATAAAATTAATGGCTAAACCCCCTGTTTAAAAGAAGCCCTCCAGGCCAATAGTGTTTTCTAAGGAAAACCAGAAGAGCTGGGACGTGACCGACACGTCGATACAAGGAGTCACCAATGCTCGCATTGGGCATTGCTCTGAGCAGCCAGGCAGCTGCTGAGGGGTTTAAAACACAATTCCTTCACTGGAGGTGCAATGTTTTCACCTAGACCCACCCTGACAGCTGTCACAGCCTCCTCCTGGGTCACTCTACCTTTTTAATGCTCCTTTTGGTCCTGAGGCCCCAGCCGCGGCGCTCGGTTTTGATCACCTCGGCGTCGGGGTAGAGCCTCTTGGTGAAGCACTGGTTCTGGCAGCGCTCCCCGGCCGGGCACACCTGCGGGTGGCACTCGTACTGCAGCATCCTGTTGAGGCACTCGGACTCCAGCCCGCACGGGTTCTCGTCCGACGGCTTGCAGTTACACCGGGGAATCTCCGACAGGTCGGCCACCTGGATCTGAACCTTCCCGATCACCTTGTTGGACTGGGGAGCAAAGGGGGAGAACAGAGCATGAAGACAACGCACTGAGAACACAGAGTCAACAACTGATGTGAAAAGGCAAAAAAATTATTATTTTATCCTGTGTTTTATGGTACTACACAACAGAACACGAGACCGGTGCAAAGAACAGCAAAACTATTTACGTGAATTTCTTTAAGCTTCCATTGCTGAAAACCTGTAAGTACATAACTTACAGAACAATTTGGGTTGGAAGGGACCTTAAAGACCATCCAGTCCCAACCCCTTCCACGGGCAGGGACACCTTCCATTAGACCAGGTTGCTCTGATCCCCATGCCACCCATCCTTGAACCCCGCCAGGGACGGGTAGTCACACCTTCTCTAGGCATCCTTACTCCTGTATAGGGCAACTTCCTCACACACAGAGTGAGAATAAAAAAGAAAGAGGCCAACTCACTTTAATGTGTTTATAGGGTGGAGGTTTCCTTGAATTCCTTTCAATTTCCAATGCCTCTTTGCTTTCTCTTTGTGCTTTCAGTTCCTGGAAACGCTTTGCTGCTTCTTCAAGTGCTGTGCAAAGAATTCAGAACAAAAAGCAATCAGCCCCAGCTGCTGCTAAACAAACCTGTACATGTACATGTATCTATTTAAATTCATTTTTTTAAAGGCTAGGAACAGAACTCTATTAACAAAAAGACAAGCTAAAAATTAGTTATTGCAATTTATCATGAATTTATCATCAGGTACTTTCAGCAGGTACCAAGATACTGAACAATGATCCCATGCAGCAGAGCCCAACCTTAACATTTCCCCCGTTCGTGGAAGCACTGAACTGGCCCACAACAACACACAATGAGTAGGCACTTAAACACATTTTTATCTGCAGTCAAGGGATCAACACAATGCTTGGATTTCACGTGAACACAGAACACTAGTCACATAATATTCCCATGCAGGTTAAGTGGTGATGGAGACACAAACACGTGGAATTTTTGTCATAAACCACTATAAACTTTGTTTGATTTTACCTTTCTTGAAGGTCTTGTTAATACTAGTTTGCCCCTCAGCAAAGCTTTTATCTCCTTCAACATAAGGGAAAACTCTGCCCTGGTGTACCCAATAGTAGTCATGTGAACCAAAGAAAAATACTGGGAAGTCCCCGATATCATGTTTGAGGCCCTGTATGTTGAGAGGCACAGACCTGGGATTGCAGATCTCTGCTGGCCACCACCTGCAGAGTAGGAGAAAAAAGAAGAACATAAGTTCCCTGAACCAGAGCATCCCAGTTTCCCTAATGGGATTGAGAAATGAAAGCCAGTTTTCCTTTCTTAAGGAAATGAATTCCTTCCTCACACAGCCAAGGCTCCCGCTGGCAATGCCTGGGAAGCTCCATGTAAAACACAAGCAAACTTCTCACCCCAAATTTTGGAAAAGCCTTCTAAGAACATCCATGGCCCGAGAGGGGGTTCCTAGGATCACCTGTGAACACCTGTGCTGCTGCAGCTGACTGAAGCAAACAGCAGCAAGGACAGCTGGGCTCTGAGCCAGCCCCCGAGCAAAGGTGTGCAATCCAGAGCCCAGCCCTGCCTGGGACAAGCAGGAGCACTGCACTGCAGGGTGACATCCGTGCCTGACACCAAGCAGAGGAATTACTGTATTTCTACCTCTTGTTCACGATGACTGAGCTGCTTTATCTTCCTGCAGTTCCAGAGCGCATGAAAACATCCAAAGCATTGCAACCCCCAAAAGGTGAACTTGCCTGTAATTCCCAAGCTTGACCCAAACGATCTGCTTGTACCGCAGCTTCTTGCCAGCTTTACAGTCATTGCAATTCCAGCATCCCTCAGGCATTTCTATGCTGAGACACTCGGGGTGGAAGGAAGCTGGGCAGGACTCACAGCACAACAGTTTGCCACCTTGAAACAAAGAAGCCCCGCTTGGTTTGTAGCAGTCAGGATTTGCTCCCCCCGTGCACAGCAGTCGACATTCATTTTAAACCATCCACTCCAGATTCCCACTGCCCCACAGAAAAACGGCAAAAGAATGGGATCAAGTCAAACTTAACAATGTTGGTTAAAAAGGACTGTGCAGTGCTCAGTTGGGACTCTTAACTCCATCAGACAGAAAAGCAGCTGAGGACTTAAACACGAGGTGAGCTGGCACCATTCCCGAGGGAAGCACTGTGCTGCCAGCTTTCAGCTCTTTGGTGATGGCCAAAGCAACCGCAAAACTGTGTTTTTAAAGAATCCTTTTTCAATCAACATTGCTCTGACTGAACCCCCAGCAATCATTAGCGAGCACCAACCCCACAGCCTATAGGTTGATCAATACTTTTCTGCTGCAAGGACAGGAAAACGAATTGTAGTGTGTTTAGTCCACAAAAAGGTTACCAGGATGAGCCCAGTACATAAAGCAGAATGAGACACACAGGAGTTGTCACCATCCTGAAAATTCCTGGTGCACAGAGGGAACCTCAGCACTGGGGTTCACGTGAATTTCTGAAGTTTACACTTATTTGGGCAAAAGTTATTTTGGTTGGCTCACATTTTGGACGATGTATTACGTGTGGAGAGCCACAGCACAGCTCTAGAGCCACCCTCAGCAAAGCAGCTCATATAAAATGACTTGATACATTACACATACTGTGATATTTTATACATGTAGGTATATAAAATATATATATGTTCTTATATATGTGTGTATATATATATATATTTATATATTATTTTATAATATATTTAAAAGTTAACAAGATTTTGTGTCCCAGATGGAAAATCTGGGAGAGACTTGAGAGTATTCAAACCAATTTTCAATCACAGTATCAAAAGAAGTGTGAATAATCACTTTCAAACCTTTATCAGAAAATCTTGTCCACCTATAGACTTCCCAAAATATCATTGCATTAATTCATCGTTGCATGTTACAATGAGCATTCCTTAAACAATCCAGTCGCATGACCAACACTGTATTTCCTCTGCTAAAACCAGTAAAATACAGTCACACGGATCCTCCAGAGCTCCCCAAACCCATAATGAAATTTTTAAAGCATTTTTTGCAAATGAAATTTCAGAGGAAATACAGACAAATTACTGAAACATTATCCAAGATGAGAAAATGCCAAGAGATGCAAAAATCAAACAAAATCAAACACAAAACTGTCAATGCTAAGCAAGAAAAAACCCAACATTGCTCTCGGGATGCATTAGGCAGATATGGCTCAAGCTAAGCACAGGGCTCAAAATAATTCTTGTTTTCAGGAATTACAGGACTACTGCAAGCCATCGACCTCACAACGCTCAAAGCGACCTAACTTGGGCTGGGTAATGGGGCACCGGCTCTGAACGCTCCTGAGGAACCAAATTTCTGTGGGGAATGAAACAGGACATCTGAGCATTGCACACAGACAGCAGCAACTGCCCCGGGAGGGATGGACAGAGGCTCGGCCCCCCGCAGCAGCAGGAGGTGACCCCTGTCCGGAGCCACGGGGTCCCTGCGGGGTCCGAGCCCGGCTGTGGCAAGGACCCATCCCCAGGGAGGGGACGGGGATGGGGCACTGCTGTCCGGTGCTGGAGGTGGGACACGAGGCCCAGGGACTTGTGGGGACACACACAGGCCAAACCTCACTGCCTTCCCCCCCTCTGGCACCCTCCAGAAGGACACGGCACCCACCCTCGTCCAGCCCCAAGCGCCCTCTCTTCTCTCAGGATCTGCACAAGATCCGAAGCTGCACGTCCCCCTCTGCTTCCAATCCCTTTAAGAAGTGGTTTTACATCATCCAGGTAAATACTGAACTGCAACAATACTGAGATCCATCTGCCTCCTCTTCACATTGCTGTGCAAACAGCTCCCTGAACCTGGAACAGCCCAGGCCAGGTAGAGAGTGACCAAATCTCTTCCAAGGAGAATTTAGTGACAGCAATTATTTTAAGCCCTTTTGTATTAAAAAAAAAAAAATTGCCAACAACATGAACACAGGCTCACAATAACCATGAGTGAAGGTCACTGAAAGCAGTCAGTGTGGGGACAAGCAGACATTTCTCCGTTGATTTAGAGAGAAAAAATAGAAAAAAGCGAAAGTAAATTAAAGAGAAAGAAACTATTTTGGTTACCTTTCTCACATTTCTTTTTGGAAGCTGACGAAGGAGGAGGAATCATAGGTAATTTCATCAACTCAGCACGATTTGACTCATTCAGTAGGTAGTGGGACTTATAGGCATAGGAACTGAACAGGGGGTCTGAATGGTCCTGCACTACCAGCCCTATACGAAACAAACAGAAAGAGATGAGTTGCAATGAAACTACCCATGATTCCGTGAAGGAAAAATCAAATAAACCAAATGAACACCTCTAATGCGTTATGTGGGAATGAAAAAAAGGATAAAATGAAGAAAAAGGAAAGTCTGACAAAGTTTCTGTGCTAACAAAGAGGTTGTGCTGGAGAGACTCAAACTTATCTAGAAAATCTTGCAATGAAATGAGCTGCTTCTAAGTGGAATTTCAATTGTTTTACCCTTCCTTTGTGCATTAAAGACAAGCACAAGAAAAGCAACAAAGTTTGAATCCTCTCCTTCCCACAGGGCAAAAGGAAGCCCCTCTGCAGAGCTGGGGGGAGGGTCCCTGCAGCAGGGTCGTGCTCTGAGCTGGGGCTACAGACGGAACAGACGCTGGGAATGAGACCTCACCGTCCCACTCACTGCAAATCCGCCCCGAGATCTTTCCTACAGAAGTGTTTTGCCTCTACAGCAGTGCTGGAAAGCAAGGAGGGGTCAGTGTTCTGCAAGGCACCAAGGGGGAAGCACAGATTCAAGTTCTGCCCTAGGCCGTGGTGGCAAAGCTCCCCCACCCAGCCCTTCCAGGAGCAGTCCAGAACTCTGTTCCCTACCTAACTCCACTCCAAACCAGGCCTTCACAATTCTCTGCACCAAGAAGAGCTTTTCCTCATCACCCCAAAGAGCCAGGCAGCCCAGGAGAGAGCCCAGAGCTGCAGAGCAGAAGCACTTGGCCACTAACTCGTGGGAAGAGCAGAGCAACTGAGCCCCAAAGAAACAGGGAAGATGAGCTACCAAGAGAGCCCCCAGTTCTTTCTCTGAGGGACACAGCTGAGGGCTGTAGAGAAGCTCTTGGATGGTGCTAAAACACTGCTGTAAGAAGACTGGGGTCAGCCCATCTGGACACACATCCCTGGGAGGATCCCTAAAACAAGGGAACCTGCACATGGAATCAGGTGAGCTGTAACAGGCTGACTGGAGGCTGCTGCAGGCTGGTGAACAAGAAGCCTTTAATATCCCTGTTTCAAGTACCTCACCATAAGCAAGTTTGTACATTTTATAGATTGTCTCTCATCTACATTTCTCACTTAAGAAACTGCATCTATACACAAAGTCTGTGCTTCTGACAGCGACTAACACTAATTAAATCACCATTCTCACAGATGCCCAAGGATTCCTAAAGCATTCAGTTCCTCATTTCTTTCTGAGCAGGTGCTCAGTGCTCCTGCCCCAGGTACTGTGCTCAGCACTCTGGCCCCTGATTCCAGCCAGGCCTGGTGGAAACAAGCCCCACAAGAATGTTCCAGATGAACAAGTCCAGAGTTGCTCTAAGACACGGAGGATTCAGGCAGTGGCAGTGGTTTGTAACTGTTCAAGTTCTCCTAATTAAGATCTGGGGAATACACAGGACAGGGAATTCCATCTGCCAGGGCTCAAGAGGTTATTTAGATTGCCAGGAGAAAATACAGACTTGTGCAGTTTCATCTCTGATGGAGCTAGATTCAGGTATAAAGAGAATTACTAAAGAAATGTAAAAAGGAAAAAAAAAAAGCATGAACATTTCCTTCTGCATTTCTTGCCATTCTGAGATCTGTGATTATTACTCTGCTCTTGCCAAGTCAAGGCAAACTAAACTTCCACCTGAATGAACACAAGTGAAAACAAAACTTCAGGATCCAGTTCACTTTCATTTCCCTATTACTGACTCTGAAGGGAACACACCCAGTATAAACTGCTGGGATTCTGTAGAAGGTACATATTATTGTTATTCCAATGCCTAAGAATAATGGTACTTTTGAATCTCAAGACCAAAGCAACTGCTGCACTGACATTTTTTTAAGCTGTTCCCTGGCAGAACCCTGGTGACTGAAAAGCCATAAAAGGCGGGGGGAAAATAAAAGTTGAAAAAGAAAAAAAAAAAAAAGAGAACTTTGACATATGGAAAAGCCCAGCATGAAACCTGCTCATACAGTTCTGCTAAAGGTTTTCTTTCAAAGTTCTCAAACGTGATGGCAGTTATAAATTGAGTTTTTCTAGTTCATGAGTAAATCCCACCTTTTAGTCTTAAACAGTTTTAAGCTGGTAGTAGTGGAAGAACCCCCTTCTGCTTAATACAGTGATTAATAACACAGCAGCCATTCTCAGCATGCAAAGGCTGGAACTGGGGGACTGGGATCTGCTTTTCCCTACTGGCAGAATGAGTCAGCCTGAGTGCCTATTGCTGCTTCTGGCTATCAACTGTTATGGGCCAACACAGAGAGTGGAATCTCGTGAGGACTGCTGACCAAAATAAAATAAAAAAAAAAAAAATTAAATTAAATTAGATAAAAAATCCCAGGCAGCATTTAACCCCAGCAAGCCTTAAGGGAGGAGTTCCTCATGAAACACTATTTTTACCACTAAACTGCATGAGTGACAACAGAACTATAAAACAGGGAAAAACCAAGTGTCTCACCTCTTGCACAAACGAAACAAAAGCCTACATTTACAGCAGATGAGGAGTGAGTCCTTTTGGAATGGTTACTACAGATGAGGATGTGGGATGACACAAACAAGCTTCCCGCAGCGATGCAGCCGTCTCCCGAGTGATAGGCAACGGGGCAGCGCAGGCATCTCGCCATGCGACCTGTTCAACAGAGCACAGGGAAAGGCACGCGTCACCCGCGGGCTCAGCACCCTCCAGGCTGGAAAAGACCTCCAAGACCACGCAGGAACAACCAGTGCTCAGGTCAGGATAGGGCAGAATTCCCCAGAGGCAAAGGTAAGGCTGGGTCTGTCCCAATGGCAGCACTGGGTTAAGAAAAGAAACACCTACATCTTTTTTCTAAAGAAAGTTGCACAAATATTACCCCTTAACTTTCACTTTAAAATTGTTAAGAAAAGCTTCCATCATTCTAGTCTATTTGTTTGGTTTAAACATTTTAGTTCATTTCTAAAAGGACCTTTTTCCTTGAGAAATAATTGTTCACAAGGCCACTACAAACTGTCTTTAAAAAATCAACATTCCCTGGCCTCCTACTATGAACCCTTGGCTTCCACTAAACCCAGCACCAAGAGCTGACCAGGTGTGTGGATCCAGGTACACTCCACGCTGCCAGGCTGCCAGCTCCTTCCCACCCTTGAGACATTTCAGCTGACGAGCTCACCGAGGAGGAAACCCTCTCTCTCTCCTTGCTGCACGCTGTGTTACAGGGAGTGGAACCGGACGAATTGTTACTGCGACGCTGCAGCTGTTACTGCAATGCTGCTCCCTGCCCAGAGCAGCTGCCCTCACCTTTGCTGGCTTTGTGCATGTCCTTGTCCATGGAGCAGGCGGTGCAGCAGTGCTGCGGGCAGCGGAAGCCCCGGGACTCGAACAGGGCTGTGGCAAACTTGCGCACGCAGGCCTCGTGGTAGAACTTGCCGCAGGTGCTGACGGAGCAGCGCTTCACATCTTTGCCAGGGAGCTTGCAGGAAAAGCACGTGTGCTCTCCTGGTGAAAGAAGGAATAAGGAATCCCCATGGGAAAAGCCAACTCTGAGACACAGGTATTGTCCAAACAAATTCTGAAGCCCACAGACTGTGAGCAATACGGGATCCTTCCCATCCAACAGGCACGATGGTTACTGTGATCCACAATAACACTGGAGCTGCTGCTCACATAAAAAACTCTTATTCCAAGTAAAACCCTAAGCAGTTAGTTACTTTTTTTCTTATGAGGCACTTGCTAAACTGAAAATGAGAATCTGGTCTCAGAGGTTAAAAAGGTAGCTGAATAACCCCAAAGCTACTCAGAAACCCTCAGAAAGCACCATCTTGGTTTGCTGAGACCAGAATGTGGCTCCTGAGCAAAGAGGGAAACCCCTCCCAGTTTTCCAGGCACGGGAACACACTCACCATTCTTACACTCTGTGCAGATGAACTTCTCCTCAGGCACAGCCTTCAGGCCGAGACACTCCAGGTGGAACACGCTGCAGCACTCGCCCTCGCAGGCCAGCAGCGACTCGCCGGCGCTCTCGCAGATCTGCAACAGGCACAGGGCTCAGCAGGCAACGGGGCACCCCGAAATGCCAGCCACTGCCAGGGGCAAACAACAGCAACTGCCTGGAATTGCTTCAGAATCAGGCTAAGGCATGACAACTGAACCCAGCAACTCTCTGAGCTCTTGCTCTTCATGTCCTTTACTACTGACCAGGAAACTGGCCAGAAGATTCCAGGATTTTTTCTTTTTCCAAAATATTGAGAAACTCTCACTCTGCCCTATCCTGATCAACCATCTGGAATCTTCAAATGGAGCAGAAAATGGTATCTATTCTTCTACTGATGCTGGCAGGTATGGATTAGACACCACCTTCCAGCTGCTGAGCTTTCTGGCCTACAGGAGGGCTTAGGAATCATTTAATATGAATCATTTCCAGAGCATAAAAACTCCTAAAAGCCTGGATATTTTATCTGAGAGGTCGAATTAAGAGAACTAACAGAAAGAGGGGATAGATATTTAGTATCCATCACTTGCCAGTATCACCAGTTACCTGGCACACAGTGTCTTTTTTACTTGTTCCAGTTCCTCTCCTGGACAGGCTGGAGTCCACCGACTGCACGTCCGAGGCATCGGCGTCGGCAGCGGCCGAGGGGCTGTCTGAGCGCTTCCCAAAGCTGCCCTGCAAACAGGAGAGATCCACGGCACTCAAACCAGACAATTCCAAAGGACAACCACACCAGGAAAAGTATTTCTGTCACTGTTGATCAAAGACCATTTGGTAGGTCAAGAGACACAAAAGTCCTCCTGGGAAGGTGCTGGACTTCACTGGGGTGACACAAGTGCTGCCTTCTTGACAGCACTTCACCTGTACAAGCCAAACACCGTAAGGAGCTCTCTTACATTTCCAGACACTCTTTGGAGTTACGCCACATACAGCAGCATTTCCCAATTCTCCAAGAATTTCAAACCTTCCACAGAGCAAACCATGATCTAAACCAATGCTTTGCCAGACAAAGTAGCAGGAAAATTTGTAAGTAAACATTGTATTTGCATAACAAACCAACGGAGGGGATTAGAAAGAAACAGACTAGACTTTATATTCTCAGACAATAAAAGACCCAAAACGTGTAGAAAAGCATTCACATATTTAGCAATAATCAACTGAAAAGCCTCTTGTATGCTGACAGCTTGATCAGGTCTCCGTGAGAACTAACACACCTTTACCTGTAAATCATTGAGTCCTCTGGAATCAGAGTCAGACGTGTCCCTGTAGGCTGAGCTGGTCAGTTCCATGTCTGTGGAGGCACGACTTCTCTTCTTTAAGGGTTTACAGGAGTCTGAAATCTCACTGGCACCTTAACACAACATGCTAAAATTAGTTTTAATATATGTTCACAGCTTTTTGCTTAAAAATAATTAAAGGAATGAAAGATGAGAGCCTGGATTACATTATCTGCCTTAATTTTCAGTTTACAATTTTGTTACTAGTTGAATTCTCCCCGAAATGCTCATTAACTGAAAACCAGCTTAGGCAGAGCTTTTGACAAACTTCTTAACGTGGCGACACAGTGGAGGAAGGCAATAAATTGCCTCTAAGGGAGGATAAATCCTTAGATCTCCTCTTCATCATCCATCTTTAACTTTGGCTAAGCAGAGACTTTTAAGAAATGCCCAGAAGGACTCAGGTGCTTACAGCATATGAACAAACACCATCCTTGCCCCAGCAACGCACAAGGACCAGAACCCCAAACACAGCCCCTCCCCAGGGAAGTCCAGCTCAGTCCCACAGAGCACCAACGCTGTGGCTCACATGGAACAAAGCTGCTGCCCAAGGGTGAGGAGCCACCAAGTTCAGCTGAGCTCATTTTCACCTGCCACTCACCTTTCTGCAACCCCGTCTTCACTGCTGCCAGTGGCACCGTTTCAACCTGTTTGAAAGGAAAATCCACAGTTAACACCAGAGGAAAGCTTCTCCCTAGTACCAAAAAGCAAACAGGTCAGTTCAAGGGGTTAGAATTCGGGCGGGAGCTGCCATCCCCATCTCAGCCCGAGCCTCCGCGTCCCGCTGGCTTCGCTCCTGCCTAGGCTGGTGGCCGGAGCCGTGGCAGCCACGGGTCACCAGCCAGGTGCTCTCACTCTCTCTGTCCCTGTGGGCATGAAGGTGACGGGAGCGCCGTGTCCGTGTCCAGCAGGCAGGAGCGGGGGCCTTTGGGCAGCCAGCCCTGGCGCTGTGCGAGCCCCACACCTGTGTGAGCACACGCTCCCCGGCCACGGGGGACTCTGGGCTACTGAGACACGATGTGGGGCCACTCGGGTGCTCCCAGCAGTGCTCCCTGGAGCTCCTGGAGCCCTTCCTCTCCGTCTAGAGCTCTGCACGGGCCCGCCCGGGTGCCGTGGTGCAGGGCTCTACACAGCTGGAACTCGAGGGCACTTCAGCAGACAAACGGACAAGTTTACAATCTTGCAAAAGCACTTCCAGTCCTTGACCCTATGGAGAAGTTTAGGAACTGTTCTGCCAACATAGATGCAAGATGTGGGAATTTGGTGACTGGATAATATTTACAGAAGAAAGCTGTTGCCTAAAATCTTGTTTTTAAGGTTAAGAATTACAAGTTATTTCTTTGCAATGTGGTTACATATGCATGGAGAAACACATTTAGTAAATATTTAAGGATTATTCTATAATTTTTTTAAAAAATATTTTATTTTGTTGTACAATAGGTAAAAACATACAGTAGAAGGATTTGTATAGGATACATTTTGTAATACAAATATAAAATCTAAACAATCACTTTTATTTCTCCACTAGTCACTGTAACAGTAGCATCAACATTTTGTTTTTCCCATTAATTGTACTCGTTCCAGTTATAATTTTATACCAAGTTGTTGCAGACTAACTGGGGAATCAAGAAAACTTGACTTTGGGTAACAAATATTGTTGCATAATTGTAAGAAATTAGTAAGATTTTTTTTTTTAAATATAACTTAATACATTCAAGGTTTTGCGCATTACAGTGCCCCTGGGTTTCACTTTCATCAGATACTTCTCCTGAGAAAAGCACTTTAATTAATGTCCACAGACTGAGTCAGCCAGGTAAGAGAAGCACATGAAGCTACCTGGCATCCATGAAGTTCATCTTGTTGGTTCTTATACCTTTGTTAAATTAAGAAACCTTTACAAACATAAAATAACTCTTTAGAAAGGGGGAGGCTGCAACACCTCGTGCCAAGAGGCTCCATGGACCACACTGGGTGTCACACACCCAACATTTAAAATGCTTTAAAGTTTCAGCAAGAAACTGCCTCGAGCTGGAGCACTGCTCTGCTGCACAGCAGTGCAGAAATGCTGCAGCATCCAAGGAAAAACAAGGAAAAAACGCCCAGAAAAAGCAACTGGGTTCACTTTCAGTCTCTGAAGTGAAGGAAGTGCAAAACAAAGCGCAAAGGGAAAAGAATAAATTAAAGAGATAAAAATATTTTTTCCCCTTCCCATATAAATCTTCATCCTGACTGTCCCTCTTTAAAAATTCTCACTGGGAAAAGCTAAACTATGAAACATTTATATAAAATTCTCAGCTTTCAGACAGAGGCCCTTGAAGGAAAAATCAACCATGCAAGGAGAAGAACCAACAACTTTGACAAACTTGGTAAAAGTGTATGCAGGTTTTAATATTTCTGTCCGTCCACTGCACTCTCCTACTCATTTCCACGCAGAAATTTCTTATCATTAAGTTTTTTTTAAAGCAACAACATTTGTCTATCTGACATCCAGATTAAAGGAATGCCCTGTACACGTTAGAACTATTTCAGGAAAAAAATGGTATATCCCAGAACTGTTTTGCTGATGTCTGCCAACATGAAAGTCTGACTATTCATCCTTAAGTGAAATCATTCTTGAAGTCCATTTTCAGAAGTGGTCAAATTAATCACTCTAACTTCATTTGAAAAACAAAACCTCAACACAAACCAGCAGCTAAATCAAGAACCAAAGGAAGGAACCTGGTGGCAATTCCATCCAAGAGAAATCACTGAAACAAACCCATTTTGCTCAGAACAGAAATCTCAAAGGAAACATGGCAGGTTCATTAGGAGTCATCCATCACTGCGTTCCCACTTCCATAGCCTGACTGATACTGAGAAGATGCCAGTAGCAGAGTCACAGCAATGGCATTGACAGGGGGATTTCATGGAGGATAGTCCAAACCGAAACCCGATGGGGAAAAATGGAGAAAAATAAAAAGGCACCAATATAAGCCACAACATTTATGAATACAATATATTTTAACTCTCTACATGGAGGAAGCCAACCTGCTCCTTTTTGATCTTCTTCTTTGGCACAACTTCGGTGGATTTCTCAGACTCGGAGCGCGTTCGAATCGATCTTCTCTGTTGCTTCTTTTCTACAGAACCTGAAGAAGGAAAAAGGTTTCCATTACATGATTCCTTGTATTTCTGAGGAACACCAAGATGTGCGACACCAAACCAACAGGTAAAGGAACGAAACCAAGACTTTGTCCTCTTTTGAATGTTTTATTTTTAAATTCAGTTCCAAGCTATTGACCAGCTGGTGCTGTGGCTGCAGACACACATTCTGATTCCAGACAGATCAGCTTCAGAAAACAGACACCAGGAACAGAGTGGAACAAAGGGCTGGAATTCAGCTTAGGGCAAACAGATTTCCACAATCCATAATACACCTCTCAGGCACAGTCTTCACTTGGTTAATTTTGAACCAAGCAGTCCATCTTTGGTGTTTTGGGAAGGTAGCCACAACCAACTCCTTGAACAAAAACAAACTAGAAATTTCAGATGCAAAGCACAGCTTCAGGATTTCCCCCAAAATGCCAGTTCTGTGCCCCACTCTGTGGGGTGATGGCCTCGGTCACACAACTACAATCAGCCCCCCGCTGCACCACCTGCAGCCACACCAGACCTCAGTGCTCACCTGAAGGTTTCAAGGTGAAGAAAAACTCAGCGCAAACAGAAGCATCGACCACGACGCGTTATCGTCATCAATGAACGTGAAAAACAAGTTTGTAAAGTATTACCACAGAAAACAAACTCGGATTAATGAAGGATACTGTGACATTTCAACAGATGAAGAGGGAGCTACTGGGTTTTTGGCAACTAAGGCTGGCAAAATCAAAAGACCTTTCTGTGCTCCAGCACCTCCCAAACAGGCACACTGAGAACCAGGGACACGACACCCAACACCATGGGCAGCTGTTGGAACAAGCACACAGTCAAGAGCTGACAGGAAACTGGCACCCAAGGATTTACAAAGAACTGCTGGGAAGCATTATTCTGGATTTCCAGTCTGGGAGGTTTCACCTAAAGAAGACACAACTGTGAAATGCTATGTTTTCTTCCAAGCAA
Organism: Rhipidura dahli; assembly: GCA_013399225.1. NCBI lineage: Eukaryota > Metazoa > Chordata > Aves > Passeriformes > Rhipiduridae > Rhipidura > Rhipidura dahli. The sequence goes on from VXAC01003106.1 coordinate 108,310, forward strand.
AACTGCAAACACTTGGGAGCTGACTGTGCCAGCCGGATGTACTGTCAGGAGCTGTAAACCTGCCTGGTCTTGTCAGGAGATCACGTATCTGGAGACACACACGGGCTTGAACCACACTGAAAGACAGCCTTGCAAAAGGACTTTGGAGAGAAAAAGTAAAATTCCTCTTGATCCATTGGATGAGCATTTTTCCCATGGCTGCATTGCTGGGGAGTGTCTCAGTAACTAAACTATCCGGCTGGAAAAGTTATCATGTTACAATAATTGGATTTCTGAGGGGAAAAAATTGTTGTTCTTCAAGGCAAAAAACTTTCACAGCATATTAATTAATGAGTATTAGCAGTTAGTTATTAATAATTTAGAAATTAACGACTCAGTCAACATCCATCATGTCCATCCACGTCTAACTCTTGGTTCCAATAGGCCCCATCCCTTGAGGGACTCCCACAGCTGCAGTGGGTCTCCACATCAGAGCTGGGCAACATCTTTTGGCACTTTGCTGTGCAACCAAAATCCCCTGAAGCAGCTTCAGGTAAATTTGAACAGATGTGACCAACAGTTACTTTGACCAAGAATGGATTTTCTCCCTGTGCTGCCCTGCTGAAGCCAAGGCAATAAGATCAAGCCCTGGATCATAGAACTCCAGAACCAGAGTGCCTAATGTTGGCTGACAGCAGCACTGATCACTTCAATGGGCACTTTCTCCTCTTCCTCTCTCCAAGGATCCAGTCATCCCCTTCACAATGCTCCTATCCTATCTTCAGACATATTTTCATCCAAAGTTCCAGGACAGATGTTGGACCAGCCCTCCACCTTGCTGGAGATAAGTCCTAGTTCAGTGTCTGCAGACCAGAGGCACCAGGGATTCTCAGGGCTGCTCTTGCAGCAGCGGATTTCAAATGGAATTATCTTCCTGGCATTATTAAATTCTGTGAATCTAACTGCAGGTTGTCAGTAAGGACTCCCAGAGCCAGCCTGGGAAGTACTTTACCGTAAAAGGATTCTGAAGTTCCAGTGACCTCACATTTGAAAGAACGACTTGGCAGTTATGTACCACAAGAGGGGACCAATAACTGGACTTTGGAAATGGCTTTGAGAGTGACTGTTTGGAGTGTGCACTGCAGGAAAGCTCAGGCGCTTACAGGGTGTTAGCAGGTGGAGTGTTAGGTATCCAAAAAGCCTAAGAAAATGAAAAAAGAGAGGCTCAGAATTCTCACCCCCTACGTCTGAGGAGCCATAGGGAAGCTGAAGCCTTTAGATCCCAGGTGAGAGCAGCAGAACGGCGATGGCCTCTCCTGCTGCAAGGCAATTCAAGTATCCACAGCAACCACAGCTGGAAAGAACCACCACTGTCAACAGCAGGGGAAACCTCACTCACACCAGGAAACCTGGAGTACCCGGCCTGTGTGCTGCAGAACCAAACATGCTCCAAAAACCAGCGTATCCAACAACCCTGCCCAGGTACTACACACGGACAGAACCTGAAGTGTGTTTGCAGAGGACTCGTGGATGCTGACCACTGAGAGTTCTGACTCTGGTTCTCATTTATTTCATGTTTGGAAAGGCAGAAATAATCAGACTGATAGTTAAAGCAGAAGTGATGCCAGGCAGCATTATGAGATTCAAACAGCTCATTCAAGGTTCTCCCATTTCAGGCCCAAGTTCCATTATTTGCTTCAGTGGTTCTTCTCCCTCATTCCTGATACTTCAAAACTCACTGCTTTGTGATGCAGCCCCTGAGATGGCTTCAGAAGGCAAGCACCACCTCATTTGGTCAATGAAGTCAGTCAAAGCGGTTTCTTAAAATTCCCTGTTCTTTAACAGGCCATGCAAGACCTCAGCAACAAAGCCTAGGGAGTCTCCACCCGGAATGAGACATTCCCTACTGAAATGTGCCACTTCCCGACTCTTTTCCTTCCACAACAGCTCTTGTATTTTACATCTGGGGCCCAAAGCCGTGGCAATACCCTGCTAACACCCATCCACTGTGGTGTCTTCTGAACCAACCTGCTGTCTGCTCTGCACAGGACATCACCCCTTGAGTATGTTGGCTCAGGCTGTCGGCTGCAGACACAAAGTTCAGAGGCCAAACCACCAATCCCACCCCACAGCCATGCTGTGTATGTTGGCTCAGCATGTGTAACACTAGCCATGCACATTATTAATTATTTTGTAAACAGAAAAATAACAATTTTTAGGTAATGAGAAAATGCTGGTTTTGATATTTGAATTTTCATGCTGAGGGCTCAGGTTCAGACCAGGAGTGCAGTTTCCCTACCTGCTGCCCCAGAAGTCATCTCAGGAGAGGACACGTTTTGCACCACTGCTTTTTCACTTCTCTGAGCTGATGAAGAATTAATTTTCTCTTGTCCTTTTACGCTTATTTCTGTTTTGTTACCAACTCCCTAAAAAAGAAAAAAGGAAAAGATTGTCTTCCTCTGTTATAAAGGTGTGTTGCTACCAGGTAACAGAGCTGCCCCTGAATCTCAGAACAGAAACAATCGATGCTCTCCAACTCAACACATGAACAGGATTAATCTACTATGGAGTCACTTCCCTGCAGAACTCTCCACCCCTCTCAATCTCCCCTTACACACAAGGAAAAAACAATCCAGTGACTTTTCTAAACATTACCTTCTCTATAGGGCTTAGGATGAAATAAACACTCTCCAGGTAGAGAGGCAGAAGGAGGAGGCAGAGAAATAGTCCTAAGCCTTTTCCTTACACTGACTGTGGGAAGCTGCTGTGCACCTGAAGGAAGCTCAGAGGCAGAACTCAATTTAAAAGTCTGTTACACAAAATGGAGTTATTATTTTTTAGTACATTACTAACAATTTTGTCATCTGTTTCCCACAAAACCACTGATTTAATCGAAAATTTTTGGATTATTTCAACTAGGAAGCTGAAGTTAAAACAGCTTTAATATTTTTAATGTGTTACAAACAAAAATACGGCCATCTGTAGGGAGCTGCTCTGCCACCAGCAAAACAGCTGCTGCCAGAGTTGCACTGAAAGTGGGGCTCAGTGCACTGAAAGATTCTGTTGTCACATCTGTCTGTTAATCTCTCCAGTGAAAGGAACATGGATGGTGAAAGCTTGGTGGACACAGTTCGAGCTCTACAGTAAGGCAGGCTTGGGATAACTCAAGAGCAAAAGAGGGGTCACTGCACCAAGCACGTACCTTGGTGGAATAAACAAACTGATCGATGAGCTTTCCATCCCCAGCAGCATTCTGAAGAGCAAAAACCTGTTCAATTTTAACAACTGGAGACATGTTACACTTTTGCAGATCCAGGTTGTGCATGGTTATTGAAGCTGGTAGGGACTTTCTCGCCGCAGCTGTTTTCCAGGCGATTTTCACAGGTGGTGCCTCCTCCTCCTCCACGCTGGGCTGCCTCCTCTGGCCCTGCCTCCGTGCCTCAGCGCTGCTGGGTGACGACGCTGCCGCCGCGCCGGCGTGCTCCGGCTGCGCGCTCGGCACCGGCTTCGGCCGCCGGTTCTTCTTGGCCTCTGATTTGGAAGCAGCAGTCTTTTTGGCTTTGGCCAAAGCCTCCTCTGGCTCTTGGTCTACGTAAATGAAGGTGTACTGTTCTATCCTCTCTTCCCGGGTCATTTTCAGCGCCTTCTCGGCGTGGGCAATGCCAATGTCCCACTGCGCTCGCTCCCTCTGCGGCCGCGGCTTGCGAATCTTAAGAGACAAAGACAAGCAGTTGATGACACTGAAGATTTTACCACTACAGCACTTAAAACACATTCCTGAGGGTCTCTACATCTCTCAGGAAGCAGACTGAGGCCTCTCCATTTACAGGGTATTTTTGACACTGAATGTGGACAATGAATTCCCTGCCAGCAAGACGCAGCCAGTCCTTCTCAGGGTAAAGCACTGCAGAGTTCCAGACCTGCCCCAGAGCATCTCCCTTACAGAGATGACCCCCCCAGTGCCCCTGTACCTTCTGTTTTTCAGAGTGGTTGCTGGCTTGCTTGGCTGCCTCGGCCAGTAACTGCTCGTACTGTTTGTGCCCTTGGTACTCGCGAACGCGCTTCTCGTGCACCCAGGCTCGCTCTGGCTGGTTGCTGAAGAACTGGACGTGGTATTCCCGGGCACCTGGAAGGGAGAACACCAGTCAGCAGCTGTACCAACACTGCTCTGCCTGTTCAGCTTGCTTTCCTCCTCCCCAAGGCTTCATTCCTGCAAGTGGAAGTACCTGGCTCAAATGCAGAAATACAACAGGCTAGCTCTAGAACAGCTGAAGATGGAAGCTCAGTACACCCTGACTGCACTGAACACTCTCACACTGACTTGAGAAAAGCAGAAACACCTGTGCACAAGCCCATTCCCACAGTCCCACCAGCTGAGGTCATGTACCAGGTACTAGTTCTGTGCGTGTCAGGACTGTCCTGTTCAGCACACACACAGCAGAACTCAGCCCGCAAAGGCAGTTCAGAATTAAGACATTTTTAATAAAGCAACAGCTACAGACACCTCACACTCTGGCAGAGAGCTTCCTCCCTCACCTCTCGTATTAATTTTGGTATGCACGTCAAGCTGTGGGTCACACGACACCATGCAAGGCCACCACGGGTACGTCCCCACCTTGGACCAAACCAGATCCCCAACCTGGAACTTGACGTCGTGGGTGGCCTGCGTTGGAAGGGACGGCAAGAGCTGCTGGACCTGCAAAGGAAACACCAGATTAAAGCCACAGGAGAGGATTCAGAGCACTTGGAGATGCACACACCATCCACAGGGACTTGTTGTTGTTGTTCTCTCAGATATCCCTGAGGTTTGATAATCCAGGATGAGAAAAACATTTCTTAGAAACATGACAGAAAGGAGCTGCATACAGCTGGGATTTGAGTAACAACATCACTGACAAACCGAGATGCAAAAGAGCAACTGCCACCCCCCCAAAAACAATTCTGCTTCCTAAGTTGATTAGAAATAATGCTTTTAGGATAAAATAAAGCAATAAATCCAGTACAGTAAGAGATGCATTGATGCAGCAGTAATTAATAAGAGTTTAAGAGAAAGGACGACTGATTTATCAGACAAATTAAAAGAATCAATGGAAGAAACAGTCCAAAAACAGTAACATTCTATACGTTCCAAAAGTGTTAATTGGTGTTTGTACTAACCGGGGCTTCCTCCAGCACTGCATCTTCTCTTGGTCTCTCAGAGAGTGTGCTAAGCCTCTCGTTTGGTCTCTAGGAAATGGGTAACAATGAAGAGAAAAAAGGAAAACAAACACAAACAAGGTAAGGGGAGAGTAAAACAACAGAAGGTAATAGTGAAACCAGGCAGAAAAAAATAATTCACAGAGAAAGGCAACCAAGAGCCCAGAAAACAGGAATATGACTATTCCTTGTACCAAATTAACACAGTAACATCACAATAAAGAAATACCTGGTTTCCCCTACACTATTTACATTACGATCACACATGAATATAACTGTGTCCTCCTGTAACAGGCGACAGAAGAACATGCATTTAGAAACAGCAAATCCAAATAACTTTCCACTTAAAATAATACACAATTTCCAAAAACCAGAGAACCCCATGTGAGGATATCCATAGTAATGTGAGTCTCGCTGTTACTTGCATGAACGGCAGTACATAAATTATGTTAAATATACAACATGATCATTGTAAAATCGATGTTAAATTGCATAGAGTTGACAAATATATTTGGAGGATCAAACATGTCTGGAACACAGAGCAGCATCAGCCCCAACCAGAAGCTGACACTGACGTGGGGTGGCCATGCCAGCAGGTGTGAGGGGCAAGGGCTGAGATAAGGGTTGGCTGGGAACTATCTCAGGAGACAGATGCCACACATTTGCTCTTCCTGCAGCAGAGAAGTTGGAAGTCAAAGGACTCAGAGAGCAGCAAAAGGAGTCGTCAGACACAAGCAGTGAGAAACTAATAACGCAGACAATCCCCATTATTCACAAGCCACTCCAAGCACAGACCCCACATCCATCCATGCTGTGTGCTCCAGAGAGCTGGGGACACAAGGAAAGGGACAGAGCAGCTCAGGTCAGGGGTGGCACAGCCCCATGTCTCATTTGGAGCTGTGTACACAACCACCATTTAAGACTGATCACGTTGCTATCTGCTGTGCAGAAATCCTCCTCAGTGCTGCAGGAAGCACAGCACTGATTCCTGCCTTTCTTTCACTACAGGGAGTTACTGAGACTTCCCCTCTGCCAGGACAGTCGAGCTGAGTTCACACACTGCCAACTCACAGCTCCTCACAGAACATAACTATCGAGCAGAGAGGCTGAGTCTTAAAACAAGGATTCAGAACTCGACGTCCACCCGTGTTTGCACAACATTTCAAATCAGCCTCTCCAGTATGGGCATACCCTCAGAGTCAGTGGATTTCCACTGAGATTACAGAGTCAGAACAAGGAACAACTGGTAGATCACCTGACTTGCCACAGCCTTGTTGAGAGTTAAACTATAAAACAACCACAGTTGTACAAAAGGTTGCTTGTTCCTAGGAAGATGATCCCAAGTCACAAGCCTCACACCATTAACACTGAAGATGACAAAAGTGTACATGATGAACGTACATGAGGATGAAACTGTGCAGGGGAAGGCAAAGCAATGGGAGGATGGACCTGAGACTGCCCTGGCACACTCATACGAAAACCACCAGCACAAAATCCTGTTCCTGTCAGAGCAGGCCGTGTCTGAAACAGGGCTGGGTAACACAAAACATTTATTGCAACATCACCCTTAGAAAGGGAAATGGAAGCAACGAGGAGGACAATAGCAAGACCAAGATTTCTGGTGAACTCTGGATGACACACAGTACTAGGAACTTGGAATTCAAGATGCAAGGTTTTAGTTCAGTCTGTGAGAGACAGAAGATTCCATTCTCATGGTAAGCAAGTAACAGAGCCAGAGGGACAGGCAGAGCTGAAGCTCCAGGAGCAGAAGAGGAGTCACTGGTAAAGAAGGGAAACAAACTGACAGCCTGATGTGGGGGTGACGGAGTCTGGAGAAGAGGCCAGAAAGTTGGTACAGTGCAAGGGAGACTCTGCTCAGGGAGTGCCAGCAGGACACAGCAGCTCCTACAGCCAGCTCACAGGGCACAGAACCCATTGTACCAGATCAGAGCTGATGCCTGCAGGACAGGATCTTCTCCCTGAAAGCACCAAGGGCTTTCACAGACTTTACAAGACACTCAGCTACATTCTGTAACAGCTCAGCCCAGCCTGCACTGGGTAATTTCTGCCCTGGACAGATACAGCAACTTCCCCATTCCTGGCACTTACCAGCTTCTCTGCCACCCATTCTCTCAACTGGGAGAGGCAAAAACCAGCACCACAGAGGTGGCAGGAACAAGCATAAGAAAAGGAAACAGAAGTACTGGAGTGGCTCATGAAACTGAAAGAAAAAGAATGAGGGGGCAGCAACAAGCTGGGTCTTTGCTTCCCGGAATCTCAGTTAACACCACCTGATGTACATCCTCTGGATATGGACAATACCATACAAAATCTGACATAAATGGGAACAGACAGCAGTACTAAATCTGCCCAAAATGTGCTGCGTCAGCAGGTACTTCTCATTCCCCTGCTGATTTAGAATACTCATTTTTACTGGTTCTACCTATGCTACACAGCTCCTTGGTTTTGTAAATCACAATACTTTGAATTATCTTACAAAGATCAATTAAATGTTTTACTGCTGAATACCCCAAGTAACCTGACCTTCCACTTGACAATCTAGCACAATTTTGAGAGGCAATTTTAGGAATGTGTGAGCTTTTATCCAGAAGTTCCACCTTCAACACTGGCCAGAGCGTAGCACACTCTAAACATGCTATTACACTAAATAATATTTAAAAAACAATAATAAATACAACCTTTTCTAAAATTTATTTTTCATATGAGCCTTTTAACCAGCATTGTGTTGTCCTACAGACGCAGCTCCTGGCAACCTCATCCTGAGGCTGTGACGAGTAACTAAAGCCCGGTGACTCAGCGTGCACACAGCCAGAACAAGGACAAACCCTGCCGGACACGCTCTTTCCATCAACAATACCAGGTGTACAGATGGCTGAAATTACCATTCCACTTACATTTTGCTCCTCTGGTTCTAATTTTGGAATTTTGTGCGACTTGCGCTCTTCCGATCGGGAAGAGTCATGCTTGCTACTTTTTTTCCTTTTCTCTTTCCTCCCTTCATGTTTTGCCTTAGCGTACTCCCTCGCTTGGACTTCATTCAACAGGTCCCCACACAGGGAGGACTCAAACAATTCCCTGCCGTTCTGGATAGTTTTGGTTATTTTGAGTTTGATCTCTGGTGAGCCAGTCTTCTTTGGAATCCCCACTTGTGGAGCTGAAGGTGGCGGCGGAGGCGGTGGCTGGGGAGGGGAAGGTTTCTCCAGAACTTCGTGTGGCCTGGCGTTAGAGTTCTCCACTTGGTAGTACTCCGGGGGGCTGAAGTTCCTGACGGTGCCGAAGCCGTTGGCCGATCCGTTGGGGTACTGAGCGTACGTCTGGTACTTGGCCTGGGGCTCGTACATGCTGATGGCCGGGGGGTACCCGTTGGTGAGCGGGGGCAGCTCCTCCGCCGTGGGCGTGGGGTACTGGAAGCCTTGCTGCAGCGCGGCCTCGTACGGCGTCCGGCCCCCATCCTCAGCAATGTCACTGCTGCCATCAAAGGCCTCCTCTTGGCGGATGTTGGCGGAGTCAATGAGTTGAGGTGGTTGCTGAATTGTGTTTCCCATGATCCCTTGCATGAAAGAGAAAGAGAAATCCATTGTTCTGCTCCAGCATCCTTAGCTTTCCCTTTTTCTCATAGGGCCTAGAGGCAGGGGAAGGGAAATGAGAAGTCAGTAAATTAAAAAACAGTAATTAAGCAAATTAAACAGTTGAGGCAAAAAGGGGATCTCAAGACCAACTTCTCCCTCTCTATTCAGCAGCCACCCTTGCGTGGATTTAGAGAGGACTGGTGTTACTGAGCCTCTACAAAGGGTTACTGAAGTGTCTTTCATATGGGAAATTTCTTCCTTTCCAAGACATTTCAAAAAATTTCAGAAGCATCTACAAGTGCTTAAGAACTATAAACCCTAGTCATGCAGGAGGAAAGGTTATTCCAACCCGAAGCAGCTGGACAGCATTTCACCCTGCAGCATATAAGAGATACCAAGTTCTCCTGAGAGAGTCACTGCAAACTGTATGAGCCAGGAACCCCACAGAAAAACAAACAACAGAGAAACCTTTCCTCCTCCCTCCCTGCCTCCTTGCCTAAATTCAAGACACGAGCAGCCCTTAGGAGAGCAGGGCCCTGAGCCATGGGATGCTCTGAACAACAGCACAACAAAAACAAGTGGGTCATTCCACCTTGGTCACTGGGAAGCCAGTGCCCTGCAGCAGCCTCAGCGGGGCCTTCCCAACCTTCTCCCTCCCCTGAAAAGCAGAGTACAGTTTGCATGCCCTGGCTCTCAGCAGCTGTGTGAAGAGGGTTATTCTCCTGCCCCTCACACCTTATTTTAACACTCAGCACTGCACAGGTCTGAGCCTCAGCACCCAGAGACCCCCAAACCCTGAGATTACTCACTGAACGAGACTCCAGCTGAGCACTGGCACACACACCTTCAGCTTTCCAGCGCATATTAAAACACCAAAAACAGACCAAATCAGAGTTAGACTTCCAAAACTCAACAGCAGGCTCAGAAAAGGCTTTGGCATTTATGTAAGCAGCTCAATGTTCAACAAGAAGCAACACACAGTGACCTGACCTGCAGGTAAGAAACACCAGTTGGCTTCCCACAAGGTTAGTTCAGCCCTTCCAAAGCAAACACGGCCCCATGGTATTTGTTCTGCCTGTGTGGGCACGCAGGAGGTTTACTGTGCCCTTTTGGTCTGGGTTTGAAATGACATTAATGCATCCCACAGACACTTCTTCTAACAGGAACCTCCATTAAACCCTGCCCACATGAAATTCTCACCCTCCCAAAGCAACGCTTCTCAATACCTTAGCTAAGAGCTTTCCTAACACTGAGAACTTCCCTCCTCCAGGACTGCAAAAAGTAACCCAAGTTCCAACAGGAACAAGAACTTGATCGGATTTGTGCTGGATGTTTGCGGTGATGCTTTTGGATGATCCTCACACTCGGATTAAACTGATGTTTGTCTTATCTTCACTGCCCTGTGAGATCGACTCAGGCACGTTTGTCACCATAATTAAGCAATTCAGGGCAATAACAGCACAAGGCTCTGCAGCAGAATTTTCTCACTGCAGGAACTTTTAAACCTCGGGGCCATGAAACCATCCCTTCCTCCACAGCTCTGCACATCAGCCAGCAAACCAACACATCTGTCACTGTCAGGGGACACAGACCTGAGGAGCAGCACGTGGGATTGCACAGCAAGGTCAAAAACCCCAAAACCACCCCTGTTCTGGGAAGAGGAAGTGGGACTGTTTGTACTATTTACCACCAGATTGTTACTTTGCATCTGCCAAACTGAAGAGCAAACAGCAGATTCTCACGCTAGGCTGGGCTTTACTTTTACTAAAAACAGGTTCAATCTTCTTTTTCTTCTGAATACTTGAAAAGAACTCTTGGGAAGCCGTGGCAGCACTTCAGGAACATCCACAGCTGGAAGGGCACAGTCCCAGCTGCCAGTGCAGCTCCCACAGGCTCTGCAGGGGTGGCTGCCATTGTGCTTTGTTTTGTTACATGACAGAAGTGTGGATTAATGCACTTCAAACCACTGCGTTTACACTGGATTTAGGAGCCACCAGTTAAAGAACAGTTATGATTTCCTTCTTTTTAATTAGTTCTGGAGCTCACCTATGTCACTCAGCCTGGGTGCCAGCCTGCTCTGCACAGCTGGGACACCCCATCCCGAATTTGTGCCTCAGTAATTCTGTGCAGGCTGAGAATCAGGGTCAGGGCTCCCCGGAGCTGCTCTCAGCAGCCCCAAAGCACTGAGGCTGTTCTCTGTCCTCCCACAGCACCGACATCACTGCCAGCTCTGTCCTGCCCAGTCTCTCACTGTCATCACTGTTAACACACCCAGACTTTCCCACCCTCCTCCTTGCCCAAAATTCTGCATCAGTGGATCAGTCCCCAGCCGCTGCTCAGTGAAGGGGCATCTGGGCAGGATTACAGTGAGGACAGGCCCTGCAGCGACCCACAATAACAGAACACAACGAGGAACCCTGAGCACACCAAGCCAAAGGAAGGATCACTTTGTGTATGTCCCTGAAGAACAGCCCACTGTCACCAGAGAGAGCCGTCCCTGCCGCGCAGCAACGCCACCCAAACCACAGGGCCACAGGATTTCCAGCTGATCGTGCAGAAAAGTATTCCAGAACAAATTCTTCTCACTACGGTACTGATTACTCTACTAACCCACCCTGCCAGCCTCCCGTGAGCTGCACAATTTTAATTCCAAGCCTGACCCAGAACAGATCCTGCACAAAGCTGTCATACAGTGATACAGCACTGGTGATCCACAGATAAAGAAGCAGTTTCATCATTTCAAGGTTTATAGGAAACAGATACTTCACAGGCTGCAAACAACTTGAAATCAACACTTTCAAAAGTGCAAGTGAATGTCCTAATGAAAGAAAGAGTTTCCTCTTTAAAGGGCAGTGTCCACCATTCTGTTCTAGTCCTTTCCCAGGGTAGACAGGGACACAGGGCCATTTAAAAACACTGAGACTCTACACACCTTCAGTAAATATTTTCCTGCTGTCCATGGGAGAGTCACAATTCAAAGAACCAGCGGAAAAGGTAAATGAAAAAACATAAGCAGTACAGAATAAGGCAGGTCAGCCTAATAGAGCTCACTCTTAAGTGAACACATCCCAAGCTTCTCAGCTCAACTAAGCATAACTCAAAAAATCAGTTCCACTCCAAGAGTGAGTGCTCAGTGAGGGCAAGGTTTTGCACAGATTATGGAGGTTCACCTTTTCACCAACAACTGCAGTTATTTAAAGCCATTGAGTTGAGTATTTCTCAACTTTCCTCTCAGAAAACATGACTTAAAAGTTCCCAAATCTTGCCTCCATGCTGCATTAGACTAAATAACAGCTGACCTCAGATTATCACACAATTCCAATCCCATGTGATCACAGCTTTTCTTCTTCCCAACCATGGAGTTCTGTATGTTTGGCTGAGGCTGGCTGTGGCCACAGCAGGGAGAGACACAGCAGCTACTGATAAAAGTCCATCAGACACATATTTCAAACAGAGGTTTCACAAAACCTTTTTTCCACCTTTTTCTGTTGACAATCCCCACACGGGGTTAGCACAGTCAGAGGTAAGGTGTTTTGTGGATGGAAAGAGTTTGCTGTGAGGCAGGACGTGGCCTGCTGGCTCCCTGAGGGAGCTGGAAGCACTGCTGTGAGTCAGCCCTGTGTGCTCAGAGCGCTGTCACTGCCTCGTCAGCCTGAGCTGGGCTTTCTATCAACAGGCTCAAAAGCAGAAGTTCCAGGACATCTTTACGTACAAATACCAACCCAGTTCTTGTCCACACAGACCTAAATCGGAGAGATTCAAACCTCTGCTCACATCCTGCCAGCTCCTCCTTACCCCACAGATGTTTAGTGCCATTTTCTGTGCTGTTTCGTTCCCAGGTATCCAACCTGCACTGGTGCTGCTCCCCTCGAGCATCCAACCAATGCAGCAACTGCTCTCAGTAGCTGCTCAGTGCTGCAGGTGTTTGACAGACAGACAGACAGAGCTGCCTGGCTGGACAGGCCGGGTGTCTGAAGTGATGCAATCATTCCTGACCTCTCAAAACCTTAAGCCTGCAGTTCACACACACCCCTGCACCTCACTCCTCTCCAGAGCTGAGCATACCCACGGCTTCCAGTCATGTTAACCACGACCCAGAGGGACACTTCTGTCACCTGGAACATCATCCAGGCAGATCAGAACTGTATGAACTGCACACAGAAATAATTGTTCCTACTAATCCCTGCATTCAGTCCGCGCAATCTGCTCCGTCCCATTCTTCTCTGCATGTCCTTAACAAAAAAATCCCCCAAACAAAGCTCTGTTTGCACACATTAAGACAACTCCAAATTGTCACCTGCACATGAGTCTTTAACAAGAAACCTGGCCTGTAGATTTTCCTGACTCCAGCTGGACTGAGCTGTTCCTCCTGGCAGACAGCAGCGGTGAATCAGAGGCCTCTTGACAAACTTTAAAGCATGAGGTGAGGCTGCTTCCCTGTGCACCTTTGTAAAGGTGTTTCGTGTTTGGTTTCTGAATGCCAGAAAAAACAGTCACGTCTCTAGCTGGGTTTGATAAGGGCATTTGGAAGAAGTTTCCCACGGTGCTGTGGAAAGAAACAACTTGGACAGCAGAGAAAAGGGGTTTGTCTGAAAAAGGAGCTCAGAGACTCATTTGGTTAGAGAGCCACAGGATTCAAATGGGAAACACGGAGCAAAATCTTTGGATCTTTGGGAAAAGTCATGGGCTGGTACTGAAGTGAAGCCAGAAGTCAGATCAGATCCCTGGCAATACCAAACACTGTAACATCGTGACACGGACCACAACCAGGGCAAGAACCACAACGTGTCTCATATAAACCACCTCAAACTCGGGCAAAGTCACGACACTGGAAAATGCAAAATATGTTTGTATTAAACAAAACAAACAGCCTTTGACCACCATCCTCCACTCTTACCCTGCACCCTCATAAAGCACATGCTCGGGTTTTGGAGCAAAATCTTTTCAAGCAGTTGGTAAAAATAATTAATTTTAAAAAATTAAAAATCTAACTACCAAAGCATTCACCGTGCATCTCTGCAAAAGGTCACCTAAACAGTCATCATAACATGCTACAATTTTTCCTTCAACTGTAACTACTGGCTACTTAATATTGTCCTTTAGGCTAGTTAGTATCTATAGAACTACGTAATCACTAAGGCTCTTAACAACAAATTGCACTGAAACGACGGAGTGTATAGACAGCGAAATGAAAGCACTGCGAGACCACAACAAAGTGCAGCACAACGCAAAAAAATCCAACATCAGAGCAACAACAAACCCTTCGCTGATGCGCAGCTCTTCCCGCGCGCAATAAAAGCCTTTTCCTCGAGCCGGGGAGGCCTCGGCTCGGTGACAACGACGGCTCCGCTCGGCTGAAACCCCGAATCTCTCGCCCGCAGCCGGTCGGGGCTCGGCCCCGGTGGGAGCCGCGGGGCCGGGGCGGGGAGCGCGGGGCCGGCCGGCGCGGGGGTCCCGCGTCA
>VXAC01003106.1:122854-157375 GCA_013399225.1 Rhipidura dahli
GCACCACGGGAGATGTAGTTCGATCTTTGGGGTGGCCGTGGAGTGACACCCCCCCAGAGGGGAGCCGGGGAGAAGAGATGGCTGGGAGGGATCTGTGTCCAGTTCTGGGCTCCTCAGACGGGAGAGACAAAGAGGATGGTCTGGGAATAGCTGTAGTAAAGGAAGTTTAAAAAATGATTCTGCTCCTCACTTTAGGGACCATCCTAAAGGCCCTTGCACAGCGCAGAACGTCCACAGATCGGTCTGTTCAGGAGCAGGGGTGTCTCCCCTCATTCCCACATGAAAAACTGCTTTAGACATAATCTAAGCATGTTTAAATCCACGTTTTGTACTGTGAGCTCTGGCAGCAGACTCAGGAGCTCCAGCCTTTCTTTCACCCACCTCACCCCATTTTATTTTCTGCTTTTAGAAGTACTGCTTGGGCATCCATGAGCCAAAGGGCACGGACTGCGATAGGGGACGCACATCATAAAGTCACCCCAAGACACACCGCAGAGCGATCTTGGGAAAAGCTCTTCCCTGTGAGGGTGGGGAGGCGCCGGCGGAGCGGGGCCGTGGCCACCCCGGGGTCCCTGGCAGTGCCCGAGGCCCGGCGGGATGGGGACAGTGAAGAGCCGGCTCTGGATGTGCTTTGAAGCCCCGCGCAGGCCCCGGTGCGGCTCCCGTCCCCGTGACGTCACGCTCAACGCCCCCGCCTCGCTATGGCGTCACGCACCCTCCCGTGACGTCACAGCATTCGCACCCAATCAGCGGCTTTTCCCGAGGGCTCTCCCCGGGTTAAGCCCCGCCCCGCTTCGCTCCCATTGGGCGGGCCTCCAGCAGGACCCGGGATTCTGACTTTTGATTGGCCGGCCTCGAGGAGGTGTGGCACGGCCCGATGGCGTCACGGCGCGGGCACCACAGAGCGGCGACGGGTCAGAGCGGCGAGCGCGGGGCACGACGGGACGGGGTGGGAGGANGCTGATCCCGGCCGGCCATGGCTGCCGGCGGCTGTAAGGCGCTGCTGGCCGCGGCCAGGCCCAGGTGAGCCCCGCTGCCCCCGGGCCTGCTCCGCCTGTGGGGTGGGGACGGACCCGCCGTGGGGGGGTGGTTGGAGCTGTCTCGTTTTACCCCGGTCCTTGGCAAAAGGGCTCCCGAGAGACGCTGCCCAGGCCCGGGTGGCTCCTCACACGGGGGGATGAGTCGGTAGCACGGGACGGGCTCTCAGTGTTTCACCCGCTGCTGGAGGAGCGGGGTCTCAGCCCCAAAATCGGTGTCGGGAGGTTGATCTGGTGCTGAGAACGTCCTCTGGGTGCGGTGCCCCGGGGCCTCGCTGCGCTCTTCTCACCCACACAACTCTCCAGTTTCAGAGGCTCCCAGCTCCTGGCACTCTCCAGCCCTCTGTGCTCTCCAGCCACTGCTCTCGCCCAGCTGGTGGATTCCCGGTTAACCTGGGCTTCGAGAGACTCCAGACCCCGTCCCTGGCCGCGCCGTGCCTGCCTGGGCGCTGCCCTGCCTTGCCCACCTGCCCACACCTTGCACACTTCCACCCGCCCGCGGCAGCAGCTCCCGGGGGCACCCCCGCCCCACCGGAACGCCGGGAGCCAGGGAGGCAAAATCCTGAGCAAACAGATCGCAGAGGCTCCCGCGGGAAAGAAATCCCTGCGGCAAAAGGTGGTGGATGAGCTGAAGCACTACTACGATGGGTTCCACCTGCTCTGGATTGACACCAAGGTGGCTGCCAGGATGGTGTGGAGGCTGCTGCACGGACAGGTGCTCACCAGGAGGGAGAGGCGAAGGGTAAGTGCCACAGCACCTGGATCAAGTGGTGCAGTGAGAGGCTCAGCGCCTTCTTTGGACTCATTTTGGGTGATAATCTCTGGGTGATCTCTGCTGTGCTCTTCACCGTGCAGTTGCTGAGAACTTGTGCAGATCTCTTCCGGCTGGTTCCCTTCCTGGTGTTTGTCATTGTGCCCTTCATGGAGTTTCTGTTGCCTGTGTTCCTGAAGCTCTTCCCTGAAATGCTGCCCTCGACGTTTGAGACAGAGTCCAAGAAGGTTTGTGTCCTCCCTGAGGTTGTGGAGTGTCCCCAGCTCCTCAGAACATCTGTGCAGAGCTGCTGTTCCCTGCCTGCTGCTGGAAGTGAGGATCAGCCTCACCCAGAGTGTGAGACTTTCCCAGCTTCTTCCTGAGCTGAGTGGGAGCGTTGGAAGGTTGTGCTGTAGACAGGGATCAGAAGGAATGTGCACAGCAGTTCCATTTCTTGTGCTGTATTTTCTAATTCATGATTCTGTATTTCCCGAATGAAGGAAGAAAAGCAGAAGAAGAAGTTAAATGCAAAGCTGGAGTTAGCCAAGTTCCTGCGGGAGACCATTGTGGAGATGGCCAAAAGGAACAAAGCAGACACAGGACAAGGGAAACAATTCTCCTCTTACCTGCACGAGGTAGGATGGTCCGTGCTGGGGATGGCAGCCACGGCACCGACACACCTTTGGTGCTGCTGCTCTGGGCAGAGAACTCGGGCTTTGTGTTGGGCACCTCAGAGCCTCCCCGCTGACCCTGCTGCCAGAGCTGTGCTGACAGGAACTCCCATCCTGGGAGGCTGCAAGTTTCACCCTGTGAAACCTCCAGTGGCCACTCGGTAACAGTTTCTGTTTGACTGTTAACTGTGTTCCATCAGAGAATTCCAGTGTGAGGAAGGGCAGGGTGGGGAGAGGTTCCAGAGGTCGATCCCGCTCAGGTTTGTGTTTGTGCCTCGGTTTAGATCCGTCACAGCGGCCACCAGCTCAGCACGCAGGAGATCGTGCGCTTCTCCAAGCTCTTTGAGGACGAGCTGACCCTGGAGCACCTGGAGCGGCCGCAGCTGGTGGCTCTGTGCAAGCTGCTGGAGCTGCAGCCCATCGGCACCAACAACCTGCTCCGCTTCCAGCTGCTGCTGCGCCTGCGCAGCATCAAGGCCGACGACGAGGTGAGTCTGAAGCAGCCCAGAGCAGCTGCTCGGTGCTTGCAGGTTTGTGTCCCTGCCCACAAACCCTCCATGGGGCAGGAGTTGAATATTGGTGGGAGTCAGATCCTCCCCGTGAGATTCCAGAAGGCAACAGAAGGAGAGTTCTTCTCCCTGTGCCCTGGCGGTCTTTGGGGAGCTGTAAGGAAGGTGGCACTGCAGAACACTTCGTTTTGGGGTCATGCTAACTTACGAAAAAGGGATGTTTTAGCATGCAATGGGGTTTATTTGGAAGAGTGGAGGGAGAAGAGGTAATGGCCATAAGTTACAGCAAGGGGAATTTCACCTTGGTAAGAAAAAAAATTAAAATCAGTGAGTGGGTAAACAGTGGAAGAGGTTGTCTGGAGGCTGTGAAATCCCCATCCCTAAAGAGGCTCAAAGCACAAATGGAAAATGCTGAGCCATTTTGAGCAGGAGATTGGACTGGGGACCTCCAGAAGTCTGTTCAGGTGCAGCAGGGTCTTGGCCACTCTGTGGAACGTTGCTGTTCTTTCCAGATGATTGCCAAGGAAGGGGTCAGTGGCCTGAGCGTGTCGGAGCTGCAGAGCGCCTGCAGGGCCAGAGGGATGCGGTCACTGGGGCTCTCTGAGGAGCAGCTGAAGGAGCAGCTTGGGCAGGTGAGTGTGCCCTGGCTGGTGTGCCCAGGTTCCTCAAAGGACAGATTCCAGGCAGTGGGTCTTCACCTGCAGAGCTGAGCTCTAAGGCATGAAGGGCCCAGATTATGTCCTAGACCAAAGAGAAAACCAAGTAGAGCCAGGGCCAGCTGGAAGCAAGGTGAAGTGAGGTGTATTCCTAACTCCTCAGACCCATTTCTTCTCATTATGGTAACTTAAAACTGTATTAGCCAAACTCAAGGTTGCTTTAAGGACAAAGAGTGTTACATTAATAAATACCCACATAGAGCCAATATGAAATAACTTTCCCTTCTGTTCTCTTCCAACAGTGGCTGGATCTGCATTTAAAGGAGAACGTTCCTTCTTCTCTCCTCCTGCTTTCCCGTGCCTTGTACTTAATAGACATCAAGCCCCAGTCTGTTCCCATTCCACAGAACAAGGTGAGCTGTTTGAATAAAACTTGTAGGTTAATAGCTCAACCATTATACATTAAAAAAACAAGTGGCTGTGACAGGAATCTGATTTTGATGCTACAAGTGGACTGAAGTTATGACTCTGTGTTCTTCTGCAGACAGGTGAAGCTGCTGGAGTGATGACATCCGTGCTTGAAGGTCAGGAGACCCTCCTGGATCCTGCCCCTGTCGTACAGGGAAGAAAGGTTAGAAATAGTCTGCAAGCAGGAAAACGTGTGCTGAAATCGTTGGGAATTGAGTGTGACCAAAGCTTTCCAAAGCTGGACAAAACCAGTGTTTGACACCATGGCACAGAGCAGGAGCAGCGTCTGTTCTTGCACTGTGTAGATGTTTCCCCCCAAGAGCATCACAGCTGCATGTTCTGACTGAAGAGGCAAGGGAAGGGAACAGGGATCTGCTGTGGCACAACTGGTCCTGGTGCTGGCAACAGCTGGTTCCTCAGTATCAAGGTCCTGGCATGGTACTTGTGAGCCAAGGAGGACTCACAACCTGGATTGCTTCGGACCTCAGCCCGGGTACATTTAGCTCAGAGAAGCCAGGGACTTGTTTTTAACTCAATTTGGGCTCATTTGTCCAGGACAAAATGAGCCAAAGTTATCTAGAGTAAGAAAGCCAGAGCATATGGTTCTCACCATATCATCATCATGCTGCAGTGAATTCCTTAGATTAGTCCCAGCTGATAAAAGCAGCAGCAGGAATCAGAGAATATTGTATCAACTGCCAGAAATATTTCCACATAGTTAAATTGTGCTGGGGAAACAATGGAAATACCATCATAGCTTTCACAGAGTGAGCAGGGAACAGCCTGACTCGGAAGGGAGAAGGGGCCTGTGGGGTTTTGCCCTTTCCCAGAGGGTTCTGTGACTTACAGCTGCTTTTTCCTTAAAGAATGAAGAATTTGTGTCCCAGCCAACAGAGAAATTGCCATTCTCAGAAGCGCCAGTGAAGCCTCCCCCACGAGAGGTGAGCTTGTCAGAGTTTTTACACTTCTCAGAAGAGATTGTTCTTCACACAGCTTAGAGCCAAACTGTGGAATCCAGTTTGTGTACAGGACATGGATGAGAACTGCACTGAGGGCTATTCAGTACAGAAATACCACACATGACATGGGAGGGCACCTTCAGAAAAGATTTTGGATTTCAGGAGACATTGGATTGCCTAAAATCTGCCCTTTTCTCTTGCCCCTAGACCAAAATGGAAGCGTCCCAGAGCAGCAAGGCCGGTGCCAACGGAGCCTAACCTGGAGCCAGCACTGGCAGGGAGCAGCTTCTGTCTCCACACCTCCTGCAAAGGGAGCAGGGATTTCTCAGGAGGCTGCTCTACACAACAAGGCAGTAGCCCTCAGGGGCCTCTCTCTCTGTCCCAACCTTGTTAGCAACTAGGCCACTGCTGTCTGGATGGCCCCAGCTTCTCTTTTGCACTGGATCCTTGCCCTTCTACTTTTAACTTAAGGTGTAAATATGTTAATAACGGTGCTGCTGTCTGTGCTGTTCCTGAGCAGGTGTTTGTGCTTAGCAAAGGCAGCTTTTCATATCAGTGCACAGAACAAGCTGGGCTGGGGGTCCAGCAAAGCCTGTTCTGCAGCGTGAAATCCTCTGCAGGAGCATCCCCACACACCCAGGGCCAGCAGCTTGTCCTGAGTGTCACAGCTCAGGCTCTTGGTCCTGATGAGGTTGGTTTAACCAGTGACCAGCCCACAACGACCCACGTGGCCACAGTTCTACTGAGGAGGGCAACCACAGGGAAGGAAGGAGGGAGCAGCACTGGGTGCTGCGGTGGAACTGATCAGAAGGACTTCAGACCTTGCTAGGCAGGAGCAGAGCAGTGACAGGAGCAGCCTCCACCTGTGTTTGCTTCCCCAGTGAGAGCTGTGCAGGTGCCACACACTGTGACAGAATTGCACTTTGAGGATCCCTCTGGGTCATGTGAGGGAGCAACCCGGGCCCTGCACACCTTTCCCGAGTGTGGAGATTTGGTTAATCCTTACCAGGCTCAGAATGCACTCCAAGTGCTCTCCACACTTCGCTGAGCGACTCCTCACACGCTCCAGCGATGACTCAGTTTTTGCCAAACTCTCAGAGGATACTGAAAAGCTGTTTTTAGCATTTGTTAAATTTTTTACTCTGTCCTATGTAAATGCTCAGAAACTACTCACATTATGGATTTTAAATACGTATATTTGTACTTACTGTAAAATTAGATTTGGTGCTAAGTAGGAATGAAATCCCTCTTCCAGAGGTCAGACAGCCTTTAGAACAACCCGACTGAAAGCCAGTTCTCCAAGGTCAGGTGTGAGCAGCACTTTATACCTGAGGCCTCAGGCGCCTACAGCACCACAGAGCCAGCTGCCAGGTGTCCTGTGTCCTCAGCTCTGTACCTGAACCTCTCCTTGTTCATCCAGCTCGTCCATCTGTGTTTAATAAATGGGAGCAAACGTTATTTCAATAAAATAACAACACCGTTGCTGTGGAGTCACTGCTGCCTCTTAGCGTGGTAACGAGGGAAGGCGTCTCCTGCTGCCTCCTGTTCCAGCCTGTGACCGCTCCCACTCCCAAAACCGGCGGAGGGAGAGGAGGAGGCTGGCGGGTGTCCTGGGCGGGATGAAGGCAGAGCCAGCCTGTGCCGGCTGCCGAGGGAGCAGCACATTCCTCTGCTGAGAGGTTTCACAGATGGAGAGTGAGGAGGGGCGGGCGGGCAGCCCGGACATCACCTGGGCACCGCCGCGGCTTCCGTGGGCGAGCTCTGCCTGGGCTCCGGTGCCTCCGACCCCCCTGTCCTCCCGCCGTGCCCCACCGCCACTGCGTCACCCTGGTGCGTGTGCGAGGGCTCAGGCCGTGTCCATTTGCCTCCTGTGTTTTCAATTTAGAAAGATCTGGAAGCTGGGACTGGCTTTTCCTTGGATTTCCCGCGGTGACCGCCAGCCGCACACCCGCGTTCAGCCTGAAGCGAGCACAGGCTGTGGCTCCCGGGGGAGCCGGGCCCTGGAGCAGGCAGAGGGGATGAACCCGAGGCAGCCCCGGGCTGCACGCCTCTGAACAAACCCATTTTCGGATCAAAAATCCCCTCTTCCCCAGCCCTCCCAGCTCCCTGCTGCTGCAGGGCTCTCGGGGCGGGGGGGACGTGCCCAAGTGTCACCTCTGCCTGGCACCTTCCCAGGACTGCTGTGCCCTGCAGGCACCCAGAGGGGAGAGGCAGCAATCCTGCTCCGTGACCTTCCGAGCGAGGGGAGGAAACGACCCCCGTGGAGCCCCATAAATCACGGGATTCTCTTCTGCAGCGCTGGGCAAATGAAACGCTGCGGAGATCCAAGGCCGTGTGTGCTTTGGCGTGGGGAGAGCTTTTCCAGCCACGCCGGTGCCAAACACCTTCCAGTCTCCCCTCAGCCTGGAGAACCAGCTCCTCTGCTGTTTATCCTTCCCCCGGGCACCCTCGCTGCTCCAGCCTGGAGCCGGGGCTTGCGGCGCCCGTGTTCGTCCCCCCGCGCCGGGGCCGGGGCAGCGCCGGGGCCGGGAGTCGGGGATTTATTTCTGCTGGATGCTGCTCGGGAGCGTCTCCTGTGCCAGCGCCAGCCCCGGGCCTTGCGTCAGCCTCTTCCCCAGAAAGCTGCTGGGGAAAGATGCCCCGGTCAGCACTTTTGGAGGAGATTAGTATTCAGAGGGAAAAGCAGTGATTTAGTGCGGCCCAAGCACAACAAAGGCTGGGATTTACAGCTCCCGGATCCCAGCGCCACATTCCTGCAGCCCTTCTGCCTCTGCTGCAAACGTGTAACAAAGGAGACGGAGCTTTATCCCGGCCTGAAGTGATGTGGGACAAGGGCTGTGCTGTCAAACCCTGCGAGGAGCAGGATGGGGCGCAGGTGGCACCGTCCCCGAGGTGTCCCCAGGGGTGGTCCCACCCCACAGCCCGTCCCACTGCCCCTCCTGCTTGTCCTCATGGTGCCAGGCGGGGCCCACGGCAGCGAGGGTCTGGGGGAGCCACATGTCCTGGCTGCAGCTGCACACATCTGGCTCTGCTCGGCTGTGGGTGGCCAGGGCGGCCTGAAGCTGGACGCTGGGGTCCTGCTGACCCCACAGCTGGGTGGGACATGGGGGATGGAGGGCGGCTGAGGGGGCTTGGGGCAGCCACGGCCCCCAGGCTGGGGGGGATCGCTCCCCACACACCCGCTGAGCCGCGGGACCCTGCGCCAAGGTGGAATGGCACAGGAGGTTCCTGCCGTGGCTGGCAGTGGGACAAAGCCCAGCTCAGCGCTGGCAGAGCAGCCACGTCCTGGGCTGGGGCCAAGAGATTGTCCAGCCCTGCACAGTCCGAGGGCTTTAAAAGGAGAGAACGGGGAAGGCGAGGAGCGGAGAAGACAAAGGATGCTGTGAGAGCCAAACCAAGCACTCGGCAGCCACAGATGCCCAACACGCCCCACCCGCTCGGGGGGCTCCTCAGGGCAGCACCTTTGGATCCTCCGTTGCTTTGGAGCCATTTCCCAAGGGACCCCACCCCGTGCCCCTCCTGAGCAGAGACCCTGCTGCTGGGCAGTGCTGCCAGGGGCCCAGCTGGGGGGTGCTTTGGTCCTGCAGGTCCCCCACAGCTTTCAGGGGGGCCTGTGGGGTGCTAAGGCCAGTTTTGAGGTACGCCCATCCCTCAGATTGCCCACATGGAGAGGATGCCTTACGGGGAAGAGCAAAGAGGAGCTGAGTCTTCCCGTTGGGGTCCCGAATTCAGGCAGCTGTGTCCCGCCAGCCCCCCGGGGACCCCCCGTGCCTGTGTCCCCATGGGATGCAGTGGGCACCCGGCTGCCCGTGCCCCTACCCCAGCAGCTCTGCTGCAGCTGCTCTGCTTATTATCATATTTAATTGCCCTCCTGGTCACCCCAGGAAATGAGCAGGAGACGGTGAGAGCCGCAGTTTGGGATGATGTAAACACCAACTCCAGCCCTCCCTGCGCCTCGCCAAGCCCGTCCCGGAGAGAGCAGTGATTTATGGAGCCCCCCAGCCCTGCCCCCCCCGCCTGGGCTGCGAGTTTAATCCAGGGCCGCAAATTCAACATAAATCACTTGATTAAAAGCTCTACTTAATTTAAAGGGGGTGGGGGGCGGGCAGAGTGCAGCTGATCGATTTAATTTACACCGGGAAATAGCAACAAGCAGATGCATTTAAAAGGGCCGGGGAGGCCGGTGACGCTGCAGCTGCTTCAGCTGCCTCGGCTTAACCATTTCAGGGCTCTGGAGGGGCT
Source organism: Rhipidura dahli (assembly GCA_013399225.1). NCBI lineage: Eukaryota > Metazoa > Chordata > Aves > Passeriformes > Rhipiduridae > Rhipidura > Rhipidura dahli. The sequence continues at coordinate 132,148 of VXAC01003106.1, forward strand.
GGCAGCCCCTCTCACCCCCTCCCTCCTTCCAGGCACCGTCAGCACCTCCCACACCACTGCCCCGACCTCGTGGGGTGCAGGGCGCTAAAACGTATTTGTGGTGAATACTGGAGCCCTGAAAACCAGAATTGCCACAGAACCAGCTGCCATCCCGGCTGCTCCCTGAGTGCCATCCTCCCAAACTGCTGCTTGGACGAGCTCGAGCACCCAGAGCTGCGACAGCCCCGTCCAGGGACAGGCTGCGGGTGGCGAAGCCGCGGTTAAAAGTCTTTTTAATAATTACAAGAATTCCAGGTTCATTACAGAAGAGTTTACAACAAATAATATTTCTCCATACAAAGGCAAAATAAACTTTTCAAGTAACAGCGGCCTGGCTCCAGCGTCGCGACACCAGTGGCAGGGAGGGAGGGGTTACAGGTGGCCCCTGCCCCGGCCAGGGAAATGACCGGTCCGTCCAGCTGGAGCGGAGCCCGGGCGGTGGGGCAGCCCGGGGAGCACGGCCGGGCAGGGCCGGGCTGAGGCTGCTCCCCCGGTAAGGCACTGGCGGGCATCGCCCGGGGAGCGGGGGCTGCGCGTCCCGGCGGGGCCGGACCGAGCCGGGCCGGGGGCGTTCGGCACCGCCCCGCAGCCCCCTGCTCCTCCCCAGAGTGATGGCCGGGCAGGAGCGGCAGCCCGCTCCCCAGGGCACCGTCCCCATCCCCGCACACCACGGGCACTGGCCGGTCCCGGCCCCGCCGGAGCCCCGGGACGGAGCGGGGGGGACGCGGGGCCGGGGCGAGGCCAGGCACGTAATGACAACGGATTCCCGAAAGGCATCGACACATCATTATTATTGTTTAATACAACCCCATATAAAACTGAAGCAGCAGCAGCAATTTTTATCGAGGGACCTAAACTGAAATAGGTTTAGAACATAATTTAAAAAAATAAAAACAGCAAAAATAGCAAAATATATGGATTTTTTTTTTTTATAGCAACTGATATCTACCAGCCACTAATACCTTCCTACCAAACTGGTATATCTCTGGTAACAACCCTTTTTAAAAAGACATGTAAATATATATTCATATTTATACATATTTTTTGTTATGTACATGGGACTCTGGGTTCAGCACGGGTGGGTTTGGGTGCCTCTGAGCAGGGCTGGGCGCTGCACCCGCTGTGGCTCCTGCCCTGGCCGTGCCGGGCACGGCTCAGCAAAGCCCCCCTGGCGCTGACACCGTGGGGCTGCAGGACCTGGGGACCCCGGGCAGCCAAGGAGCCCCACAGCAGGGAGGATCTTGGTACACCAGCCAGGCTCCCGGCACACCAGCCAGGCTCCCGGCACACCAGAGAGGCTCCCAGCACACCAGAGAGGCTCCTGGCACACCAGCCAGGCTCCCGGCACACCAGTGAGGCTCCTGGCACACCAGAGAGGTTCCTGGCACACCAGAGAGGCTCCTGGCACACCAGTGAAGCTCCCAGCACACCAGAGAGGCTCCCGGCACACCAGTGAAGCTCCTGGTACACCAGAGAGGTTCCTGGCACACCAGTGAAGCTCCCAGCACACCAGTGAGGCTCCTGGCACACCAGTGAAGCTCCTGGCACACCAGTGAAGCTCCCAGCACACCAGTGAGGCTCCCAGCACACCAGTGAGGCTCCCGGCACACCAGGGCTCCCCCTCGTGCAGCCGCAGGAACCGGGCGCTGCTCCCGGCTCGTGGAGTTCTCCAGTCGCAGCCCAGCCCAGCCCAGCTCTCTGTGCCCCACCAGGATGTGCCATCCCAGGGTGGCTCTTTGGCCGTGCACTGCCCACGGGAGAGGATTTCAGCTCAGCCAAGTGGGAACACTCAAGCACAGAATTCATGGGGAAGAGGTTTAAAAACCAAAGGAGGAAATGCCGTAAAAACGCCGGAGCCAAACCCTGTGGGCTGTGGAGAGCTGACAGGAGGCGGCAGGAGGAGCCGGGAGGAGGTGGGCGGGTGGTTTTGGTTACGTGAGATGCTACGGATGTCTCTGAACCCTCTGTGACACAGCTCAGCACGAGCAGGCTGCGCTGGCAGCGTCCACGGGCGCGGCACGGCGTGGCACCCTGGGCAGTGCCACCCTCAGTGTCGCTTCAGTCCACCGTTGCTGTGCTGAGGGGGGAGCTTGGGAAGGCACGGCTCGTCCGGGAGCGGGTCGTGGGAAAAAACAGAGTCCTCTCCCGAGGAGCAGGTGGAGCTGCGGGTGTCCGGGAAGCCGGGAGAATACTGATCCAGCGGCATGGAGAGGTCCAGGTACTCCTGAGAGGGACAAACGCCAAGGGTGGGCTCGGGAGGGGACTGGGCAGCCCCCAAGGGGCGCCTCCCCCAGGTGCCACCTCTCCTACCTGGTTGGAGGTCATGGCCACGATCCTGTCCAGGTCCTCCACCAGCTGCTTGAAGGTGGGTCTCTGGGAAGGGATGGCGTGCCAGCAGTCCCTCATCATCATGTACCTGCGAGGGCAGGGCGGGCAGGGGCTCAGCCCGGGGCAAGCGGCGGGGGACCCCCACCCGCTGGAGCAGAGGAGCAGCAGGAAAGTGCCCCCGAGCTCAGGCTGGGACCCACAGCCAGTGAAGATGCAGCTCCAGGGATTTAGGGAAATCCCCTGTGCGGAAGGGAAACCCTCCTGCCTCATGACCTAGGGCTGTCTGGGGAGAAGGATGGACCCAGTCTGGGCTGGTCCCAGTGCTGGGGTCACTCTGGGAGTCCCTCCTGTCAAGGGATAACGGGAGGGAGATGCTGAGTATTGCAAATCTGAGGGACTGATGGTTTTGCAGGGCTGGGAACAGCTGGGACTGTAACTCCAAACATCTGCCCATCACCCTCCATGCCCCAGCCCGTGTTCTGGGCCAGGCAAGGGCACTCAGAGACTTCAAACCCCTGTCCCCATCCTAGCACTGCACTCACAGCTCGTTGGTGCAGTTGCTGGGCTTGTCCATCCTGTGACCTTCCTTCAGCAGCTTGAAGAGCTCCTCAACGGGCACACCGGGGTAGGGTGACCCACCCAGCGTGAAAATCTCCCACAGCAGCACCCCAAAGGACCACCTGGGAACACAGGGAGGACGCTGGGGCACCGGCTCCGGGGGCTGACACCCCACTGGGCCCCAGTTTGAGTACAGTTACAAGCTGGTTTGCTGCCAGGAACAACCACCCATGGCTTCGACTGACTTTGCAGGATAAATGAGTCCCAGCACCAAATACAATTTGGATTCAGAATGTTCCGTTGGCTGGCACCAACTGTAATTCCATTAAACCAAGACCAACCCCACCAGTGCACCTCCCCAGCAGGCACCACTCACACGTCACTCTGGTGGGTGTAGATTCGGTCGAAGAGAGCCTCGGGGGCCATCCACTTCACTGGCAGGCGACCCTGAGACACAAAACCCCACGCTGGCTCCGAGCCCCACCGGGCTGTGAGGGAGCCTGGGGCATTCCCAGCACAGCCTGGAGCACCCCTGGCACCCCCACCCCACAAAGCCCCTCGCACTCCACTCCACTCCACTCACATTTGTCGTCTTCTTGTAGTAATCGATGTGGTGGATGTCACGGGCCAGCCCGAAGTCAGCGATCTTCATCACGTTGTCCTCTGTCACCAGGACGTTCCTGGCTGCCAGGTCCCTGTGGATGCACTGACCGAGCAGGGGGCCATCAGCTCGACCCCCGAGCCACTGGATGGCTCCCCATGGCAGGGAAGGTGAATCCCACCACAGCTCCATCCCACCACAGCTCCATCCCACCACAGCCCCATCCCACCACAGCCCCATCCCACCACAGCTCCCTCCCACCACAGCTCCATCCCACCACAGCCCCATCCCACCACAGCCCCATCCCACCACAGCTCCCTCCCACCACAGCTCCATCCCCCCACAACCCCATCCCACCACAGCTCCATCCCACCACAGCCCCATCCCACCACAGCTCCATCCCACCACAGCTCCATCCCACCACAGCCTCCTCACCTTCTTGGAGGCCAGGTACTCCATGCCCCGTGCCACCTGGTAGGCACAGGAGACCAGGTCCTTGAAGGAGAGCTGCTCCTCGGGCACGCGGGCGGGGTTGTAGCAGTACTCCATGCCCGGGGGCCGCCGTGCCTGCAGGTACTCCCGCAGGTTGCCCTTGCTGGCGTATTCCACGATCACGTAGAGGGGTCCTGAGGGGACGCTGGGATGAGAGGCTGCGGCACCGAGCGGGGTGCCAGGCCAGCCCCTCCCTGCTGGTGCATCCTCACCGTCCTGCGTGCAGGCTCCCAGCAGGTTGATGATGTTCTTGTGCTTGCCGATCATCTTCATCATCTCCATCTCAGAGATGAGGTCTGACAAGTCCTTCTCCGTGGCGTCGGCTGAAGTGGAGAAGGCAGCAGTTAGGGGGGTGCCAGGCTGGGTGCAGAGCCCGGGTCCTGGCTGGGGCACCGTGCCGGGACCACCCTTGTCGCTGCCACTTACACTTGAGCATCTTCACCGCCACCTTGGTCACACGGTTGGGCTTGTCCTTGTCGAGGCCGATGGCTTCTGCCAGCACCACCTGCCCGAAGCAGCCTTCTCCCAGAGGCTTGCCCAGGATCAGCCTGGCGGGAGAAGACCCCGACGCAGGGGCAGCAGGTTGGTCCCAGCAGCAGCAGCAGCAGCAGCACCACCCTCACCCAGCTCCCGCCAGGGCAGGGCCGGACCTCACCTGTCCCGGGGCAGCTCCCAGCGCGGGTCCTCGGGGAGCTCGTACTCGGAGACGCCGGCCAGCATGGGGGTGCCGCTGGACGAGAGGCGCGAGGGCCGCACCAGCATCACGCCCGAGTTCATGGACGAGCTGGAGTCGGCCGACACCTGCAGGGGGACCGTGGGTTACCTTCACGCAGCGCCTGGGCCAGCGGCTGGCTGCTCCCGGGGGGGAGATGGCGATGGGAGCCCTGGCACGGCCCCTGCCCGCAGCCCCCTGCCCTCCCTGCCCGGTGCCCGTCAGCGCTGCTCCCCTCTGGGGCATTTTTAATGAGTCCCCACCATGCTGGGAACGCTCCCGTCTCCTCAGTGTGGCCCACGCTCTGCTCAAACCTCAGACTGCTGTAAATCCTCCTGGCTCTCCTCGTGAGCCCCGTCAAGGGGGGGTGAGGGGCAGCTGTGCAGCCCCCCCTGCCCTGATCACTGTGCTGCCATCGGAGGCACAGCCCCGACCGTCCCCATGCCACAGTGGGCACGGGCTGCGGTGGGTGGCGTGTGCAGCAGGGTGAGGTGGTGTCCTGGATCTTCCCATCCCTCCTCCCCACATCCCCTGGGAAGGGCTGGGCTCCAGGAGGGGCAGTAGGTGCAAACAAACCCCCTCTCTACTTTCTGTTACCTGTCTGCGCAGGGGGATGCTCTTGGCCAGCTTGTGCACGGCCAGCTGGCTGTTGAAGTCCGTCTTCTTGGTGGTGCTCTTCAGCTTGTAGATGATGATGGTCACCACCATGCAGGAGATGAGGAAGGCCCCGATGCAGTAGATGATGATCTCCAGGTAGAAGGGAGACGTCATCATGGTGGGGGTGTCCTCAATAGCTGGGTCGGCGTGAACAGGGTGTTTGTTAGCACCCACCAGCCCCAGGGCTGGCACTGGGGGAGCCCCTGGCTCCTCCCCAGGCTCAGTGGGGACATCGGTGCACCAGGGACTGGGGGCTGCCCACCCACCCTGGCGGGGAAGGCGTGCAAGCAGCCCCCAGCTCATCAGCCCCATGGCCAAGCAATGCCTGCACCACGTCTGCAGGCAGCCCAGGGTGGGATGGGGTCAGCTGGGACAGGCTGGAAGTGGAGGGGCAGGGCCTGAGTCACCCCACAGGGACGTGGCTCCACGGGCACCTCCAGGGACAGGTCTCTGTCCCAGCTGCTCTGCCCACGCTCAGGAGCTGCAGGTGCCTCAGGATCTGGGGTCACCCTGTGCACGTGGGATGGGGTGTCTGGCAGTGCCCAGGGCTGTGGGAGTCCAGGCCTTACTGGTAATGACTGGGAGAGCTGGGAACAGAGCAGCCAGTGGCACTCGAGTGGCGGTGACCTGCTGTGGGAGCCTGGCAGGGCAGGGACAAGGGACCCACAGACCCTGCCTTGGTGGCCCAGGTGGTGTTGGAGCCACAAACAGCTCAGAGCCCGCAGCCACGTGCCACGGTCCGTGGTGAATCCGGCAGGGTGGGGCTGCCATGGCACCGTCTGCCCCCCAGCCCGACACCCCAAAGAGCAGAGAGAGGTGCAAGAGGGAGCTGGAGATCCCCGCCCCACCTCTGAGCACACCCGGCTGACAAAGCACTGGCTGATAACTGGGAAAGTTTTGGCTGGAAAGCAACGACCACGCAGCACCCCAAAGACTTTCCCAGAGCTGTTATCAGGCTTTGGTCCGTGCATTGATACCGAGGAGAGGCATCAATGGGGACGGGGCAGCCGCCCCCGAGCCAAGCACACACAGCCCCCGGACGGCCCCGCGCCGCAGGGCAAGGCCAGGCCCTGCCAGGCAGATGGGCAGTGCTGCCAGCACCCCCAAACCTCCCCTGGTGCCCCTCTGGGCCCGCAGCACCAGCCTGGCCCAGCCCAGGGTGCGGGACCGTCCTGCTGCGGGGAGCAAGCCCTGGTTAGGATCCCCGGGTATGCATTGCCTGGGCCAGGGAGAGAGCAGGGGGCAGACCCCAAATGGGGTGGAGGGGGGCACAGGGCCAGGGGGACACTGCCCCGTCCTGCTCCAGCTGCAGAGCAGCCCCTGCAGAGCAGCTGACCTGGTCCCAGGGGGCAGGGGACGGGAAGGGCTCTCTCCCGGACCACAATGCATACGTTGGAAAGCAGGGAGGAAAGGGAGAGGAAGAGGAGTATATACCTTCGAGAACTGTCAACCATGCAGAGTGATGGGAGATCCCAATAGAATTACCCGCCAAACATGTATACTCCCCAGCATCCTCAAATGAGACATTCCTTAAGTGAAGGACTTCCATTTCTTTGTCTGTCGTGTTAACGCCAGCCGTCTGGAAGGAAAAATGGAAGCAAAAAACGGAGAAGCAAACGACATGAGATCTTCTGGGAGGAGGCCAGAGAGGAGGGAGAGCCCAGTCTCATTTGCCAGACCCCCGGGGAGCAGACAGAGACCACTGCAGACCTGCTAGAGAGACCCTCGGGATGACCACTCATCCCGGCGGAGACGCTGGTTAAAACCCTTCACCACACTGAGTGTCCTGCCCATCCAAACATGCTGGCGATGGGCTGCATGGAGAAATCAGCCCGGGCAGAGCCGGCCGGCTGGCTCGAGGGACGTGGGGAGGCACGAGGACAGGGGCGGGAGGATGGAGAGGAGAGAATGGGGACAGGGGGACAGAGACAGGACAGGGGTGGGAGGATGGAGAGGAGAGAATGGGGATGGGGGGACAGAGACAGGATGGACACGGGAGGGCAGCACGGACAGGGGACGCAGCACTGTGCCAGTGGCCAGCGTGGGGTGCTGGACTGGCCCGGTGGCAGCAGCCTCAGACACCCGGGTTCACTGGTGCCAGACCCAGCAGGGAGCTGGGCAGCTCTGGTGTCTGCGCAGCGGGGAGGGCAGCACACAGGAGGGACAGGGGGACACGAGGAAGACATCAGCACACACACTGGGACACACACACAGAGCACAGCGCCCAGCCGGCCCCGCCGGGTGTTTTTCCATGGCTGTTGCACCAGAAACACAGCAGAAACAAGAGAGCCCAGAGTTCTGTTTTCCACCGCCAGGCATTCTTCGGGTTACCTGTGGCCAGGGGCCTGGTGACAGTGAGCCACGCAGACTGGTTGGCCTCGCCAATATAATTGGAAACCTTACAAACATACTCCCCGCTCTCCGCCTCGGTCACATTATACAGGGTCAGCACCTCCGCATCAGAGCTATTAATCCCCGAGTGCTGGAACAGACCAACAACGTGGAGTCACACGGATGTGCCCGGCCACGGCAGCACCCCGGGGGTCGGCAGCAGCTCTGCCGGGGCGGGGGCTGCTCCTCCCACAGCCCCAGCGGGGTGGGAGGGATGGGGCTGCACAGGGCGGGTCACGGGAGGAAGGAACAGGCAGGCACCGGCCGTGACCCCGCTCCCCCTGTGCCCCAGGGGGCTCAGGGTGCATGGAATCGGAGAACGGGCTGGAAGGGACCTTTAGAGGCCACCCGGTGTGACCCCCTGCCACAGCAGGGACACCAGCTGGACTGGAGCCAGCCTGCCCACTGAGTGGCACTGCTGGGGTGCAGAGGGGGCTGCTCTTACTGGCACGGTGCAGGGCTCAGCTCCCAGCTCCAGCGCTGTGCTCGCTCCCTGGGGCAGCCCCCCAGCCCCAAGGGCTCCAAAGGGACCGGAGCCAGCGCAGCCCTGGCAGGGACAGCCCTCCCTGCGCCCTGCCCGGCAGGCTGGAGACGGCTCTGGGGCTCCAGCTGCCCCGAGGCCGGTGGTCCCCAGTCCCAGGTCTGACTCCTCTGGCCCATCCACGCGGCTGCCACCGCCCTGCTCCTGCCCCGGGGGGACAGGGAAGCCGGGGGCCGCGGCTGGGGCCACCCCGGCGTGTGGCTTTACCTTCAGGATCTGCACGTAGGGCAGGTTGTCGGGGCCGATCTTGCTGCCGTTCACCTCAATGTGCTTCAGCCACTGGATGTGGGGCTGAGGGTCGCTGTAGACCTTGCAGACAAACTCCACGTTGCTGCCCAGGGCCACGGTCTTGTTGGCGGGCAGCCCTGCCTGCAGGATGGGCCGGTGCGGGGACCGCTCTGCGGGACCAGGAGTGGGGCACCTTTCAGCGGGGTTTGGGGTGCCCCTGCAGCCCCCCACGCCCAGGAGCCCTGGTTGAGGTGGGCACCAGTGCACCCAGGGCAGCATTGGCGTCCCCTTCCCCAGGAGCCTGCCTGCAGTGGGGTGAGAGCATCCAGGATGGGGGACAGGTGAAACCCCAAGGTGGGGACAGGGACATCTGCACCTTTTGGGCAGGGTCAGAGGTCAAACAAACCTATGGACGGCCGGGGCCCTTAACAAAGTGGCTGCCACTGTGGTGAGTCAGCATTAACAAACCCCTTTGTTCACCTCGCTGACTGTTCCCTTCAGTTTGCTCAGTGTAATCAAATTAAATCACATTTTTAATGGTTCATTTACTGGCATTTAGAGCAGCTCCACATGTGGAACTGCTCAGACCAGCCTTCCCAGCTGGGAATTATGGCTAATAAGGCGATTAGAAAAAGTTTCTGTCTGGTCTATGAAATTATTTTCACCACAATTAAAAACCCCCAGAACGGGGTGGGGCGAACCTTCCACCTGGCCGGCTGGTGTCCTGCTGTGCTGCACACAGGGGCGGGAGGTGGGGACGGGAGGTGGCCGCGGGGTTGGTGGGCCAGCCCCTTCCTCGGGAGCACAACCCACCCATCTCCCCAGGGCGCAGCTGCTCGGGAAGGTTTGGGGGAAGGAGGATGCGGGGCGAGCCCCCGGCGCCGCGCTGCTCACCCACGACATCCAGCTGGTAGGTGTGGTTGATGCTCCCGTACTTGTTCTCCACAATGCAGGTGTAGTTGCCCTTGTCGGACGGCACCACCGAGTCCATGATGATGCTCCAGGTGGCCTGGCGGACCTGGGGGACACCGGGGGAGCGCAGGGCCGGTCACGCGTGGCACGCACCAGCCCCAGGTCCCGTGCTGCAGCCCCCAGCACGGGCAGCACATAAATCTCCCTTTGAGGTCACCTTTCTCCTTCCCTACAGAGGGGCTGTAATTGCTCCCAGCTGTCCCAGGACAGCCTGGCCACGGAGCCAACTGTGCCGAGAAGCAGATGTTGTGAGCCGAGCGCGATGGGCTCGCCTGGCGTGCGGGGACACCCCTCTCTGGTGGCCCCCGTGTGCGGAGGGGACCGACCAGCACCGAGCTCCTCCCCAGCTCAGGGAGACAACGTGGCCCCCAAATGCAGGCTGGAGCCCCCAACAATCACTGCTGGGCATGGAGGGGCCCCTCCAGCCCAGGGCCCCTGCTCCTGCCCAGACCCCTGTCCTCGGTGGGGGATTAGGGGGAGGTGGCCAAGCCAGGCTCAGTGTGAGCCCCCTCCCCCAGGGCTGAGCTGGTACAAACACGACCCAGAAGCACTCTGCTGGTCACTGCTGTAGGGCTGCTCCCAAACAAGAACGTCAGAGGGGCCCATCTGCCCTGCTGGGGTGGTGTGGAGAGGGGCTTGGTGCCTCTTAAGCCGCAGAGCCCCTTCCCAGTCCTGCCCCTCCCCGTGAGCCCCCAGCCCTCGAGGCGCACAGAGCTGGGGGCTGCTCCCCCAGTGCCCCCTGTACCTTGTACCCCCCGATGCGGTGGTCAGGCTTGAACTCTTTGCCGTTCTTCAGCCAGCGCAGGGTGGGGTTGGGCGTCCCGCTCGACGGACACTTGAATTTCACTGTTTTGGCAGCAGGGACAGCGTGGAGCTTCTTCTCCATCTTCTCGGGATAGGTCCAGTACGGGGCGATGGCCTCTGGGGGGCAGAGGGAGGGCTCAGCACGGCCAAACCCAGCAGCCTCTTGCTCCTGGGGTAACCCCAAGGATGCCCAGGGCCGGGTTGAGACAGGAATTTGGGGAGATGCCAGCAGCCAAGCCTGGCTAAAGCAGGGAGGGGAGCCCTGGGACACGGGGCATCATCCACGAGCCACAGCAGCCGTTTCCTTGCGGGGTGGATGCTCGGCTCACGCAGCTCCAGCAGCGGTGACCCCAATGCCAGCACACCCCCTGCTCTGACCCAGCTGCTTCGCCCACTGCAGGTGCCCCGGGCTGCCTGCCCCACCCCTGGGCGATGCCCGCGGGTGCCCAGCCTCCCCTGCCTCGCCACAGGGCAAATCCAGCTCGCACGTACGGTTCGGCTTGGTGTTATCCGCCTCCTTCTCCTCCGACGAGGAATCATCTTCGTCATCATCATCCTCCGCAGAGGGGAGAGCATCTGCAGGAGAAGCAACAGCCCTGCTGAGCATCCGTGTGTGAGAGGGGCGGACGGGACCGGAGCGCCGGGGGGAGCTGCAGGGGCTGTGCCCGGCGGGGCCGGTGCCCGGCGGGGCCGGTGCCCGGCAGGGCGCGGAGATCCGGGGAACACCGAGCACGGTGCCCAGCACGGCAGTAGAGCCCACCGCCACCCCGGCACCTGCAGCTGTGCACACCGTGAAGAGTCAGAGGTGACTTCGGAGCTCCTCCCGCCCTGTGCGGTGCCACCAACACCCAGCCGAGACCCCGCCAGCACAGACGCGTCCCCACCTCGAGCGTTCCTCCCTCTCCAGCCTCACACTCCATCAACACCAGTGCAGACCACGGCTCCCACCCAGCGCTGCCCCTCCTGGGCCGGCCCTGCAGCCCCCTGCCCGCTCAGATAAACGTGAGATGACCTCTGGCTGCTTCTCCCTGCGCTGCAGCGGCCGGGAAGCCACGGCACAACGCTGGAAACTCCTCCGGGCACCCGCGGGTTGCAGGTCGGCCCCGAACTCGCGGCGTGTGGCCAGTGCGCGGGCTGGCGAGCGTGCAGGGGTGTGCACAGGTGTGCACAGGTGTGCAGAGGCGTGCAGGGGCACGCAGGGGTGTGCAGGGGCACGCAGAGGCAGCCTGCTCCTCGCTTCACAGCTCAGCCCCGCGGCTGCCCCTTCCCTGCACGGCCGGGGCTGCTACGAACCTGAGATGTTCACAGAGAAGTAGGTGGTCTCGCTCCCCGAGGGGCTGTTGGTCATGCAGGCATAGAGCCCCGAGTCCTCGGGCACCACGTCCCTGACCTCTACCTCCTCCCCGGTGATGCGCGTCCGGTTGTTCTCAGCCAGCTGGACGCCGTCGCGCACCCAGTTGATGCTCTGGACGTCATCCCGCAGCCGGCAGCGCAGCTGGAGGAGGTCACCGGGGTGGGCTGAGTAGGACTCCACTTCGATTTTTGCTTTGGGCAGAGCTGGAGGAGTTAGGGGAGAGAAGAAGAGAAAAAAAAAAAAAGGAGAAAAGGAATAGAAACCAAAGAAAAAACAGGCTGCTGCTGCTGCTGCTGCTGCTGCTGCTGTGGCCTGATTAATGAGGCGACATGCGCTGCTGGGATGCTCCTGCTGCCGGGATATTCCCACCCCAGCACCCAGGGGACGGAGCCGGCGGCAGCAGCAGAGCAGAGGAGAGGCAGAGGCAGAGGCTGCGAGCACCCCAAGCACAGCAGGACCTGCTCGGTGCCTGGGCAGTTCCAAAGCCCTCACCCTTCTCGGCTCTTACAGAGCGTGGCTGGGCCGAGGCTCCCTGACAGGGGAGCACCAGGCAACTTGTAACAACTCAGGCAGTGCCGCTGCTGGGCAGGATCCAGCCTCGCCCAGCAGCACCCCAAATCCCTGCATGGCTCTGCCCCGCTGCGGGGCTCTCAGGATCCCACCACCACAAGCGGGCAGCCAGCAAAGCAGGCCGGGGTCCCCATGCCACCAGGACCCCCGCCCCGGTTAGAGCACGGCGGGGCAGGGACGGCAGGGCAGGGGCTGGGGGCTGCGGCAGGACAGCAGGCAGGGAGCGAGGGGGGACAGGTCAGCCCAGGGAGCTCTGGCCAGAGGGGTGCTGGCCACGGCGTTCCCGTCCACAGCATTCCCAGGCAGGGGAGCTGAGCTCCCCGAGGGGACGCTGGTGTGAGCAGCACAAAGATCCTTTCTCTCCATCCCGCTGTGACACGATCTCATCTCTCCCAGCCCTCAGGTGTCCAGGGCTCTGTCCTCAAGTGCTGCCCCCCGTGGTGGGTGGGTCCTGGTGCCAGGCTTGGGGAAGATGCTGGGTTTCAAATCGCCTCTTCCAATTCCACAGCCCAAGGAAGGGTTCAGGCTGCTACAGCTCTGCTGAGGTTCTCAGAGATGACGTGGGTGGATGCAGAGAGACCATCATCCCAGACTGAGCTCCACGGGCTGGTGGGCACAGCTCCAGAGCCCAACTCTTCAGGCACTCCTTGACCTCTGTCTCCTCCCCAGTAATGTGTGTCCGGTTGTTCTTGGCCAGCTGGATGCCATCGGGATGCTGAGGGAGCAGCATGGAGGGGCACAGGGCACTGCTGCAGATGCTGCTCTCAGGGGCAAGAGGCTGGGCTGGAAAATCCCAACAAACACAGCAGGAACAGCCAGGAAACCTTCAAGCTTCAGCTGCTCTGTGGCTTGAGGGCTGAGCCCCTCAGGATTTCTGGGTGCCCAGTGAGCCAGACAAGAACAACCTCTGCTCCCTGCTCTGCCCTGAACAGCAACAGGGCAGCTCGCCCTGGGCCAGTGGCTGTGGAGTGGCACAAGGTCTCCACTGGCACGAAACACCCCAGAGAGGAGCCAGGGCGTGTGAGCAGCGCAGGGCCAGGACCAGCAGTGAGCACCCAGCAGCCACTCTGTACAGCCAAAAACAAAACCTCGGCTCTCCAGAACTGATTCACCACACCGTGACCTGCACTTCACTTCCTGGACACTTCTCTCTGCCTTGGACTGATGAGAAGCTCCATGGGAAAAACATTCACGAGCAGCTCCAGAGCTTCTCCTCTTTCTTTTGCCCAGCACTTGAAGGAAAACAGTGGGAAGGGGAAGAGTTCCCTTTCCTCAGTTGCTGTAATACCAATGCCGGGGCTCCAGTTCATCCGTGAGAGGTTACAAAACATTTTAATGTGGAAGGGGAGGACCAATGGGAGCCCCTTTGGTGGTGGGGAAGGGTCTTGCTTTGCAATCCTGTTTTCCCCTGGTTTTCTCCCACAGGACGAGCACTTCTCGCAGCTCTGATTTGTGTTTCAAGTGATTAGTCACAGGCATCTCCCAGGGCTCACAAAGCAGCAGTGACATCCCATCCTGTCCATCTGAACAGCCCGGGTCTGGGTAAGGCCACATCCTCCTGCCTGTCCCGGCTCCCTCCTCACACACAGCAAGGTCAGTGGGCACAAACAGCCACAAAAACCCAAACCAGCAGGAATCCAGTGCTGCAGCCATATCTGCTCTTATCTGGCTCCCAGCTCTGCCCCTTCCCACGCATCAACAAGATTCCCTATGGAACAGAATAACCCTGCAGGGAAACCGGGGTGGTCGCTCCTCCCGGCCTCGAGCTCCACCAGCACCCCACAGCTGCACCTGGGGAATGTGCAGAGGCAGCCTGGGGATGGAAAAGGTCTTTGGAGGGGGGAAAAGTTTTGGGCGACTCCAGCCTGATGCCAGGGCTTGAGGAAGCAGCGATCCAGGTTCAGGAGGGTCCCTTCCCAATGGCCTTGGGTACCCTGTGCAGGACCCACTGCTCCTCCAGACCCCCGGGCGTGAGGCCAGATCCCCTTTCAAAGCTTCCAGCCCCCTCCTCCAGCCCCACAGAGCCAGGGCTGGTTTGCATCAGCAGCGTGACTGGGAGGCACGGAGGTGACGGGAGGGGAGGCAGAGGGCACGGCAGGGCCCTGCCCCCGGTCACCCGCGGCGCTTCTCTGGCACTCGGGACCAGGCGGAAAACGCGGCATGGTGGGAACGGCCCGGGAAGGAATTCACAGCCTAATGAGCATGTCCAGGTTTGCTCGGCCTCTCGGAGCTCCTGCGGCCCCGGCGGGCAGAGAACATCCCCGGGGCTGCGGAGTGGCACAGGGGACACCGGGACGGCAGCACTGAGAGCTGCTGGTGCCACCCGCGGCACCGGCGTGCTTAATCCACTTCGGTTAAGGATTGCTGGACTCATCAGCCTGATACACTCGTGTCTCGGGTTCTGCTTTCCTGTAACTTAAACCACAGCACCGGCTGCGGCCCCACCACACAGCCCCATGGAGACCCCCCCGGCAGAGCCCCCCACATCGGCCACCTCTCCAAAGCTTCACCAGCCAGACAAACACTCGGCTCTCACCCCCGAGGCTCTGGGTGCTCCTGGCACGGCACAAAAGGTCGGTTAATGGGAGTCCTCACCCCAGCTGGGAGCTGGGGGGGTCACTCACAGCCCCTTTGAGCAAACAGGGTGACAGCGAGAAGAGTAAAGCAACCCCAGTCCAGCAGACCTTGTCCCATCCCAGGGGACAGGAGGGCTCATGCCCACGGGGAGCCCCAAGGTCCCCAGAGAGGCGAGGGGCAGCCCCAGCCGATGGTGCCTCTGCGAGCAGCCCCAGAAGCAGCGCGGTGCCGCGGCCGGGGCAGTCGCTGCGGGTTAATTTATTAATTCCAGCTCTGAAACGGAACCGAGAGCGGAGCCGAGCCCAGCGAGCACCGGGCAGATGGGGAGTGTCACCAAGGGCGTGTCACTGTCACCGGCTCCCCTGGAGCAAGCCCCCCACAGCAGAACAGGGACAGGGACGCGGGGCAGCCCTGGGGACAGGAGCTGCACGCGTTCATGGTGCCCCCCAGGCTGGGCACCCGCAGCGGGGAGCCCGGGCTGCCCCCTCCGAGCGCCGAAAGCCGCGGGCTGCTCTGGCCATGGCGATGGCGACGGTGGCAATAAAGGGGCCAACAAAGCGGCGCGGGGACAATGCGGGCGGGGGGCGCCGAGCCGCAGGCGCCGGTTGCCCTGGAGACCCCAGCGGGGCTTTCCGAAGGTATTTCCTGAAGAAAAAGCACACACATGCCCGGCAGCCCCGCTAATCCCAACAGGAAGCGCTCACCGGGACGTGGGGATTGGCTTCTTTTTGATTTAAAAAGCTCCTCACCCTGCCGTGTGCCCCAGCCCGGGCTGTGCCGGGGGCATGTCCCGAGGGGCAACATCCCGGCTGCTCCCGGAGCCGCGCGGATCCCTGGATCCCCGGATCCCTGCTCCAGGGAAAGGCTGCACCAGGGAGATGCCAACAGATGAGCACCGCGGGCTCAGGGCACCCCCAGCTCCCCCTGTCCGCGCCAGCCCGGGGCCCGCGGGCTCCTCCACACCCTCCGCTCCCCGGATGCCTCCTCCGCAGGGAGAGGGGGATTCATGTCCCGCTCCAGGCCCTCCCGCTCTCCCAGCCTGCCCTGCAAATGAAGCAGCACTTAATTAACAGGCGCGTTGGGAGTTCGCAAAGCTGTCGGGATAAACCCACCCCTTTCCCCCGGGGCTCCCCCGGCCATGCTCGGAGCCCCGGAGGTAGCGGCGTGGGGCACAGACAGCTCTCCACCGGCTCCCCCCAGGCATGGGACGGACGGCGGGTCACAAGAGAACACCCCAATCCAGTTTTTGGCTGGCTTTGCCTGGCCCTGGCTCACCGCCGGAGCTGGGTGTCCGTTCCTGCGCTCACATCCCTCCTGCACAGCCCCAGGCTGCTGCGCAGGGCGGCCTCGACAGCTGGGCAGCCCGCAGACACTCGGGGACCTTCCTGCTCCCCCCGGCCCGGCTCCGCTCACCCTGCGACAGCTCCACAGCCTGGCAGAGCACGGCTGCTTTTCCCAAAGACTCATATTTCTTTTTTTTCCCTCCTCAATTAAGGGCCAGAGTGACAGCATCCGAGTGGAAAGGCGGGAGGACGGAACAATGCCGGCCCGACAGGCTGGGAGGGGACGGCAGCGGCGTGATGCCCTGCAGGACACAGCCCTGTCCCGGGGAACCGGGGCTGGGCGGCTGCAGTGCTGGGGTCTGGGGGTGCTGCTGGGCCCCCCGAGCTCCGGGAACACTCCTGGGCTGCTGCCATCAACAGCAGAAGCGCAGGAGGCTGCAGGCTTGGCAGGGAAGCCCTGGGCTGCTTGTGCGGCTCCAGCAAGGAGTCGGCGCCTCCAGATGGGATCCCCTGGGGCTCCCCGAGGCACTGGGCGGGAGACACCCGGACAGCAGGGAATTGGGAGGGGGACAGAGCCGAGGGTCAGCAGGGAGGCAGCGGGGACAAGCCAAAGGCCCTGTGGGCAACCTGGGCTCCCCCGAGCTACCGGGCTGAGCACATGGCCCGCCCCGGACCGCTGGCTCCTGCAGGGTGCCGAGCAAGACCCCCTGGAGGAGCTGGGGACAACAAAGCCCCGGGAGCCCCTGCTGGCCCCGCAGATGGCCGGGGGGGGATTAAGCCTGTGGCCAGCTGGGCAGCCAGCAGCCCTGAGAAACGGGGCAGCCCTCGGGGAGGGGGCTGCAGCCAAACCCCCGGTGCTCTGTAGGGCAGATGCACCCCCCGGGGAAGGTTCTGCTGCACTGGGGCAGCTCTGGGGCTCGGTGTGCCCCAAAACCAGCTGCCCAAGGCAGGACCCCCCCTCCCAGGACACGGCTCCCCAGGAAAATCTGCTCGGCCACCCGGCCCCCCCTGCAGAGCCACGGCAGCCCCCGGTGAGGAGATGCCTGAGCAGCGGCTGGGACAATGGCAGACAAGGAGAGAAGGAAAAAAAAGCCTTGGCAATTTTCTGCAGGTTTCTATTTAACCTGGAGACAAAGAGCAGCTTTGTGCGAGGGAGGGACAGAGGCTGCGCATGGAAATTTCTTGGCTTTTCCCCTTAACCAGGGTTTTTTCACCACCTCCAAATTTAGGTGACTATAAAACGCAGTAAGTGCCCGTTAATATTTTATTTGCTCCAGATTTTTTGGTACCGGGAGGGAGCCCCTGAGAAGCAGAGCTCCCAAACTCCCTCCCACACCACAAGGAGAGGGGGGCCAGAGATGAACCCCCCTCCACGTGAGGCCAGGCTGCTGACCGGCCGCGAGGGATTACTCCTCCCTGAGAAGGAAGCTTAGCTGCCTCAGAACCGGGAGTAAACTGAAACCCCATAAACATCCAGAACAAAGTCCGGGAAAGCTGCTGCCTCCACCATGGAGGAGACTGAGTGCAGCCCCCAGGGTGATGGGGGGATGCTCCTGAGTCACGGTGCTGCGGGGCAAGGACAGAGCTGTTGGCCCCCAGGACACGATGGCCCTCGGCATGGGAGCTGAACCCCACCCACAGCCCACGGGACCCCAAAACCGCCAGGGCCAGCTCGGACCCTGCCCCTGTGAGATGCTGGTGGCTCAGCCCTGGCTGCAGGTCCTGGCCCAGCACTGGCTCTTCCCATCCCACACGTCCTGCTGGGAACATTTTGTTCCCACCAGTCGGCTCCTGAGCCAAGGGATGGATTCTGCCCCAGCTGGGCTCCTGCTGTGGCACTAATTGGGCCGCCCTGGTGAGAACCGTGTCGGGAAACGTTTCCAGAGGTTATTGTTAGCCCTGGCATGAGGCTGGCGAGGAACCAGCTCCCTCCTCTCCAACCTCTCCTCCTCCACTGCCACTGCCTGCTCCCAAACCCTCCAGGGGCTGTAGGGCTCCTCACGCACCCCAAAATTCACCTGTGCTCAATCAGCCTCAACACCCCAACACCTTTCCCAGTGCCACAGCCGGGGTTGGGGCTGCAGGTGCTGCTCTCCTGGCAGCACAGAGCCATCCTTAGCCCAAACACTGCCAGCAAACCTCTTCCAGGAAGAGCAATCTCCTGAGAAAAACATGTTTACCACTGTCAACCGCATTGTTTACAGATGCGGGGAGCAGGCATGCCAGTGGAAAAATCTCAGCAATGGTTTCTGTGAGTGAAGCTCTGCCCAGGCTCCTCTCCGGAGCTGCAGCTCCCCAGGGACCACTCACTGCTCCAGCTGTCTCCCGGGGTGTCCCCTCACAGGGTGTGACCTGGGCCCAGGGTACCTGCTGCTCCAGAGGTGCCAGCCCTGGGAGCCAAGGGCATCACTCTGGCATCTCCCACCGGGGCTGGTGCAGCTGCAGCTGGGGTCACCTCCCGGCTGCCAGCTCCACCCCGAGCCCTCAGGGAACCCCGGGGCACCACGCAGCACCGTGCCCATGCCGGTCACAGCAGCAATCTGCCTCTCAGGGCTCTGCTGGGAGGAAGGGGGAAGGGGGAGCGAGTCTTAAAAAGCAAAGCAGTGCCCACAGACCAGACATTCTTGGGTAATTAGAACCAAAAGGAGCGAGTTGAAGTCCTGCGCAGCACTGCCGGGTCTGGTTATTCTCTGCCTCACCGAGGCTCTGACACGCCAGAGCAGGGCTCTCTGCCAGGGCCAGCTCTGCCCAGGGCCAGGCGACCCACTTGGCCCATCCACTGAGCCTCGGGGTGCCCCCACACTCCAGAGCTGAGCCAGGCTGAGGCAGCAGCACCCCTGGCCACTGCCACCAGCCCTGCACTGCTCCTGGGGGACAGCAGCGATAACCAGGGAGGGGATGTCCTCACCAGGGGCTGCACTCCCCAGCCCCAGTGGAGCAGAGATTTGGACTGCACAAATCACCTGAGCCAGCCCCGGCTTTGTGCCCCCCCTTGGGCATTCCCAGCTGGGAGCAACACTGGAGCATCCCGAGGGTTTCTGTGGGGTGCGTTCATCCCCAGCACTGCCAGCCACCAAAAGCTGAACCAGTACCCTGCACCTGAACCTTCAACCCCACCAGCTGGGCCCAGGGTCACCCCAGTGGGGCCAGGCAGGGTGGGAGCAGCCTCACACACACCCCGGGTTATAAACTGTCACAGGGGCGCAAGAGCTGTGACATGGAGTGATCCCAGCGGGGGACACAGCCCCCAGCGCTCTGTATCCTCCTCCAAACCAACAGGCGGGGCTTTGCAACAATTTTTCTCCAGGTTTAAAATGTCCCCAGGCACTGCTGGAGCCACACACCCACTTCTGTGCCCACACAAACCACTCTGGGACAACACGTGCCATGTCCCCAGAGGCAGCCGGGTCACACCCCAGGTGGCACCGGGGACGTGCTGGCGGCCCCACGGCTGGAGCACACGCCAGCCTCTGCCTCTGCTGCAGGGAGACCGGCTCACGTCAGCCAAGAGGAACGCAAAGGATGAGGAGCGGGGGCCCCTGTGCCTCTTACCTTGGTCGGGCAGGGTGGGGGCCGGCCGGGCAGCGGAGAGCGCGGCTGCGACCAGCACAGCCCAAAGGATGAGGCACCGCCAGGTAAACATCCCACTGCTGCGGCTACTGCTCGGCGACTGGGCTCCGCAACTCCCACTCCATGGGGGCCCCGGGCTGGCCCCGGGCGGGCGCAGGGGGGTCTCCGCAGGGCTGGCAGCCCCCACGAGCTGCGAAGGAGGAAAGCAGAGTCAGGGCAGGGCCAGCTCCCCCACATCCCACCATCCATCACATGCCACGTTCCTGCCGCATCCAGCAGGGTGTCCCTGGATCGTGGGATGTCCCCAGGCTGCGGTGGCAGGTCCCCACAGACCCCTCAGCAGCCTGACATGACCTGGCACTGACTGGCAGGGTTATGTTTCCCTGTGCAAAAGCGCTGATGTGCCAAGAGCGAAACCGCTGGCAAAGCAGAACCGAAAGCAGCGAAATTTCTCTGAACGGTGAGAGAAACATTAACGCCGGTTAAGGAAAGGGAGATTCCTGCTCTCCTCTTCCTGCACTCTGTCAGGTGTTGCTGACCCATGGCTTCACTGAGGGAGATCCCTTATCCAGAGCAAAATCTGATGTTGTCAGTGCCACCATCCACCCCAGCAAAGCAGATCTCTCTGTGAACTCCAGCCTCCTCCACTCCCTACAGGATCTGTAGGGCACAGAGCAGCCACCCCCATGGAGAGGAGCGGGAGGGTCAGCCAGCTGCGGCCGATCTCTTTCCACCAACAGCTGGTTTTGAAGTGGCTGTTTGGGGAGAAATCCCCCAGCTTCCATGGCCGATTCCGCAACTCGCTCTCGTCCCTGCCAGCTCTCACGCTGGGCTCTCCAGCCCACCCATCCCCTCAGGTCCCCATCCCTTTCCAGGGGACCGCTCCGTGCAGGGCAGCTCCGGAGCCGCGTTCCGGCACAGGGAGGCCCCGCAGATCCCGATCCTGCCTCGGGGTGCTGTGGGGGCGTGCCCTCCACGGCCCTCATTCCTCCTTCCCTCTGACCATCCCTCCTTCTCACCGTGCCAGGAGCATGGAGCTCTTCCAAGACACGTTCCAAGAGGACGCTGGAGCCCGAACCCAGCCGCCCCCGGCCAACTGCTCCGAGCCGTGTGGATGGGAACAAGCCCCTGTGCTCCACCCCCGCTCCACATCTGCACCTCGGCAGCAGCCTGGGATGAGGTCCCGACACTGGCCGTGGCTAATGGTCCCGCGGGCTCTGCCGGAGCGCTCGCCGATGAGATCCTGCCCAGCATTGCACAACCCGCGCGGCCCCGGCCAGGGCGCTGCTGGCAGCGCCAGCTCTGCGAGAATTACAAGGACCGGGATGCGGACGGGACACCACCACCCCACAAACCCTTCCCCAAGGCACCTCCCGGGGCACAGCTGTGCCTCCAGGCCCCGCAGCCCGTGCCGAGCACCCCGAGCTCACCCGGCTCCTCTCCCCGCGCGGTGTCGTTCCCAACCTGCCGCGGGAACGGGCGCTTCCTTTCGCCGAAAGGCGTCAGGCTGAAGTACGCACTGTTAAAAACAGTGAGTAATGATCGTAGTGAGTAATAAACCGCTACTCATCCTCCCCACGCACTCAGTCCACGGAGCTCTGGCCTCGGCCTCTGCTGCTCCTGCGTGAGAGCGAGACCCTGCGCTCCCTGTGCCCGGAGTGCCGGCTTTTCCCCAGGGATGGGCTGAGCAGCCACAAGCCCCAAAGGGCTCAGATCCTCCAAAGAGCCTCTGCGCCCAAAGGAAGCCCAGCTGGGATGTAGCTGTGGGGGCTCCGTCTGCCTCCTTCCTGCCCAACTGCTCTGGCTCTGGCTGGCACAGGAATATTTGGGACCCAAACTATTGACACAAGGAGTTGGGCAGGGAAAAGGGTGCCCAGCAAACACTGGCATTATCTCCGACACACCAGCGCTCCCAGGCACTGGGCAGTGCTTGGAAACAGTTATTGAATGTTCGGGATTTATCAGGGTTTGGAAGGGGGAGGTGGAATTCTTTGAGGGGGGAAAAAAAAAAAGTCTTTGGTATTTCTGGAAATTATTTTCTGTCTCTCAGTGGCTTTGTTTATCGACAGCACATGCTCCCCGGAACATGCCCTAATGCGGAGCGTCTGCGTGGGCCTCCCGAGCCGGCCCCGCGCCGAGGGGAGGGATGCAGGGATGGAGGGGAGCCCAGTGCCTCCAGTTCCTGAAAAATGAGTCAGTGCTGGCTCGCACACAGCAGAGCCCTTCTCCAGATACACCTCGGAGCGGGTGCCTTCCAGCTGATTCAGGGGCTTGACAGCAGCATATTTCCATGGCGTAGGGATCACTCGGCAGCACAGAGCTGTCCCGTGGCTGAGAGGGTCATTGGGAGGGAGGGAGGAACAGAGGGAAGCGTGCCAGGACCCAGCAGGAGCACACGGACACGGTCGGCTTCCCAGGGCAGCGAGGGAGCGCGCAGCAGCCACGGCTTTGCTGGACCGGGACACATCCTGCCCGCTCCTCCTGGACAGCTTCAGCAGCACCCAAGGGAATCTCAGCACTCAGAGATGCTGAGGAGGTAGCACAGAGCTTTTCCTCCTTCCCAAGGGAAAAGGGGAGGCTGGGGAACCCCAAGACACCTGCTCTCATGACTCCTTGGTGTCCACATGGGAAGGAGGAAAGGAAGTGGGGAGAGTGCTCCTACCTGTGCAAAAAACAGCACGGCTCTTCTCCGTGTTTATACAGCTTTTATATAAATCCCAACAGGAAACCATTTGCTCGGGAGGATGGCAGCTCGGGCAGGGTGGGTCTCTGGCTCCTGCCGGGCATTGGGCACTGTCCCCGCTCCCCGTGGCCCCGGGACACTGCAATTTACTGCTCCGGGGTGGACTCAAACAACTAAAAATGGAAGCAGTTAGAGAGGAGCCAGGGCTAAGTGCCCCTCAGAGACCTGCCTCCAAAACTGCAATTACCACTGGCCATTACACCCACGGAGCTATTTTGGAGTGGTGATGGACAACCCTGCACCCATCCATGCACCCTCGGGGGGCACACGCTCCCCGTGGATCAGGAGAGATGTTCTCACCCTGCCTTTGCACCCCAGTGTGTCCATGAGGAGTCTTGTGCAACCTGTCCCCCCACTGTCCTCAGGGACCCTGAGGGCTGCACTTTCACTCCTCACATCTCCCACACCCCTGAGTCACAGAGCTGAGCTGTCCCGGGGATGTGGCACAGACAGGACCTTCCCACCCGGGCAGCAGATGCAGCCCGTGGTTCTGAGCTGAGTGGTTCTGAATGGGGAAGCCCCTTCCTGTCCTGTGGCTCATCTCTGGAATGCCTCTGAGGTGCCAAACACAGGAGCTGGTGCTGGAGCAGGGTGTCCAGCCAGGGTCGGAGCCCTGCAGTGCTGTGACACCGGCAGGGGAGCCCCGATCTGAGCCCTGTGTGCCCGTGCTGCTGGGTGTGACGGGGGGTGGCTGCTGCCATGGGCTTGGTGGGACCAGGGGCTCCTTGGCCTCTGTGGCCAGGCTGCCTTGGCAGGGAACACAGCAGGCAGGAAAAGAAGAGGGAGAGGCCAAATCCAACAGGGAGAAGAGTCTGAGCTCAGCTCCTGGGTCTGCACTGCATCAGGAGCCTGAGGTGGGGAACTCTGCCCAGCCAGGGCACCCTGCCTGGCACAGATGCCCTCCAGCTCCAAAACACATGAAAAGAGACTCCTTTTCCTCTGAGGTACAGAAAAGCAGCCCTCCAGCTGCCCTTGGGGAGGAAGGACACACCAAAGGCACAACCCATGGGCGACAGGAGCGAAGCCTTTCCCTCGCCCAGTGCTCCGTGCCCCAACCTGTGGCTCAGGTCAGGAACCAAGTATTTGCTGAAATAAAAAGCAAACACAACTGCAAATGGAACTGTAAGGAAAAACTATAATGCTTAAAGCAGACACATGCTTGGAAAAATAAATATCCAACTGTGCAGCCTACAGAGCATGTTAACCCTTCCCAGCTGGCCACCAGGACTCAGGGCTGCCAGGGGCATCTCCAGCACTGAGCTGTGGGTGAGCATCCAGTGGTGGGAGAGCCTGGGACGTGGGGCAGAAAGGACAGGGAAAGGCCCAGCCTCACCCACAGATCTCCATAAAACCACCTCAGTTCTAGAAGCATCCTCACGCTCAGGGATCCCTCCCTACTTGAAGACTTGTTTTTCAGATCTACGGAACAACCACTGGTACCTGAAAATATTGGGTACTCCATACTGGGCTGGTGCCCTGACTGCTCTGGGAGGAGACTGGTCAAGGATAGGGACACTGGGACACGGTCACAGCCTGCCATCCCCTGGAAGGGACAGAGACCCATTACCCAGCCTGGCAGGGAGCTGGATGGGGTTTTCACTGCATTTCACTCCTCCAAGGAAAGCTGTCGGGAGGGGAAGGACACAAATTTGCCATCGTGCCCAGAAGCAGGCACCCCGTGTGCGGAAGAGCCCAGACGATGCTCCCGCCGGCTGCCTTCATCCCGGCACCACTCGTGCCTGCGCCCTGCCGGGGCAGGGGCGATTTATTTTAATCCTCTCGGAGCAACACAAGGAAAAGGCAGCAGTGCATGCCAGCCAGCACAGGGATTAAGGGAGGAAGTGCTCCTGAGTGGGGAAGATGGCTGCTAGCCAGAGCAGGGGGCTGCAGGGCCCGCGCTCCTGCGGCGTCCCTGGGCTGCGCGGGGGGGCCATCCCTGCGCCCCGCTCCTCTGTGCTGGCATCCAGCTCGTCGGCACCCGGAGAGCTCCAGCCAGAGCAAACCACCGCCTCCGCCTGTGCACAGCCCCGGCTCCCCTCTGGCCGGGAGCTGGCAGCCTCCGAGCCCGGCCGTTCCTCCCCGTGAGCCGCCGGGTTCACTGAACTGTTCGGGTTTAAACATTGCCGGGGAGGGAGCTGCCCCGGCCAGCTGTGATCCGGGGCACGGGGCAGGAACTCAGCAATCCGGGCAGAGCAGGAGCGGCGAGGCAGCTCCTCGGCGTCACCTGAACACGGACACGCTCTGCTCCGTCCTCACACGAGGCCAGCGGCCACCTCCATGTCTCCCGGCCGCAGAACTCACAAAAGCCACAACCAAACCCCTCTGCCATCAAACCTCCCGGTGCCGAGGGCCACCGCACCGGCCCGGCGGTCACCCGCCATCGCAGGTGTCGCCGCCGTCCCGCCGCACTCCCGGCACGTTCGCCGTGGGCGGAGGAGCGGCTCCCAGAGCCCGGCACAGCGCTGGGATGCGGCGGCTCGGGAGCCCCACCAGCCCGGGCACACAAAGGGAAGCACCAGCTCTGGGACGGCGTTATTCCAGCGCCTCCATTCCCGCTGACCGCCCCGGGAACCCAAAACTGAAACGCAACCAAATCCAGCTCCTTCTCCATCTTTTTCTGGAAGCCGCAAGGCTCCCGCTCAGGTACTTTTCGGGAAGAAGGGGCCAGGCAGAGAATCGGAAAACGGCCCCCGATTCCCGCCAGGCTCCCCCGCGGCCGAGAGGGGTTTCGGGGCCGGGACTGTGGGGGGGTTCCAGTCTCGGTTCGGCCGAGGGACGGGATCGGACCCGCCGCCTTCCGAAACTGCT
>VXAC01003106.1:157799-216650 GCA_013399225.1 Rhipidura dahli
CCGAAGGCGCGGCCGCCCCGACGCCGCCGCTGCCGCTGCGCGCCCGCCGCGTCCCGCCGAGCGCCCGCCGCCTCCGAACTAAGCCGCTCCCGCACCGCCCCGCCGACAGCCGCGGCTCCTCCTCCGCCTTCCTCCGCCCCCCTCCTCCTCCTCCTCCTCCTCCTCAGCGGCCTGATGGGGTTTGTAGTCACAACTGGACCGCCCCCCCAACCCTGGAGACCCTGGCGGCCTCCCGGCAGTGGGATTCCAGACGTCCCCCCGGGGTTTTGCTGGCGGTGGTCGCCCCGAAGGCAGAGCAGGCTGCGCTCGGGGCAGCCAGGGATGCCGGCCGTGACACTCCCCTCGCCTCTGCACTCTTTCCCTGTTGCTCTCGCTGACACTGGGGAAGCCTCAGGCCCCGTGGGTACAGGCTGGGGCTGGGGGGACAGGCGAGGGGACAGCCAGGACCCCCCCCGTTATCCCTGTGCAACACCCAGGCTGCAGGCAGCAGGATGCGGGCAGCGGGAGGCGGGCAGCAGAGGGGGCAGAGCTCGGGCAGCCTGCAGCCCCCATCCGGCCCCTCTGCACGGCAAGGCCCGGGGCAGATGTTTAAAGTCACCAGCCCCAAGTCCTGCCCAGGAGCCACCGCTGCTGCAGTCCCTGCCCTTCCCAGCTGTTTTCACTGAGGTTTGGAGCAGGAACATGGCAGACCCTCTCAAAACTCTCAACGTGCACTTGTGGCTTTGTCTCAGCTGGGACCACACTCAGTCCCCAAGCCAAAGGGACATTGTCACACCAGTGAACCCAGCCTGACTTCTGTACTCCCCAGTATGGAAGCCTAGCTCACAGAGGCCCAGTCTGGGCACTCAGAGGAACTCCCCCAAAGCCGGACTGGCTCGGGGTAACGTGGGTGGTGCAGGGCATTCAGCCTCCGTGCAGGAAGCACTGCAGGAGAAGTGAGTCCAAGTCAGGGCATCCCAGGATGAAGACATCTCCAGTCGGCAGGGAAAGACCTGCCGAGGCAATGTGTAAGTGATTAAGTTACAAGAGGGAAGAGGACAGGCTGAATTAGCCCTGTCAGTCACCAGCGTTAGATTTGAACCAAATGCTGGGCATCCATCCCCAGGAGCAGCCTCCTCCTGCTCCAGGCAACCATTCAGCTCCCCATGCCAAGACCTACGGAATATTTCCTTTTCAGATTGACAGATTTGTGGACAGGGAGAAGGGGGAAAGGTAACACCACACCTGCTGTGGCTGCTGGTCCCTCGGCGTGGTTTTCTGCACGATCGCATCAACAGGGCACAAGTTCTCGGGTCTTTATCAATAAAGGTGCTTGGAAATGGCAGAAAATGGGGAAAACCATCCCCTGCCCCTGGGAGGCTCAAGGATCTGGTTGCAACCTTGGCTTCAGCATCATGGCAGGGCTCAGCACAGAAGTGACCATGAGCTGTCACCATCTGGTGGCATAAGTTGCACACCAGCAAGTCCTTCAGGGTGGACAGGGAGAGGAATGACCTCCTGGAGCAGGTGGGGGTCTGCCAGGGGCATGGCTGCGACTGAGGAGCAGCAGAGACCACGGAGCAAGCCCAGAGCTCTCTGCTGTCACTCTCAGGCTGTGTCCCTGCATGGAGTCACACACACGTGTGCACACACGTAGCCCCTGCAGCTCCACGCGTGCCCGTCTGCACACTCAGCACAGTCCGACTGCCGCGGGGTGGCCTTCATCATCCTCCTCCTCCTCATCTGCTGCCTCCGTGTGCCGGCTCCCAGCTGTGGCATTGGAAGCAGCAAAATCCACCAGAGGCAAAGCTGACCCGTCCCCGGGGCTGGGAGAGGAGCCCTTCCTACCGGGCTGGCTTCCCGACGTCTCCAGAGTGGTTCCAGTGGGAACCGGACTGTGAAGAGGGGGCACAGAAAGGGCTGAGCCGGCAGAGGAGAGGCCCTGCACAATAGAGCAGCTCCCCCCTGACCTTGCCTTCCCCGTGAAAGATCTGCAGCTCTCCCCTCCTCCCCACTACAAAGGGGCTCCTTTCAGTCCCTAATTCTGCATTTAGAAAACAAAAGCAGATGCATCTAGTTTAGGTTTGGAGAGGGGGAGGCAAGAGCAAATGCTGAAGAACAAAGAGCTTTCCCTGACAGATCTGACTGACAAAGACTTTGTCAGCTCCATCTCTCCCTGAAAGGGCTGGAGCACATCAGGGTGCGGGGCTGCTGGCAGGCAGCTGCAGGGCTGGCGGCTCCCAGCCCGGCCAGGCAGAGCACACGCGTGTGGGACGTGCCCCAGCCCCGCGGGGCCGGGCCGGGTGTGTACGTGTGTGCTTGTGTTCACAGGGACGCAGCCTGGCCTGGGGCTCCGGCAGGACACCCTGGTTTGTCCGCAGAGGGGACCCAGCACCAAGGGCAGGCTGTGCTCGTGTCACCCTCTGTCCCAGCACCCAGGACACGACTGTCGCCTTTTCGCACTCTCCCCTCCCAGCCAGGCTGTGGGGTTCGCTCTGCACCCTGCAGAGATCCCAGGTGTGTTTCCCAGCCTTGGCAAACCACTTCCCATCCTCTGGAACATCTGAGTCACAGTGAGCAGCCCCCGGGGCCGGCAGGCGGGCAGTGGGATGCGGGGATGGGGTTTGCTGGTGCCCCCTCGGAGAGAACTCGAGCCCCTCTCGTGGGCCAGTGTCCGGCCAAGACATATTGACCCAAAACAGCTCTTTCTGTCCTCGGTTTCAGCTCAGCACCACAGCCTCCCCCTCCTGACATTGCTTGGCTGCTCCTCTGGGAAACACATTTTTAGGAGTCCCTGCCAGCCAAACTGCCCAAACATCATCTTCTTCATGGAAGAGAGGACCTTCTCCAGGGCCAGACACGCTTGGGGCACCCACAGTCGTAGTTTTAGGAGACCTGGCCAGTAGCTGATCGAGGAAGCTCAGCCAGGGACAGCAGAGCACCAGTGCCACCCAGTCTTGCTTTCAAAGCACCCAGCCCAGCTGTTTGTGCCACTTCCTTGACCTCAGTGTGATATCTCATTTTAAATCCAGCTGATAAAAGCTCTCTGTCCCTGCCCCATCCCAGGGCTGAGAGTCCTAGCAGCCTCTGCGTGGGACAGGGCAGCTCCTGTTGTCCCCACACTGAGACTCCAGGGTTGGGACCAACCCCTCCAGCCAGGCAGGAGCTCTGCTCCCCTGCAATTGTCACATGCCGAGGGGCTCATTAAGACATCACATGATATTTTATTGTCTGCAGACAGCAGTCAAGGCAGGCAATTCCACAGCGGTGCTTGCAGCCAGGCCAGCACTGCAGCATGTCCCCAGACTGGTGTCTGACCAGGACAGGCACCCACCTCCTCCCCAGGCAGAGGGAGAGGGGGGTGAAGGGTGCTCAGGGCTCTTCACCCCCACAGGCACTCCTGGCACAAAGGTGAAACCTTCCCCACACTGCCAGAGCTGCCAAGTAAAGGGCTGAGCCATCCATCCCAGGAACCTGCTGCCCAAGAGTCCTGCCAGGCTCAGCTCACTGCCCCGGGCAGTGCAGGCAGGCAGCTCCTCACTGATGATCCATCGAAGGGAGCACAGGACATCGTGCCCGAGGGGAGGCTCTGATTTGCTGGGAGATGAGCAGGTGCCCTTGGGAGTGCGACGGGGATCACCCTCGTTGCTGAGGATGATTATCCCCTGCAGTGTATCTCCTGCACTGGGAGAGCTTGACTTCTGCCCCCAATTGATTTGCAGAGGGAAATTAATTACGTTTGTTTGACATTGCCCCTCTGGCACTGAGGCTGAGCTGCTGTATGAATGTCATTCTGTTCCAGCCCGGCTTGCTCGTGGGGCTGGGATGTTTAATAAGCTGTCCCAGGGGACCTCCAGCTCTTCCCATCAGTTGCTCGATGCATGCGGAGATTTCTCAGGCTCCACAGAAATGCCCACACACCCAGACAGGTTCAGAGACCTGGGGATGGAGCAGTGCATCCCTGGAATTGCTGCCTGTGAGTTGGAGGCAGGACAGGCTCTCTGGTGGCCAGGTGCTGCTCAGCTGCCCCGGTGCCCAGGACACCGTGTCCAGAGCCAGGGCAGGGCTGGGACACTGCCCATCCTCTCCCCTTGGCTCTCCACCCTGAGAAATCCTCCTGCTATCTTTGGGTTGGCCCCAAAAGATCTCCAGGGGCAGATAAAGGTGCTGAAGTCCATCAGAGCAACAACAGCTACCTCCTCAGGCTGTTATCTTGTCCTCACAGGGGGAGGACAGTCCAGATAAGGAAAGTCAGTAATTTACAGCATTTGTAGTGATACAGGCACAAGACAAATCCCTTGGGGGTTCTCCTGAGATGAGGACTCCATCCCCTTATCGCACCCCTCCAGCAGTGCCCGCAGCACCCACACACGGCCCCTCTCCCTGCTGGGAACCGGGGACACGGGGACTGGTCCCTGGAGCTGGTGGGATCCCTGTGAGTTCCCCGGGGGAAGAACAGCCTGGGCTGATGCAGAGATCTGTGCAGACACAGGATTTGCCTCTCCCGTTCCTGCGTGGGCCGGGCTGAGAACGGCGCTGGCAGCTCTTCCTCCCAAGGCCAGATGCAGTTCACCTTGTTGTTGTTGTTGCAAAGATTCTTCACTCGGATAATCTGCTAATGGCATTTTCTGCACGCCGTCCTTCGGAAGCCCAGCAGCAGCTCCTTGCAGCAGGAGAAGGGCTGTCATTATGTGTCATTACCCACGGGCCACCATTCCTCCCCCACTAACTGGAGCTGTTTTTTCTTTCAAGTGCTACTTGGATATTTACAGGGAAAAAAAAGCCACAGCTGGGGACAAAACAACTGGGATGAGGACTTTCCCCTACAAGAGTATAAAGTGAAAGCACTGCAAAACAAACTCAAGCAGGTTTAGCACCTGGAAGGAAGGAGCCAAGCACAGTTGGGTCCTTGTGCCCTTCCCAGGCTCTGATGAATGAGGGATCTGGTGGATCCCATCCCTGGAGCTGCTCTGCATAAGGATGGGAAGCAGAGAGGCTGTGAGGAAGGGAGGCCAGAGCAGGACTGAGGGGTGGTTGTGGCTGCATGGAGTAACTGTGCTGCCTCCCATCTTCCTCCACCTCACCCAGAGCCTTGGATCCCCTGGATTTGGCAGCGAGGTGCTTTTGAATTGCCATTCGTGAGAAGAAGGAGGAGTTTTAGAAGTTCTTGCGCCCTGAAGGACATGACACAGGGGGCAGGAGGAGCTGTGCGTGGTCTGCAGCAGCTGCAGGCAGTGAGATGCAGGCAGCAGCTCCTGCCCGGTGGACACAGGGCCAAGACCTCCCTGTGTCATGGAGTCATTAAGTTGAAAAAGACTATTAAGATCTTTGATGTCCACAGCCCCTTCCAGAGGAGCTCCCTGGGCACATCTGGCTACTTCAGGAGCCAGTTTTCCCTGGGCTCCCAGCACAGTCCCAGTCCCCTTTAACTCAAGGAGTTTTCTCCCAGTTCTCAGGCTGTTTCCTGTCTAGACAGCCCTGGAGAAGCCACTGTATTTATAGAGCAGGGCAGAGAGCTGTGCCCGCTGGCTCTGCCAAACCCACATGAGCCTGATGCTGCTGGCGAGGCCGGATGAAGATGCCTCCCACACGCTGGAAACAGGAGGAGGAGGAAGGCAAAGGAAACCACAGACAGACCCTAAACTCTCTCACCCCTCCAGATTGTGAATGGCTCCTCTCACCACCCAGGACTGCCAGGATCCTCTTGGCCTTTCCCTTACTCTCAAACAGCCAATCTTCTCCTGCATCCCCCAAGTCCCTGCAGCATCCCCAGGTGGGCAGGGGATGGGACTCAGTGCCAGGAACAGAATAACTGCAGGGCACTTCCAGGTAAAGGTGACTCAGCCAGCAGCTCTCCCCAGGGTCTCACCCTGACCAGCAGTTCTGGAGCAGGTGACTGGTGTATATATAGAGCAAGAGCTGTGCATAAAAGGGCATAAAAGCTTTTTAAATTTGACTCATTGATTAAATCATCTGGGCTTAATTTGCCGGGGAGGAGCATCCTCTGGTACTTCCACTGCCAACATTTGACTTTATTCACCCTTCTCTTGGCTCCTGAGCTGCGGTTGCCAAGGAGGCGTTAAAACCTGTTTTAGCTGATGATAGAGGACACGGAGCACAACCTGGCTCAGAGGATGGCCCTGGCAGAGGTTCCTGGCTCGCAGGGGGTTTGGTGCCCCGAGGGTGGGAGCTCCCGTTCCCGCTCTGAGCGCTGAGAGGTGACAGCAGGACTCAGAGGTGGGACATGCGAAGCCCCTTCAGCATTCCCAGCCTTTCCCAGCCTCTGTGCTGCAGCCCTGGGGGCTCTGAGCACGGGGAATGAGAGGAACAGAAGCCAAACTGGGTTTCCAGGAAGCTTCCCCGTGATGGATTTATAGACACGGTGCCCTTTTTACAGGAGTTCATGCTGAAAACAAGCTGCAGATGCTCTCCTTGGGGTCTCCAGCAACGCGTCCAGATTTACTGCTGCAGCCTCACAGCTGCGCTCCGGGCCGGGGGTCGGTGGCTGCGCCCACCCCTCCCAGTGCTGCGGCTACTGGGGACGGTGCCACGGAGCTGAGCCCCAGCCGATCGCACTGCCCGGGGCAGCCACCGTGTCTGTCACCCTCCCGGCAGCCGTGTCCCCGTGCAGGGAATGTGACCAGCTGCCACCAAGTCTGGGCACTGTCGTGGAGCCAAGCCCCATGCCCAGCCGGGGGCAGAGGCTTTCCCTGTTGCTCCTGAGAGACCCCAAGGTCGGGTGACTGCAGGGAGAGCGTGCTGGGCAGCTTCAGGGTCAGATTTGGCACGGGACAGGGGGTGATGGCTCGGCAGTGTGGGGTTAGCACATGGTTGATGATCCCAAGGGTATTTTCCGAACCTACATTTCCTGATTCTGTGAATTCCCCAGGGAGCTCAGCGGCTAAGCTTGTGCAGCCGTGGGGGAGGCAGGTGATGCTCCAGCCTCCTGGAATGCCAAGCGCCCTGTCACGCAGGCTGAGCGACGCGAGGGGTGACGCTGCTGCCGGGGGTGCCAGCCCCGTCCGGGCAGCGCCGCGAGCTTCACACACCGTGCCCCCTGGCTCGGCACCAAAGGCAAATTCACAGTGCTGGGGCAGGGCTTGCAGAGTCTCCTGCTTGCTCTGTCAGAGCCCCAACACCACCAGCACGTCCAGCAGGCTCCGAGGCTGGAAAAAGTAGGGAAGACTTCGAGGCTGGGGCCGGGAGCATCCTGCCTGCCCTGCTTGTGTGTGGAGCTGTCAGTGCACCGGGCAAACCAAGGAGATTAGCTCTGGGATTGGAGCCGGTGTGAAAAGTGACTCCCATTTTGAACGGATAAAGCTGCTTTTCTCTCCTGTGCTCCAGGACTGCGGCAGCAGATTCAAGGTTTAATCCCTTCCGCCTGATCCTGCTCGTTAGACATAATGTAATTAACAGGCGAGGAGCTGCAAAGCTGTTTGTGCTCCAGGGTCACCTCGGAGAACAACAGGGCACCAACTGCTGGCAGCGCAGGAATTCGGGGGGCTTGGTGCGTGTGGAGGGCTCCACGCAGGGGGGACGTGGCACGGGGGACACGCGGCACGAGCAGAGGGACCCTGCTGATGACAGAGCCACCTGCAAGCCCGCAGGCACTGTCCCCATGCCCTGTCCTGCTGCTGCCTCCTGGCCACCAGGCTGGACCACCAAACCCTCCTGGGGCCGGGCTGGGGGTCCCAGCACGAGGACCCCCTTGGGGGGATGCAGTGGCTGCTCCCCCCAACAAAACAAGGGGGAAAGATCTGGACAGGGCAGGGAGCCCCCGGGCTGCCCCCATCGCACCGGCCCCTCCCCACCTGTCATGCTCCGGCTCTGCGGCCCTGCTGGAATAAAAGGCCCCATTTATTTGAGTTGTGCTAAATAAGTCGGCACAGCCTCGCTGGTCTGGCTGAAGACACCCCTGGCTGTCCTCGGGAATGTCCCCGGGTGCCAGCTCCAAAGGCAGCTGTGGTGGGCCTTAGATCTTTATGGCCAGTAAAGGGGTCCGTGGCTAATTTATGCCCCTCCTATAATTTACAGCCTCTTTACAGCTGCTGTAAAATGACCTATAAATCACAAGCAACATCATAGGGCAGGGACAAAGCCCCGGCATCGTCACCTGCCAGTTGGCCGAGCAGGCGGCG
The DNA here is from genome assembly GCA_013399225.1 of Rhipidura dahli. Lineage (NCBI taxonomy): Eukaryota > Metazoa > Chordata > Aves > Passeriformes > Rhipiduridae > Rhipidura > Rhipidura dahli. The sequence goes on from VXAC01003106.1 coordinate 165,917, forward strand.
GGGTGGAGCCCGCGGCAGGTACATCCCCAGCGCTGGGAGCACTGGGAGCCCTGGGCAGGACTCGTCAGCTGCAGCCCGTTTGGGACCCGGGCTGTGGCACCAACACTCCTTGTCCTCCATCCTCGGCTGCCTGGGGCCAGGGGGTGCCCATCGCTGCCTCCACCAGCTGGGGGACCCCCTCGATCCCTGGGGGACAGCTGATGCGGTGCCGAGGGTCACTCGGGGCATCCCGGGGTCGGGCGGCACCGGAGGGAAGCTCGGTGGCTTCGCGCGGAGGTGCTGGCAGGGGCTGCTGCTCCCGGTGCCCTCAGGAAGGGCTGACTCAATCCCTTGTGGGGAGGAAGCACAAACCCCCGGAGCCGCGGCATCCGCGCTGGCAGGAGGTGGTTTGTGCCGGGGCTGGAGCGGAGCCCCTGGGCTCGCCCTGCCGCTTCCCACTCGGCACCGCCGGGGCTTCTGTTGCGCAAATCCCCGGGGCGAACGAGGAGTGAGCTCGGCCGGCGGGGAGAGGGGTCTGGCACGGTCCTGTCTTTGTGCCCAGGTGTGAGAGCAGCACAGGGGCCTCTGCGGCACCCCCGTCCTGGCATCTGGCACCCACTGACACTGAGCATTGCCGGTTCAGTGCCGTGGGGTGCTGCTCTGCTCCTCAGGGGGATCCCATGGGATGCAGAGGGGAGGGGAGCAGGGCCAGGGGGTCCCACAGCTCCACAGAGCCAGACTTGGCCACTCCACCCCACTGCCAGGGGCTATTTAAACTCCAAGCCCCACGCACACTCCAGGATGATGGGTCTGTGGCCCTGGCATGCAGCCAGCAGGATGGGGCCATGTCCCCGGCTTGCACCTGTGTCCCATTCCTAAAAGCCAGGCTTGGCTCCGGTCTCCCTTCTTGCCAGGCTGTAAATAGTGACCTGCTCACTGTATTTCTGTATATATACATTTATTTATATGCACCAATTACAAACTATAGCCGTGTGCAGGAAAACACAGTGGGTATTTTAGGTGGCAAATGTTCTAGAGGGACAATGGCCTGAGTTCACATCTGGTGCGACAACTTGGAGGCACCTGGCTGCTGCCTGGTGGTGCTGGACCCCAGTTTGAATAAAGATGCAGAGGGTGGGGATTCCTCCCATCCCTGGGAAGAGCAGGGACCCGCAGTGTTGGTGGCTGGAAGGACAAGGGGAGTGCCCAGCACGGGACTGGCAGAGGGGCCAGGAAGGACTGGGGAGATGGAATTAAATCCACAGGGATGTCCTGCCCTGCTGGGAGCCCTGTGCTGAGTCCAGCGGGTCTCTGGCAGCACTGCCAAAACCAGAGGCAGCGGGAAGAGGGGAAAGGTTTGACTCTCAGTTGCCAGACCACAAAAATATGAGGTGGGCAGGAGGGGACTGCCCAGGGATACGTCCGGTGCTCTCCAGCCACAGTGGGCTGCGGTTGCATCCGGCGTGGCGGGACACAGCGGGGAGGAGCGGGACTGGGGCCGGGGCTGCTGGAGTGAGGATGCTGGGAGGCATCTGGGGCTGGGCCACAGAACACATTTCTGAAATGTTTTAGGTTATTCTGGTTAAAAAACAACAAACCAGAAAGTGAAATTTTATCTGTGAGAGAGAATGTGAAGTTTCAGTAAAAAAATCTGCAGATGTTCTGTCCGGGATTGTTTTGACCCAAAGGCCAGATCACCCTGATGGGAGTCCTGGCATGGCCTGACCCATCCTGAGGAGCTGAGAGCTTGGGGCTGGGGCTTGGGGTAAAACCCGGTTTGGCTGCTCCTTTGTCCTGGTCTTGTAGAGCTGGAACTGGGGCTGAACCGGGCTGAAATCCAGCATGAGGTGCAGGGCAGCATCACATGATAGCACCTTCCCTCCCCCCAGTGCCCGCAGCTGGACCCTCTGGGGGCTCCATGGGCAGGATGGGGCCCCTCTGCCTTGATTTGCCCCCGGGAGGAGGAAGCGTGCGCAGGGCGTTCCTGCAGGGATGTGCTTCCAGAGCAAAGCTCCTAATTACAAGGGCCGCCCCGCACTGTAATTTAAGATGAACTCAACAGACATGTCTAATTTGTGGCTGGGAACAGATTTAACCTGCAGGATGGGCACCAGGAACCTGCCAGCCCCGCCCCATGGGGCGCGGTGTCCCTCGGCTGTGGACCGGAGGCACAGCCCGGCAGCGGGGATCGCACCCGCAGCCCCGGGGTGCAGCCTCTGCCCAGGGCTCCCCCGAACGCTGAGCGAGGCAAGGGATGTCCCCCAGCAGCCGGGCCGTGGGCAAGGCTGGCTCAGCCTCCCCTGGGGTTCTCCAGGGCTCCGGGGACGCTCCGGGCGTGGCAGCTGCACTGGAGGAGGTCCCGCCGCTCTCCTTCCTACCCTGCTCGGAAATAGAAATGGGAAAGAGGGACATAAAGGGAAAATGATGTCACAAAAGTTGCCGGAGGGACAGAGGAAAAATCAACAGGCATGTTACTGGAAGCGAAGCCTCCCAAAGTTTTCCAGGCAGCCCTTGCCAGCAGCGCTCGCTGCGGAGCGGGGACCATGCTGCAGCCCGGCACGCCAGAGGCTGCTCACATATTCCCGCCGCTGGGCTGCTCCCGTCGCTTGCCTCTGGCCTTTTCTCATGAATTATTGAACAGTGACGCTGTGACACCCCAGTACCTGCTGTGTCTCTGGCAGCTGGGAGCTGATGAGCTGCCACGTCCTGATCCCTGGACCAGAAGGTCGTGGGTTCCGGCAGCAGAACCTGTTTTCCCTTCTCTGCTTTGTCTCACCAGCCGACAGCTGAAAATATTCCTTTCCCTGGGGCATGACCCGCGCTTCTGGAAACTTGTCCATCTCCCAGGTGCAGCTCTCTGTGTTTTGCAAAGCATTGGCACAACTGCTTGGAGCGTGGCAGAGCTGGGGTGTGCGGATCCATCCCAGGAAAGGGCCGGCGTGAGCAGCTTTCACCCCCTGGGAGAAGGCGGGGGGTCCCCTGGGACCCGGCAGCTCTGCGGCGCTGGCCGACAGCCCCGGACGGGATGGGATGTATCCAGCCAGGCTCGCTAGACTGCTCCTAATGGGATCATCTCTGGCTAATGCACAGGGCACTCTGAGACAGGCATCATCCCCGTGCTTACCAACTCATTAAATAGGAAAAGGGAAATTAAAAGAGCGGAGTTTGTGGGGAGGAAGGAGCCGGGGCAGGGGGATGATGAGCTCTGTCTGCAGGAGCCGCCGCAGCGGGAGCAGCCGCCGGATCAGCAGCCCCGGCAGTAACACAAACCCGGGCTGTTTTCACTCCTCTAAGTGCAAACTAATGCATTATTTACGGGACACGAGTAAAGCATCCAGGGAAGCACTCCAGAGCAGCTCTCTCCTTAAGTACAGGAAATTACCTGAAAACACTTAAAAGTCCGTGGATTCACAGATTTGAGGACCAGAAGCACCATGAGGTCAGTGTGCCTCAGCCTGGCTGACGGGTCTCCTGCAGCCCCCCACAACACCCCGAGATGGAGTTCCTGCTCCCTCTCCCTCCTCCCCCCATCATCCTCTCTCTCCTAAGCATGCGCTGATCCCCAGGCAACCCCCGAATGCTGCTGGCTGCTGGCTCTGGCTGTGCCATCTATTTCGTGGCATGATTGAAGAGCTCTCCAGTGCCCGGCATTTGCTGCCCACGGAGGCACTTACTGCAATCAGGGAGGCACTTCAGCTCCTTCTGATGAGCTGAACAGAGCACGGCCCTGCCTGGGCTCATCAGGCTGCAGGCAGCACCCTGCGGAGATGCAGCATCCCGTGGAGACGCTTCCCAGCTCCCCGTGGAGATTCTTCCAATACTCCGTGAAGATGCTGCTCAGCACCCCAGGGAGACGCCCTGGATCCAGTGATGCTGCTCCCACTCCCACTGCCCTGCGGGGGGATGTTGTTGGGTGCTGAAGGAGCCCTTGCCTGTGCTGCAGCTCCCTGGCACAGGCAGGGAGGGGTTTTTCAGCTGGGAGCCGTCTCCGAGATCCTTCAGCCCCAGGACAGTGCAGAGCAGCCAGACTTGCTTCTATGAGCCAAACCCTGCAGATAACAGCCCAGTTGCTGGGCAGAGTACAGGCTCAAGGGTGCAGTTGCAGCGCAGATATTGCACCTTAGAGCTGCCATGGTGCTGGAGGCAGCCCTGGCTCACAGAATTTGTGTGCTCCCCAGGAGCTGGCTGCCGCCTGCCTCCCCAGCCCCCAGCAGTCTGCTCCAGCAAACCTTGTGAGGGCAGAGTAGGGCTGGGGGCAGCCAGCAGCCACAGGTTTCTCCAAAACAAAAGTACTAAAAAGCAGGAAAGGTTTAAACCCTCCCCATGGAACAAGCACGTTGCCTATAAATCAGGGTGCTCAGTGGGTTTGTAAAGCCGGGGAGCATCGATCCAGGCGGGAGCACTCAGCCAGCACTCCAGGCAGCCGACCCACCAAGCAGGCTAATGGACACGGATGTATCTGCAGCAACATCCGATGAGATTGTTGCTGTGGCGTTTTCTGCTTTTCCAGGACTGTGAAATCAATTGCCTTCGCCCGGTGTCCTCGTCCCAGGGTCCTGCACTGCCCGCTGCAGCCCCACAGGGCTCTGACCCACCAGTGCTGTGGAAGATGATTTTGGGAATGTGATACAGAAATGGCTGCCTCACACCAAGAAATGGAAAATTTTTATAAACCACCTCCTGCCTGTTCTGTCCACGTGATGAGAGTCTTTCCCCCATCCCCACTGGAAACATCAGTGGGCCTCTTGTGGGGGGGACAGACCCTCCTCCCCCCTCAGCACCACCTTGGGGACCACGACTGAACCCTGCCAAAGCTGGGATTGATGCTGGGACCCTTTGGAGAGCACAGAGCGCATTACCTCCTTTCCTGAGGCCTAATTAGGGTCTGGAATCAAAAGTGTATTTCCTCTCACTCAATGGAGCTGTGAGAAGTCAGAAAAGGAGATTTTTAGTTAAAGCGCCTGGGTGAGGAATGACCGCAGCCCTGAGCTGTGGTGGCAGAGCCTGCAGAGCCTTGGCCCTGGAGTTTTTAAAAAAGGTTTTCATCCCAACTGTGTTCAGGCATCTAAATAAGATGCAGGATTCCCAACAGGACCCAGGCTTCTGCTGTTTGGAGTTGGAAGGGAACGGGGAAATGCTCTGGAGCTCTGGATGAGAACGGCTGTGTGCTAATGGCGCACTGGAAACCTGAGCCCACCCGACCAGGAATTTGCTGGCAATTGCATAAAACAAAGGCTCTGTCCTGGGAAGTCAAAATGCCGGCAGACTTATGGAGATGCATACTTCAGCTTGTCTTCAAGAGAGACACTTCGCAGCGACAGGCCCGGTGGTTCATGCAAAGGCGATGCAAATGAGGCTGATAAATATGTAGTAGGATGGAAAGCCGACAAAAGGTGGCTGTGCGAGGCTGCGAGTGGCTCCGGCACATGGTGGGGGGGCTCACCCTGGTGTCCGGAGGCACCCTGCCACCCTGGCACGCAGCCTCGGCTCTGCAGGAACCTCTCTGCTCCCCAGGACATGTCTCGGGGGTGCTGGAGGGGACGCGAGCACCCGCAGGGCCGGTTCGTGCTCGGGTGCCCGTTCTCCCAGCATCCCTGCCGGAGCTCTCCGGGTTTTGCTGCAGGTGAATCGCGCTGCCCAGAACCCCCTCCCGAGCTCCGCCTGCACAGCAAAATGTCTGTGAAACCCAGCGGGGGCGGAGGAAAAAATCCCAAACAACAACTGGATGCTGCCAGAGGATGCAGCAGCCGGCTCAGAACAGAAATGCCTCCCCGGCGTGGAGAGGCCAGCTGCTGCCACCAGCCAGGGACTTCTCGGCTGCACGGGGAGAGATCGCTCGGCAGCGACGGAGCCGTCAGAAGGGAACGCTCTGCCAGCTGAGCCCAGCACTGCCCGGCCGCCTTCTTTATGCTTTCCAGTAATCTGTTAAAATAACTGGAATAAATCAATGACCGCATGCTTGATCTCCCCCTCCTGCCGAGGAGCCCTCTGGAAGGGCTGTGCGGAGGAAGGGCTGCGGGGCAGGGTGCGGGAGCTCCTGGCAAGCCCCGTCTCCCGGCGGGTTCGTGCGCTCCCCGCAGCCGGCGCAGCGCTGCCTGTCTTCCTGCTCTCATCCAAGCTAGGAAGGGGCTTTTGTTCCATTCGCCCGGCCTCATTTCACCGGCTTTGTTTTTCTTGCAAAGCCAGAGTTCGTGATTTCTGCTGAATTCAGCTGGCGGCGAACAGCGTGTGTTTGCATAAGTTATCGCCGGCCAGCCTCACACCCGGAGGGCTCGGGAAGACTTCGGCTCAAAGCAGCCCCTGTTCCTACAGATGCCAGAGAAAACACGGCTCCCTCGTCGGAGGGTGATGGTGTTAGCAGGTTTTGCTGCCCATAAATCAGAGTTTCCCTTGGAATCACCCATCTGGTGCGCGGCCTCTATTGCCACGGGCCCGCAGTGGGGTGGGGAGGTCCCGAGGCCCCCAGTACAGGGAGTGTTGGTGCACGGGTGGCATCACGGCCCCATCCCAGCACGGGGCTTCAGGGCTCTCTGCTGATGCCTCAGCTTCCCACCCGCGGAGCAGACAAGGATTTGCTCGTGGTTCAGGGAGACGAGGCTCCAGCAGCAACCTGTGTCCTGCTCGCCCCCCAGATTTCCCCCTCGCTCTCCACTCGCCCTCCTCTTGCTCAGACATTTGTTTAAAAGCGCGTGGCCCAGGAGCAGCCCTCAGGCAGCTCCTCTCCCTCCCTTCCCGGTGTCATTTCCCCTGCGACGCTTCTTCCCCATAATTCACGGCTGGATCCCGGGTTTTGACACTCCGATCACTCCAGATAGGAATTCGCCAGCATTATTATGCAGATGAGCTTATGAAAGCCTCGGAGTGCTTCTTGTCTGTGCAGCCAGGGAGGTTAAAACAAAGCGGTGTTTATTCCTCGGCTGTGGGAGGAATGCCAAGTGGCATCGCTGGGCTGAGCATCGTCTGCCCAGCACCAGAGATGGGGCTGCCGCCACCCCCAGACTGCTGCAAGGGGGAAACCGCCTTTCCGCTGCTCTTTAGCCCTGGAAAACGGCATTTCAGCATGCCCTCTGAGATCGGTTGTTCTTATACGAATCTGAGGCAGTGGGGAGTGGTTTGAGCTCCAGCACAGCCGGCCCTGGTCCCCCACGCCAGGTGCCTGCAGGGACACAGGGAGCGAGGGGGGCAATAGGAATTTAGCCTGGCGGGGTCTGGGGGACATGGATGGGGACGGAGGTGAACATGCCTGTTTTCCCCTCACCGCTGCATTCCCGTGGAACACCTCGAGCGCTGATGAATAAAGGAGATCTCCGCTTCCTGCCGGCGTGGGGGCTGCGGCAGCACCGCGCTGCCGCCGGGAGCGGGAGCGGCGCTGACAAATCCCGCCCGGAGATGGATGGGACGGCTGGGCACTTCCTCCAGGAGAGATGGAAGGAGTGAAGGATGTGTTAAATGGCAATAACCCCTCGATGAAGTATTTCTCCACATCAGACACCCGTGAATGATGGCGGTTGTACCCAGCCTTGATTGTTTCATGTCTGCTTGCAGCCTCCATTAGAAATCATCCATGCTCTCTAATCTCGCTCCCCTGCCCATATATTACCTGTGGGGTCGATGTTCTACACAAATGCCTTATAATGAAATTATAAGCATAAGGAAATCACATTTTAATAGAAATTCTATTGGGTAACATGTCCTGCCAGAATCTCATTATGGGGCAGATTCGGGGGGAGGGGGGAGACTCTTTTCTCATACTGGGTTGGAGAAAACAAACAGCTGTGGTTGAGGGCACCTGCATTTCCTCGAGTCCAAGGCAATCTGCTTGGAGCAGTATTGGAAGCTGCTCCAGATTTTGTGGGCCCAGCATCCCTGTTGAGACAATCCCACCTGTGGAGCATCCTGCCAGGATAATCCGACTGGTGGCACAGCATCTCTGCCAGGATGGTCCTGGGCTGGGCTCGTGAAATTCCACTTTCGAGGGTTTTTGCTCTGTGCAGACTCCAGATCATTTTCATGGAAAGTTTTTCTGTGACGCTACATTCTCCAAGAGCCAACCTGGGTCTATTTTCCAATTTTCCACCAAAAAATTGGGATGTTTTTCAAGTAGAACAAGGCCCATTTCCAAGGAATATGGGCTAGGCTTTGGCCTGTTTTCCAAGAAAAAGGGGATTTTTGCTTTAAAAACATGCCAATAGATTGTTTTCTCAAGGCTTTTTTCTTCTGCATAAAAATCGCAGTTTCACTGAAATGGAAGGAAGAAGGGAATGAAAATCCTTATCCAGGGCCCTTTGAAAGAGGAGCTGCAGCATGGGGGTCCATCCTCCCACACCCAGAGCCACCCTCTGCGCCAGCTCCCACTCCCTGCTCCGGAGCGGGGGCACAGGGAGCCTTTGCTGGACCATGGATCGTGGGAACGGAGGAGAAGCAGCCCAGACCCTGACACTCCGAGTTTTTCTCAGCTCTACCCTTGACCTTGTGCTCAGAGCGGAGCTGGTGGACGTGGCTGAGCGCATCCTGCCCGGCCGCCCGCCCCGCGCCGGCACCTCGCGCCCGCCCGCCGCCAGTGTCAATAATTAGATCCATTTCTGCTCCAACAGGAACTTTCTCAGCCCGTGTAATCGAATCACCCTCGAGGTGCAGGAGACGTCATGGCCGTTGCCATGGCCCTGGGCAGGGATGGAGGCTGGGAGAGAAGCAGAGGGGCAGGAGGGGACAGCGAGCGCGGGCAGGGAGCTGCGTCCCAGCAGAGCCAGCAGTGGAGCATTCACTGCAGTGGAAACTGTAGCGATGGGGTGGGAATGCATGGTGCAGAGCAGGAGGGAAACAGGGAGAGCAGGGGGATTCGCTGTATTTGCACAGAAAGCTTGTGTTTTGTAGTAGTTTTTAGTGATTTTTACACCGCAGTGCCAGAGATAAAGCCCGCGCTCTCTATCCACTGGCATGGACCGCAGCACCTCCTCCTCTCGGGGCACTCACGTGAGGCCAGTCCCCATCACCAGGCGAGAGAGCTGAGACTCCCCTGGGTAGGGGAGCCCTGCCCCAGTGCCGCCTGTGTGTGGCCTTTACGGCCCGTGACCAATGGCCCTGCTCAGCCCGTGCCGGCACCGGCAGCCGGGGGCTTTCATCCCGGGCAGGAATGCCAATTAAACTTTGACTTTCTCGGTGTCGCTTACCCAAGAGCTCAACTCTAACCCTTCGCCTTTCATATCGAAAATCGAGCCGTGCCACGCCTGTTAACATCTGCACAGATGTTTGGGGAGGGAGAGGAGGGATCCAGCCCTGAAGCGACCTTGCCGGTGCCACTCCTCTCCTCGCGGTCCCGCCGATGTTTGCCGAGCGCCTGCGGGCGGGAGCTGCAGCAGCTGGCACTGGGAGTCACACACGCCCTCCCTCCCGTCGGTTTTGGGTTGAACAGCTCTGCCCAGCACTTGCATTACCTTAACGCGACCTTGATGCAGGGGTGGGAGAAGAACCTCCCCTTAGCAGCGCTGCAGGCTCTGCTGAGCGAGGCGATGTTATCAGAGTGCACTGCTGGGTTTCCATAGGGGAGGACGAATTTCGAGGGGTGTCTATGTCCCTGTGGAGTTCTGGCCTTGCCTCGTGCCTCCCTTGGCTGAAGGGTGCCAGGCAAAAGAAGGGCTGCCATGGGGACACTCATGGAATTCCTACACCCTCGCACCTCTCATGCCTTCATCTCTCGAATCTTAACAGAGCAGATGTTGTGTGCATGACCGTAGGCAGAAACTCTCTGGCTGGATTTGCAGCCTTAGTTCAATTAACCACCTGAGCCCCATTCTCTCTGTTGGCAGCAGCCTCTCACTTTAATTAATCATCTCACTCTCTCTGCAGGGAGGACACGCTGGCTGCTGTGCCCTGCCTGTTTTTATGGGCGCAGTGAGCGCGGGGCACGCGCTGCTCCCCACCCTGTCCTGGCACCGGGGAGCAAAGGAAACAGGGAGCAAAGGGCCTGAACTGAGGGGACACTGCTGCCCCTGTGCCTGGCCCCAGCCCCACATCTGCTGGCTGTGGAACTTGCCACGACAAAGAATGTTTTCAGGGCAAAAGCGAGGAGGAGGAGATGTGAGAGGAAGGCTGGGCACCGTGTGGGCAAGGGACCAGTGGCCACGGCTTGCCTGGGTCACCCACACTTGTGCCACTGACTCCAGTTGCCCTCTCAGAAGGGAGGGAACGAAAGAGCAGCAAGTGCTGTCCAGCCCAGGCGGCTGCAGACCCAGTGTCCCTCCTGCTCCAGCACAGAGCTGGGGGTGTCTCCAGCCGGGGCTGGCAGCTCACCACGGGGCTCAGTCCCATCCCTCTTCCCAGTGACACGCTGCTGCCGGGTGTTGCCCTTCCTGGGAGGGGATCAGGACCAGGCAGGATCCTGAGCTCGTGGCGGGACGCTGGTTCTCTGCTCATCTGCTGGGCTGAGGGCGGGAGGAGCTGCTGGGCCGAGGGATCGGGTTCTCCTCTCTGCGGTGCAGTATCTCCTTGAAGCGTGACAGCCGCGATTGCTTCCAGATGTTCGCCTCCTCGCCTCCAGCCGGCTGGGGGGGATGTGGTAAACTCCACGATGGAAACCAAAACCCAGAGCAGATGTCCCGTGTCAGCCTCGGCGGGGCGCGCATCTGGCCGCAGTGCGCGGGCAGCGCTGCTCCTCCGGCGCTGCCGACCGGGCTCCGGTGCTGCCCGCAGGACCCTCCGCGCTCGGGGCACCAGCGGGAGCCGCGGCTTGTGGGGCTGACAGGAAGCGTTTTGGGAGGCTGTGCAGCAGCTGCCCCGGGTCTGCCAACCCCTCCTGAGTGCCACGGAGACTCCGACCTTGAGGTGCGCTGTGGGACAGGGCACGGCTGGTGCCGCGTGTCCCCCCCTGCCCAGCCCCGCTGCAGCATCAGGGATGTGGGGAAGGACTCGTGATGTCACTGATGACGTCAGGACGGACTGGGATTGGTGACATCATAGGATAAATTGGGAGGGAGGAGGGACCTCTGCCTGTAGAGGCTCTTGGCAGGCAGCAGCGATTAGGGAGGAGCAGTGGGGAGGCTGAGGACACGCTCAGCTCCGGCCCGAGGGAAGATGTTCGGAGGTGGGACATGCCAGGGCTTCGGGTCTCAGCTCTTCAGTGGCACCACACTGCCCACCCGGGCTTTGCCTTCCCCCGAGGAGCCGCAGGAATATCTGAGATGGAGCCCAGCCACAGTCCTGGGGGCCTCCCCTGCAGCCTGCACAGCCCGTCCTCTCCAGCCAAGCTGTGACACCTTGGAACTCCGCATTTACCTTGGACCTCGCTTCCCCCCTCACACCCAGCACTCGTAACATCTATCCCCATGTTCCTCCTTCACAGAGGACTCGAGAGAAGCAATTAATCTCAGTAACAGGCTTTGAAGAGCAGAAGTGCTGCCTAAGCACTGTGCTGTCTCCTTTTGATGGGGTTAGCTGTGCTGGAATATGAGCGAAGACATTTGGAGTAAATTAATAAAGAGTTTAATGACATCCAAAAGTTAGGGGGATGGAGCATTTGAAAGGGGTTTATGGCTTTATGGGCAATGGAGAGCAATGCAAAGGGCATGTTTTCTACATCAAGTCTGTGCTTTGGGCTCCCTGAACATGATGAAGCCTTTGTGGTTTTTACCAGGGCACGTCTGTCAGCCTCCCACATCCCAGTGCCAGTGCTCCCCTGGCAGTGCTGCTGGCACAGCAGGATTTGTGTGGATTCACTGGCTGGCACTGCTGATCCTCACGCTGCCAGTGCTGGCATGGCCGGTGCTGGGTTTGCCAGAGCTGTGGTGGGAAGGTCGGGGCACTGCAGGACAGTTATTTAAATCTCAGATTCCCTACAGGTGATGAAGAAGAATCATTAAAATGCAGCAGGTGCCATGGCCTGTTTTGCTCCGAGGTCTCACTGCAGAGATAATGCGTTTTCCTGGCGGTGTATTTATGAGAGCCGAGATACGAGCACTTGGCCCAGCTCCCGGAGCAAGTGTCTGATGCCGCACACCCCTAGATGGTGTTTTTCATGTTGTTTTTATATTTTTAGCCTGATTAATACCCTTGTGGTGGCTGGAGCATGGAGACTGCTTTATGTTTTGCCAGCAGGTTCTGAAGCCAATGTGATTTACGGAGCAGCTGGTGGAGCGGGAGACACCGATGCAGCAAAGCGATCTTCACCCACTTCCTCAGCACCTTCCTGGTGGGATCAGCTGGTCAGGGCATCTCCTGGGACATGGGGCTTTCCCTACACCAAATTTCATGGCACAGCCTTTCCAAAAAATGCCTTTTTACTGATAATCCCCAAGGGTCCCAAAGCAGGGCCTGGGGCTGCTCCAGAGGTGCTCCAGATGTCAGTCTGAGCACTCCAACACTGGCAGCTCTTCTCTAGTCCTGACACCGGGCAAAATCTGTCTCATAGTTAAGAACACATATATAGGGAGTGACTAGATCAGGTTTGAATGCTGTTAATTAATTGGATGTTTAATTAGCAATCAGGTCCCTCTGGACTATAAAAGCTCTTAGCCCAGCTCAAGGCTCTGAGGGCTGGACTGGGGCTTTGGGCATTTATTTCCACAGGCAGAGCCCTGCACAGTGCCCAGAGCCCGGTGACACCACCAGCCCCAGGGTGTCAGGGCTAATTTTAGAGGGTTGGGGTTAATTTTAGAGGGTCAGGGTTAACTTTTATTTGGGGGTATTTGGGATCCAGGATAATATGATGCCCTGCCCTACAGATCTGCAGTTATTCCTTAATTCTAAGCTGTAACTATGCAATCAAGCTCTCCAGTGCAATAATTCCAACCCCTTTCTTGATTCTTGTATTAAATAAAGTACATTTACAGAGTATATGAATTCCAGATTCAGCCTGGGACTCCAGGGATGCATATTCCTCTCCTGGAACTTGTATATCCGGCCTGAGGATGAAAACCCCCCAAAGCCCTGAGCATAACAAGCATTTCTTGTATTTCTTCTGTCTCCGTCACATCGGGCATGTAGGGAATGCTCGGGCTGATAAACAGCATCTGGTTGGAGTCAGGTAAGGACCTCTCTGGGGATTTGGTTCGTGGTCAGCTGCCAACCTTTCTCTCCCTCCTTAATGTGCTTTTGCAGATGGATGAGAACTGCAGCCAGTCAAGGCTGTGGTTTCAGATAACGCTGGGGAAGGGGAGGGGGAGAAGGTCGGGCTCAGGCTCGGTTCTGTCCTGCTGCCAGGGCTCTTGCTTAATGCACGGCACATGCACCGTGGAGCCCCCTCCCCTCCTTGCAGGGGGCTGTAAGGGACCTCCACTGGATGAGCTGAGCACGTGAAAGGACCCCGCAGCCCAAGTCCCCTTCTGCAGCTCCTGGTCCAGGAGGAAGGTGCCAGGAGCCTCCCTGTGCTTGCCTTGCTGGTGCTTTCCAGGAAGAGTGATGGTCCACTTGGTTTTTGTTGGAAACCTGGAAGTCCTGCAGGCACCTCCTGGGACGCCTCGGAGCCACTGCCAGGTTCTGGAGAATTGTCTGAATCCGTGTTTCTTACACAAGGGTTTTTTTTGTTTTTTTTTTTTTTTTCTTCTGCAGGAGGCGGAGGGAATTCTTGTACAGAAATGGAAACGCACCCTTTCTGCCAAGCCATTAATTCTGCTTCCTGTGGAAACCGAGGGGTCCCTGCCTTTGTGCTGCGATTCTGCACTGAACTTCCAAGTTTATTTTTATGCCCAGGTTTGGCAGGGCACGGAGGGCTGAGTGCGGGGTGAGCTGAGGGTGGGTCCGCAGCACCTCACAGCGCCCAGGGGCATGCGCTCCGGCGGACGCCCCCGCGCCGGGTTTGTTCCTTACTATGAGACTTTCTTTTTTTGTCCTTGCCAAGTTATCGTCTGCTTTAATTAATTTTGCACAGTGAGCCTGGGAGCTGCTGGTGGTTTCGAGCCTCTGGAATAGTCAGGGAAGCAATTTAATCAGCGTGAGTGAGCCAAAGTTACTTAAGCGATTTGTAATAAGTTCCAGGCTCTTCCACACCAAAGGGGTTTCAGCCGAGGACAGAAACTTCCTGAGCCTGTTCTGCAGGACGGGCTCTTCATCTGCATCTGACCGACACTTGTGTGGGGATGTGGAGCAGCCCTGAATGAGCATTCATAAAATCACAGGGTGTTTGGGGCTGGAAATGACCTTTAAAGCCCATTTAGTCCAACCCCCCTGCCACGGGCAGGGACATCTTCAGCTCCAGCAGGGTGCTCGGAGCCCTGCACACGTACAAAAGGCCAGAGCACTGTCAAAGTTATGAGTGGAATTTCACCTCCAACCACAAATATAAAATATTGGTAAGTCTTAGTCTGAATTTGTCAGCCACACACTGACCAAGCCAATGGTGGTTCTGTTTTTTCAGAAAACATAAAATCCAAGAAATTCCCCAGTGACTAAGCAGGCACTGTAAATCGGCTGCTATTGTAAAGCTGTGGGTAACATTTCCTCAGCCTTGAACAGATCAAATACACAAGAGGAGAGTGGAAAAAAGACAGATAGTGAGGAATAAACACAAAAGGCTGTAACTTTAATTAATGCTGCTGTTTTCTTCACCATTTCCAAGGAAACTCACTCCTGATACTGAAATTAGATTTAGTATTGTGACTTGTGTAACAAGATGGTGGATTTTAAGGTGTCTGAATTCTTACCATGCACTTAGGACAAGAGAAAGAAAGGGTTCAGCAGGTGTTGCTGTGGGTTTTGCATCCCCAGTGATGGGGCTGGGTTTGGGTGCAGGGGGTGCTGCTCCCCCTCTGCATCCCCGGAGCGCAGAGCAAACACAGCAGGTTCTCATCTGGGCTCGGCTTGGCTTTCCTCTCCTCTGCCATCTGCCCTGCGGCGAGGGAGGGCCAGGGGGTTGAGTGGCAGAGAGGGGACCCCTCGTGTCCTCCCACAGCCGCTCGTGTCCATCCCCCGCAGCAGCAACCGCTTTTGGCTTCACGTATTTATGTACTCGAAATCTGCGATGAAAACACTGCTTCCCTCTTTGTCTGCTTGCCGGGAATTCCGTGTGGGTGTGTGTATCTCTCTGTGTTGCTCCCTTCTGCAGTCTGGCAGTGCCCTGTGGTGTCCGGCTGGGGATGCTCCCGTGCCCCGATCCCCGCCCCGCCTCGGAGGCAGGAGCAGCATCCGCGGCTGCTGCCGGGAGCCTCGGTGCCCCATCAGCTCCTCCGAGGCTGTGCCAGGTGGGCTGAGCGTGTCCCACATGTGCTGCACTGCGATGTGGCTGCGGCATCCGGCACAGGCAAAACCGCCCTGAGACCAGATGCTGCTCCTGGGGCTCTGCTTCATCTCCCCGTCCTGCTCCCGGGGAAGCTGCTCCTCACGTGGGGCTCAAGGGATGAGATCCAGCTCATCCCCGGGGCTCTCTGCTGGGGCTGCAGGGCTTTGAACGCCTTTGCCCGGGGAAGCATCCGGCCCGGTGCGGGGAAGAGCCGGGACGCCTTTCCCCAGCCCGGCTGGCTGGGCAGAGGATGCAGCCGAGTGCCGAAGGCAGCGAGGGGCACGGAGCAGGTGCCCGGGGGGCTGGAAGACCTCAGAGAAGCGGTGGGGAGAGCTCCCGTCCCTGGGATTGGGGTACTGGCATGAAGAGGATCCCAACTGCGGTGCTGGGCCCCAGCTCGTGCTCTTAGGGATGCCCTGACCAGCACCTGGTCCTGGTGCCCAGCCATGCCGATGTCCCCTGCCCACCCACAGCCACATTCCCGCCTTGCAGGGGAGGCTGGAAGGGACTGCAAATTAAACCCACACAAAAATCAACTTAATTACTGGGGAATAAAGATCCCATTATTCCCCCTGCCCTGAAGCAAGAAAAAGAAATTTCCCTCATTTCCTTCCTAAATTCAAATGGGAGTTTATGGGGAAGGTGCGCCTGGCACGGGAGCAAGAGCAACAGGAGCTGGTGGTGCATGGTCCCGGCGGGGATCTCGGTGGCTGGAGGCACAGACCCTGGCTCCAGTGCCCCTGCACCACGACGTGACTCCCCTGCACACCTCGGGAGGAGGAAGAAGAGGAGGGTGCTCCCAGGACAAAGCTCCTCTGTGATGATCCTGTCCTTGAGGATCTCATTGTCTGATGAGCTGCACCAGGTTTGCACCAGCCTGGAGCCTGGGCAGGGAGAGGTCCCCCTCCAGTTGCCAAAAATGCAGCCTTGTTCAATGGGAATAGATCTGTGCACACCGGTCAGGCAGCTCCTGAGCTCCCTGTGACCTGACTTAGTTCCCAGCATCACCACAAAGTGCTGTTTTTTCCATGGAAGTGGAAGGGTGGAAGGTCCCAGTCTAATCCAGTCCAGCCTGCACCCCTCGATCACCAAGCCCTGGAACAGGCACACACCTGGGTTGACAATAACCATCAACTGGGCAAAACTGGTGCTCTTGGGAAGAAAACAGCTGAAAACGCATTTTTCTGGCAGCTTGACAGTTGTGTCTTAAACAAGATATTTCAAGCTTGCACTGCGAGCCAAAAGAAGTTGTAATTTGAATATACAGCATGGCACATTCCTCCAAAATTGATCATAAAGTTCTGCTAAAACACAGGCACGGCCTGAGTAAAATAAATATTTTTGCTTCCAGGGAAGTGAAAGATCTGGCCAGCGACTCAATTTATAA
Organism: Rhipidura dahli; assembly: GCA_013399225.1. Classification (NCBI taxonomy): domain Eukaryota; kingdom Metazoa; phylum Chordata; class Aves; order Passeriformes; family Rhipiduridae; genus Rhipidura; species Rhipidura dahli. Next base: position 182,491 of record VXAC01003106.1, read on the forward strand.
TATTTTTAGGGGGTGATTCATCGAAGAGGGAAAAAAATACCCAGGGCAGCTGAATTCAGCAATGGCTCTTTGTCTCAGCAGGGCCAACGAGTCCAGTAGCTGCCGCGGGGAAGCTCCTTGGCCGGGGCCCCGCTCACACACGGGCTCTTTTCTGGGGTCTCCGAGCCCTCCAGGACCTGCTGCCTTCGGCAAAGTTGGAGGATCTGTGGCTGCAGCTCCTCCAGGTGCTCCTGGCTGCTTTGGAGACGGGGTTGTCACCGCGGTGAGCGCTGGGGCTGCGCATCAGTCCTGGCACGGCCGGGGGTCCCCAGTCCTGCAGCCCTGGCACGGGGTCACTTCTCCCTTCCAGAGCGGGAATGGGATGGGCAAGGACAGAGGGCCCTTTGAGGGGTTGTTTGCCCAGAGCAGCTTCGTGAGCTGTGGGTTTGGATGGGGTTTCTTGACTGAGCTCCACTCGCTGCATTGCTGAGGTCTGAGGATGGAAAACAAACCCTTTGGCCTTTCCTATCTCTGGCTCCAACACTGGATTATTTTCTTTTCCTCCCCACAGGTACTGGCTCCTCCCAGAGCTTGCAGTCTCTGGACGTGTGGGCACATCCTTGTTTGAGCAGTGAAGGTGAGCACGGGCACAGGAACTGGGGGAAAGCACAAGCAAAAAGGAACTTCTTCATTTTATGCACATGCAGGTCAGCCCGTGAAGCCCTGGGGGGGCTGCACAACCCCAGGGCTGGTCACTGTGGCTCTGAAGCCCAGGAATGAGGTGCAGGCATGGCCCTGGTCCTGGGACCCTGGCCAGGGATGCCAACAGAGGGCTGAGACTGGGGTGGTGCAGCAGGACAATGACCCCACAGGGCATTTCTGGGGCTGGAGGGCACCAAACGGTGGCCGACGCCTTCGGACCCCTCCAGTGCTTGTGGCCAAATAAAAAGAGTGGTCTTTAAGAGAGCTGCTCGTGATGCACGAGACACCTGCTCCCAGCTATAAAAATGGATTAGTTGCATTGCATCTGGAGCTCATCCAGGCAGCAGTGCCTTCCCCAGCATCCCATTTGGCACGCAGAGCCCACTGCCTGAAAGCGCAGTAAAGGGGACTGAGGGGACAAGCTGCAGAGTTAAAAGGAGGGTCTGGAAGCTGTGATCCTCTCTTGGTGGAGAATCAGAGGGCTGGGAGCAGCCCCAGACACAGCACTGTCACCAAGGCTGGATCTTGCCCCCAGAGCCCCTTGCTGAGCCTTCCCATTGTTCTTTGTGCTGGAGCCTGGTCCCAGCGTGCTCCCAGCTGGCTCCAGAGCAGCAGATAATACATCTACAGAATACAGCATTGTATTCCAAGCGTTGGAAGGACTCCATGGTCCAGCACAAATTGAGTGGTGAGATATTCAACTGGAGGAAACCCTCCCCTTTAATAGAGCATCCCAGGCGTGCAGCGCCAGAGGTGCTGCCCTAGCCCTACCCTGGGAACCTGCACACAAACCCAGGGAACTCCACTGGGGCCTGCAGGGGCATCTGCTGGGACCTGCTGCTGCTGGCGTGGCCCCGCTGTCCCCCAGAGCCCGGCGGGGTGAGGAGGGTCCCGCCGGCTGCGTGCCAGAGCAGCAGCTGGGCACAGCTCTCCTGCTCTCACATGGCAGAGGAGCCGTGAGCAGCCTCTTCTCCTCAGCAGCACTCAGGAATACCCCAGAACAACGATTATATGCATTTCCTTCATTCACCTGGAAATTCTTATTCCCCTGCTAGACATCTGCCATAATGCAGTCCTGCCTGGATTGTCAACCACAGCGAGGAATTTTATGATGCTCTGAATACCAATTATTTCAGGTTCAGCAATCTCTGCCCCAAAGGATGCAATAAGAATTGGAGATGACTGAGACCGCGTTTGGGTGATTGCTACAGGTCTGTTTTTATCATAAGCTTTCTGGTCAGTGTGCCACTTGGTCCTCACTGTGGCACTCACTTTCCCCGCCTAAGCCGTTTTCTCTTCTCTTCGGAAAGCAACACCCCTGCTGACGCTTCCCGAGGACGAAATGGCTGCGCGGAGCCCGTGGCTCATTCCCGCTCCTTGCGCTCCCTCTGCAGGAGCGGGCGGGTGCCGGGGGCACCGGGGGGCCGGGGGGGCCGGGGTCGCTGCCGCCCGCGCTCGCAGCCCGCACCAGGCGGGCACTCCTGGCACGAACCCTTCGGGGGGAGGCCGGGGGAATTTAACGCAGTGGCTTGACCTGATTTCCGTGTGCGTGTCGTGGGCTGAGTCCTGCCCGGAGGGGACCAGGCTGAAGTCTGGGCTTAGGCAAACTGGGGGGTGATGGCCTCAGAGCTCTGGGGAAAGCGGCATCCCTGGGCATCAGTCCGCGGGCACATCCATCGCTCCCAGACCTCCTTCCCCAGCCTCGCACAGCTCACCAGCAGCTCCCCGTCACCTCTCCCTGCAGCCTCCGGGCCGCAGCTCCCACTCGCTCTGTAAGCGGAGAGGTTCCCTCCCCGTCAGGGGCTAGGCTGCCAAATTTCAGCCAAGAGCACATTTTTACGGCATGACACCAGTGGGGCCCCGGCAGGAGCCGGCATAAGATGCAGGCGTTCACCCGCGAGGCGCCGGTACCGGCGCAGCAGCGGCGAGTGGACGGCACCGGTCCCCCAGCGCCGTGCGCCCGCCGCTTTCCTCTCTCTGCCCGTGGAAGCGCTCGCCAAACATTACAAAACATCCTCCTTCCTTCCCCCCCGGCTGCAGGGTGCAGAGACACCCGCCGCCGCCTGGCCCTCCCCACCCCGTCCGTCCCCTTCCTTCCTCCCTGCTCCTTTCGCAGCCGCTTACGCAAGTGGCTTTCGAAGGAGCCCCGGGACAGGTAGCAGAGAGTGACAGAGCTCGGGACAAGTCTGCGGCTGCAAAGGTAGGAAGGAGAAGGGAGCTGAGGGCTGGGGCACTCACCCAGCGCTTGCCTACATCAGGCTGGAGGGAGGAGGAGAGCAGAGACCGAGGGCTCCTCGACTGCCCAAGGTGCAGAGCTGTCCCCAGCTCCACGGGGCCCCTGCGGTGGCAGACCTTGGAAGACACCTGTGAGCAGCACAGCCTCCTGCCGCGCTGCCCTGCCAGAGAGCTCGATCTCCTGGCGCTTTCCCAGGCGGGGCAGGGCACCGGCACCTGCCGGGCGGGCAGCCGGGCCGTGTGGTCACTCCGGGCTCTCCTCCAGAGCCCTCGTGCTGGCCGGGACAGGATCTGCCGCCAGGCCCCTGTTGTGGCTCTGTTTGGGTTGCTAAGGAGGAGCTGCCAGAGGCAGACGGGATGATGTGTGCTGGCACGCTGCTCCGCGCCGCCCGCCCTCCCTGGGGACCCTCGGGAAGGGGAGATGCCACCAGAGCTCCGAGCAAGCGCAGCTGGAGAAGGGCTCGGGCACAGCGCTCTCCCTGCGAGGCTGCTGCTCTGCCAGCACCGGCGGGCAGAGCTGAGGCGTTCCAGGTGCTCCCGGGCACTCCGGGCAGCCTGGTGGTGCCAGCTCCCGGCAGGTTTGGAGCTGGTGGCGTTTAGACGGGCGGCTCCAAGGAGGCATTTAAACTCCATCCATGTGACAGACCGGGCTCTTAGTCACGGTCCCTGGAAACAACAGCAAACCTCTGCCCCGGGCAGCAGAAGGGCTCGGCTGCCTCTTTCCCAGGCACATGGAAATTTCCATGGAATTAGCGCAAGGGTAATTATTACCATCTGCCCCCGTGCAGACCGCAGTGGTACGGCCGGCCAGCTCTGGTGCTGCTCGAGGTGCTGGACGAGTCGGGTGTGCAGGAGCCTCACCTGAGCTGAGTTCTGTCTGCAAAGAGTAGCACCTCACAGCTGGGGCACATCTGGCTGCCCTGCAGCTTGGCTGCTGTGGGACTGGCACCCAGCACTGTGGGCAGTGCCAGCCCTGCCTGCAGGGGACAGCTCCCCGGGCAGGGTTCTGCGGCGCTGGCTGCATGTGACTCTTTAAGGTCTTGTGACACTTGGCACAGTCGGGAAGCAAAGCCTCTCATGCAGCTCTGCTCACCTCCAGACCCCGAAGGGGGTCTCACAGACGACACTGACCCTCCCAGTTGCTCTGAGGGACTGGAAAAAGCTTAATCAGGTTTTTATTTTTGCCGGTTTGTCAGGTCGAGGGAGCTCTGGGGAGTGTGGTGAAGGACGTCACCATGCACCCTCAGGGTTCTTGGATTTGGGAACTGGTTTTCTCTCCTGGTGTGCTGCATAATTGTCGTGTAATTTTGGTGCCTTCCCGCTCCTGACTTTCCCCCAGTGTCTGCCCGGAAAGCCAGCAGTTTCCCAGCGATCTGTGGCTGTTTACTCCTCGCAGGGTGGGGGCCCTGCCAAGGAGGGTGGGGGCTGTGGCCAAAATCGCCGAGCACGGAGCCACAGTGCTGGCACGTCACCCGCTGCCTGTCCCAGGCTTGCTTGGCGTCCGACACCGCATCCGTGGGCCCCGCCCGGATTTTTTAATGCTGGTTTCTAATGTGCGTGTGTGTGTGCTGGAGCCTTGGCTCCTGGTCACATTCACCCCTCCAGTTTAGATCCCTGCTCCGACCAGATGGACTTCTGAATGGAAATGCTGAATTCCTGCCACTTGGTAGCAGTCCTCAGCTCAGCAAAGCCTCACGGAAGCAGATTTCTGGGATAAGCCGCTGGAGCCTGGATACAGCATCCCAGCCTGAGTGCAGGCAGGTCCTGGCAGCTCCTGTCCAGCACAGGGAGATGTGTGTATCCCAGCAATTCCCAAATGCACCACTCAGAAATGGCTGGAGGAAATTCCTTTGAAACCAAAGGCTCAGGAATGAAAGGGCCAAGCCCTGGGAGCTCTGCCCATGCCAGAGCCTGGCCCCTGGGCACGCTGCTCCACAGAAGGGTGTTACACAGGGCCTGCACAGCCGTCCCCAGAGCTCACTCCTGCCCCATTCCACAAGCGGGGATGTGCAGAGGCAGAGCTTGTCCTCAGCTGCAGGGTGGAGGAGACAGACACTGACCCACGGCACAGCACGTGCAGGCAGTCAGAGCAGTCCAAAACCCCTCCAAGCTCTGCATCTTGGGCCTGGGAACCCAAAAGCCATCTCCTCACGTTCTTCGCTTGCTGCCACAATCCATCAGGGCCTGGGGCTTCCTCCTCCATCCTGAGACCCCCCAGAACTCTCCCCCCAGCATGGCCAGTTTCCCCAGCAGTGTTCAGCAGGGCAAAGTGGAGGAGCTGGAGCAGGACCCAGCAGGAGCTGCCAGGCTGTGGCATGGATTTGGAGCAGACCGCTCCCTGGGCCACGCTCAGAGCCATTTCCCGATGGGTTTTCCTTCCCCCACGTGGCTGTGGTGCAGTGCCAGGAGGCTGCAGCGCCCCAGGACAGGTGTCACCAGTGGTGCAGCACCTCCTGCGGGGCCAGCAGCGCCCGGGCTGCACGGAGGGGTGCGGGTGCTGCCCGGCCCCTGCCTGCCTCACTGCCCGGGATTATCCGGCCTCATGCAGCAGGCAGGGCCCCACGCCACGTCCCACACGGCTGTCACCTGACTCAGCGCTGGTGACCGACCACGGTGACCAAGTGCAGCCTCCGACTTGTCCCCTGGCGCGCCGGCAGCAGAGGTAACGCTCCCTCCTACCAGGGGCATTTCGGGGCTCTGGGGTGGTCGGGGCTGTTATGGGAGCCCCCCGTGCAGGCAGAGGGGGGTCCCCAGCTGGGCACAGTCAGTAGTTGAGCCTGGCAGGACGTTGTTTCATCCATGGAAAGTTTGGTTGGGGTTTTTTTGTGTTTATTTATTTTTAGGAAGGTGAGTGTTTTCAAGGGCATTGACACTTTTCTTGCCAAAAAAATACTGCAACCCCAGCCAGAACACCCTGACTGACAGAGAAAAAAAAGAGATTAATATCGCAGTTTTCAGTTTCTCAAAAGTAAAAAGCCCCAAATGTTGTCAGAAATGGATACATTGTCAGGCACTTTAATTAACTCCAACAAGGATGTTGCTTTAGTAGGGTCACTTCTGAGCTTTTAAAGTGCAGCATTAAATCTTCCTTCCTTGAAGGGGTCTGGCTGCTGCCTGACATCGGGGCTGGCTGTTCGGCTTCCCCTACAAGGCACGATTTGGGGAGAGGCTGTTCTCAGGGGAGAAATTACACAGAGATCAGGTGCCCTAGACAAGGGGGCTCGGCCCCCAGTTTCTCGGTGAATGTGCAGTGTGAGAGGCTGCGCTGGTGGCTGATAATTCCTGGCGGATGAGCGGGTTTAGCTCGGGGAACAGGGAAAAATTCTTCATGGAGAGAATTGTCCATCCCTGGCAGGGCAGGGGCAGCGGGCACCGCTTTTGGAGGGATTTAACAGCCGTGTAGCTGTGGCACCTGGGGAACGTGGGTCAGCGGCAGCCTCGGCAGTGCTGGGTTAGTGCTGGACGCGGTGCTTTCGGAGGACTTTTCCAGCCGAAGCGATCCCGTGGATCTCTCATTGCCGTTGTCACCGGAGCCGCCGCCCGCCCCACNGCCCCCGCGCCGGCCCCTTCCCACGCGTGGGGCTGGTCCGGGCTCGCTGCTGTGGAGGGGACAAACCAGAGAGTGAATTTAATTTGCGGGGAGAAAGTCCCTTTCCCTTTTCCCCTTTCCCTTCCTCCTCCAGCCACACTTAGCTCCCCACCCCATCCCTGGTCTCAGCAGACCAGAGCTTCCTCCAGCTGTAGCTCAGCCCAGGAGGGAAATCGGGGTGCCTCTGTACCCCCAGTCTTGCGGTGTGGGGTGAGGGCCAGCGCTGCCGTTCCCGGGCTGGGGTGCACTGGGAGCTGGTGGGGATCTGGAGGCTGGGGACAGCTGGGGCTGGGCGGGGGGAGCTGGTCCTCACCAGCTGCTCGGGCACTGGGAACTGAAGGGGAGACCCTTGCTGGGATCAAAAGGAAAAGTGGAAACATCTTATCTGTAATTCAACCAAAACACTGTAGAGAATATAAATATTTTCATTAAGTGAGGACCCTGTAAGGCCGTTTGCAAACGGTGGGCTCAGACAAGGAAAACAAGTGCGTTCTGCCCTTGTAACTGCTTAGTCTGCCTTTATTTCCCTGCAGTCATCTCCTACATTGACATTTAGAGGTGTTCTCAGGTGGAAAACCCATCCTGGAGTTCCCTGCGTGTGCTGGAGCTGTTTCTCCTTCCCACCTGTTTGCTCCACCTTGAGCAAACTTTGTTTTGTTCCTCCCTCCCTTTATCATCTTCCTGGTCCCTGAGCTGGCTGTTGTCCTCACTTTGCTGCCTCCACTGCTGCTGGGCCCCCAGGTTATGGGTTGAGGTGCTGCCTGCATTTCCCAAATTGACTGAGTCTGGAGTAAACTCAGGAATCTAAGGCCTGACAAACACCTGATAAAAGCATTCCTGCCACATAGCACAGATATTTTTAGCAAACGGAGCAAAGGAGTTGAAGGGGGAGTCAATAAGCTGCATGATGAAGGCAGCTGCTTGTGTTCATCCGGCATCAATGTGGAAATGGGGCTGGAGCCTGTTCCTATTGAAATGAGCTCGCACCCACACGAGTGCATCAGCGAGATTAAGCTGTGGTTGGCATTTTTAAAATGCAGGAATAGCAGAGCATTCATTATCCCATCGGTCCTTTTCAGTGCAACCACAAATGTCTGTATTTATCCATTTGCTGGCAGTCTGCTGGGGAAAGGCAGCTGGAGCCCGGGGCTGGCTGCTGGTGTCCAGGCTCGTGTGTGGCAGTTGTGTCCTTTATTTCTATTTCTGTAGAGCAGTTTTGATGGAATGTGTAGCGATGGGAACTGTCACATCCCAGCCCGGGAAGGGTCCCGGGGGAGCTGAGCTGCTCGGCAGCGCTGTCCCACGCTGGGCATTGCTCTGGAGCCCCGCAGCGCTGCCGCAGCCGGTGACACCCTGGTTCCCGCTGCGTTCTGGCCGAGCAGACGGCAGAGCCGGAGATGGGAGGAGGTTGGTTTTTGTCTGCCTGGAATCCCAGGGCGTTCGGTGTCGTTCTCCTCGGTCCGGGCTGTGCCCAGGAGCGTCCAGGCCGAGGCTCTGCCCAGGTCAGGAGGAGCAGAAGGGACCCCGCGGTGCGGGGCGCTGCCAGCCCGCGGGCAGCCGCGGAGCCCCTGCCCGGCGCTGCCGGGGCCGGAGAGCTCGGCAGCGCTCGGAAACCCATCCTGGAGAGCCCTCTAGCGAGAGCAGCGTCCGCCCGAGCCCGCCGGGCTCCCGGGGCCGCGCCGGGATGCTGCTGCGCCCGGGAGATGCTCCGTGGGGCTGTCACACCCGGGGGATGCTCCGGGATGCTCCGAGTGCTGCCGCACGCGGGGGATGCTGATCCCTGATCAATAGAATAGGTTGGAATAAAACGCAGCAACAGAAAAATGCTCCCGAAGCACCTTGGACCTCCTTTCCTGGAGGAGATAAATGCTTTGTGGATAAAGTGCTTATTACAAGGGGGAGATTTCCACAGCAGGGAAATACGGATTAATGTTTTATCCATGTGGTGATCTCTGGGTTGTCCCCACCACCCCCTGCTGTCCTTGTGCCCCATCCTGGCACTGTGTGCAGGGAGCCCGACCCTGGTCCTGGGTTGGGGGAGCAGAAGGCCCCAGTGCAGAGGAGCAGAGAGGCAGGAGTGGAGAAGAGAAATGAAACCACAAAAAAGATCTTTTTCTAAGCTAGAAATGTCAGTGCTGGCTCCTGTGCTGTGCCCAGAAAAGCTTCACAGCTAGAAATGGATGCTCTCCTGCTTAATGAAAGGGCTGAGAAGGGGAATTCCAGGTGCACACCTTCCTCTGGCCTGGGGCACCGCAGCTCCAAACGCCACAGGTGTGGCTGTGTGATTCCTGTTCCGCAGCGTTATTCCCTGCACCCTTCCTGAGGACCAAGGTGTGGTGACACCAAGAAGAGTCGGGCACGCTGCGTTTTCGGGGCCAGGCAGAAGCACTGCTGCCAGATGGCCAGAAGGAAATTCATCCCCCGTGTGAAGGGAAGGTCTCATCGGGATGAGAGCTGTTATCCCTGGATGCAGCTGGCTTCCTGCAAGGACGAACATGAAAACCTAAGCAAGGTTTTGCCTCTTTTTGTAGCTTCTGTGATGCCAGGGCTCTTGTAGCTCCAAAATATTTGGGTCTTCAGCTCTCCTCTGTGCAGCAGGGGCCGCTGCTCTCCCCCTCCTGGAAAGCCCAGGCAGTGCGTGAACCGTGGGTGGTTTCCAGGCAGTTCAGCTGCTAGAGACATCCACGGGCTGTACATCCCCTGCCCCTGAGCCGCTGCGTGTGTGCAGGGCTTGGCACAGTGGGGCCTGTGACAGCAGCGAGGGAGGTGACAGCGCTGCCAAGGACAGCCCGTCCAGCTGCTGCCTGTGTGGGCTGCGGCTCGCTGTGTGGATGGAAACTGCTGGCAGGTGTTTTAAACAGGTCAGCATCGTCCCTGCTCTGCAGAGATGTGTTTGCCGACTGTGCCAAGCAGCGTTTGGCAGGCAGAGCCTCCGGTGTGACTGACAAAGTCAGGTTATCTCCTCGGTGGTGATTGGCAGCCGGTGGTGCTGCCAGGCTGGGTCAGGTGCCAAGCTGGAAAATGCCACTCGAGGGATTTTCTTAATTGCTCATCGGGAACAGCAAGTGGAAGCAGGCTCTGCCCCTGCACTGCTCTGGTATCTTCCTGCCCCAGGGCCCTGCAAGTCAGGAGCTGTGCAGCCAGCATCGTTCAGTCCTGCTGATCCTGCTCCTGCCGGCTCCTTCCCCGGGTGGTGGGTGGCAGTGGAGGCACCTTGCCGTGTGTGTGCAGCCTGCACAAGGACAGAGCCGGCTGATTTCCTGCACTCGAGTGCCCCAGTTCTCCCATCCAGCGAGTGGGGGGCTGTAGGAGTCAGCCTGTCACGCACGGCTCCTTCCCCTCTGCCGGGAGCTGCCTCATTCCTGCCGCTCTGCCGCTGCCGCCGCTGCTCCTGCTGCGCTTGGGGCTCTCTTCCCCGTGAGCTCCCCGGCAGAACTCCTCAGCTGCTCACGGTGCCTCGCTCCTGCTGGTCCTCGGGTTCAGGGGCAGGCAGGAAGGGGAAGCGGGAGCAGGAGGAGGATGAGGTCAGGCTGCAGCGCGGTGCTGCAGCGCGGCTCACACTGAAGATCTTATGTAAAATTCATCTGCAGAAATCAGCTCTAGGGAAGTGGGCTGTGCTCTGCTCACGGCAGCCACGGGCAACAGGATGCTGAGCTTCTGCTTTTGCGTCTGCCTCATGTTTTTTGGCTAAGCTTCAGTAAGAGTCACGTAGTCCCCTCTCCCGGGCAGCAGGGGAGTGTGCAGGGCCTCTTCTCCCCCAGGCCCTGGGGATGTGGGGGGCCACACGGTGCAGTGGCTGAGGTGTTCCCTGTGCCCCATGGGCTTCTCCTGCCACTGACCTGTGGTGGGAACGGGCAGCACCTCAGCTTTGGTTCACGCAGAGAAATCTCTGGGGAAGTTTAGAGGTATTGTGGAAGGGGGTAAGAGATTTTCTTTTATGGAGGTCAGACAGTAAAAGCACGCAGGAATGACACCTATATCTAATAAGGACACCAAGAGGTGGGAGCTTAGGAGAAAGGATCCCTTCAGGGAGGTTATTCGAGATGCTAAAGGGTGAGGAATGAGCCCTTTGAAGCATCCGACAGAGGCTGGTGTCAGAGGCAGCCAGACCAGATGGACGGGTCTGCTCTGCCCCTGAGGCCTCTCTGTCCATGCAGAGGCATTCCCAGCTCTCAGAGCTGACTGATGACTCACAGGGAAGCACCGGCCGCGGGCTCAGCCTGCCATGTGAGCTCTTGGTGTGGTCAGCGAGGGCCAGCAGCTCCTCTCTGCAAGGGGCCAGGCTTGTTTCACGGCGGGACAGTTGTCTGCCGTTTCCAAGGTCATCCCTGGGACCCCTTGCTGGGACCAGGGTACACCAGTCAGGGTTCCAGGGAGCTGCCAACTGTCCGGAGCCAGCAATGCTACTGCCCGTGACAGATCTGCTTCCAGAGCCCTGGACATTCCTCACAGTGCTGCGGCCGCTGCACGGTGTCAGTAATTTTATCCCCTCTCTCTAGCAAGCGTGTGGGAGGTGATGAATTTGGGAGTGGGAGCCCTCGTTAGGGGGAAAGTTCCTGAGGGAAAGCTCCCGAGGGAGGCTAGCAAGGTTGATTTCTGTGGGAACTGCTGGCTGTTATTTTTAAACAACAATAGTTGTTAGTTGCCAGTAAATAAATAAATAAACTTGCTGCCACGGAAGGATATAGCATCCGCCAGGGCTGCTGAGGCCGGTATTTCCTTGGAAAATGGAAAGGACAGGTGTTTCCCTCCCCTCTGCCCCTGTGTTTGGCTCCTCAGCTCCCGGAAAGCCCCTTCCTTGGGTAAGGCTTCCCGGAGGGGCGAGCCTTCCAGGTGGGACCGAGTCTTTCTGGGCGAAGCGACGATTCCTGGGGGCTGCTTGCCCCCGGGGCAATTCCCCGCCAGCGTGGGGTCTTCTCTGGCACGTCCAGAGTGGAAAGAATCTGTGTCCTGCCGGCTCTGTGACAGCACAGGTGCAATCAAATAAATGTGGGATAAACTGGCGGGGATCTGGTTTCACAGTCCCCTGCCCTCTCACGCGGGGGTTTCCCTTGGCGAGGGTGGGGGAAGGCAGGGCGGTGACAGCGATGAGCCCCAGCCCCGCCTTTGGGCAGAAATCGGTGAATTTGGGAGTTGGCGTAGGAAAGAACAGCGGCGGCTGCCACCTCCGGCCGGGAGGGGCGGGGAGCCGGGGACGCTGCCCCGCATCCATCCCCCCGCATCCATCCCCCCGCATCCATCCCCCCGCATCCATCCCGACCCTCCCGGCGGGCGGTGCCGGGGGCGGGCGCTGCCGTCGCCAGTGGCGCGGTGCGGGGGCGGGCGGCCCGAGCGGAGCGGAGCGGAGCGNCAGGACCTGCCGGCGGGGGGCTCGGCCCTCGGCTTCAGGCAAGTCACCCGCGGCCCCTTGCCCTGCCCGTCCTCCCGCGGCGCCCGCACCCCCGCGGGTCCTCCCCGGCCCCCTCCCCGTCCGCCCCTCGCTCCCCGCTCGCTGCCTGGCTGCCGGGGGTCCCGCACCGCACCGCACCGCGCCGGGGGCTGGGGGTGCTGCTTCCTGGAGGATGCCGGGGAGCACAGGGCCGGAGCAGCCGGGCTCGCTCCCCGCGGCAGCCTCCGGAGCGGCGTGGGAGATGCTGCGGGGCTGCATGTCCTTGGAGGCCCGTGCTGTGTGCTCAGCTCGGGAACGAGCTGGCAGAAGCTCTCCCGCAGGGCTGGCGGTGCACAGGGAGCTGCTCACGATGATGTTTCACCTGCTCTCCCTTTTCCGTTTGCTAGCATGTCCCGCTGGACAGGAGCGAGTGGCCACCCTGGATGCCCACGGCCAGCCTCTGGCCTGGCTGGACGTGTAGGTGTTGTGGAGGATTTCAGAGGTAGCCTTGAAAGCAGTAATTCCTCACTCTTTTCCCCCCCTCGGCAGCTCGGACTCCACTGATAATTTTGAGACCCCTGAAGCAGAAACACCAAGCTGCTCGCCACTCAAGGAGTTCTGCGAGCCACCAGGATCACCGGAGTCTGAGGCCGGGACCCAAGGTAAATTGTGCACCTTCTGCTCTTGGTGCTCTGCTCCACTGGCAGAAAGGCAGGGTGGGGTCAAGGAGTAAAATTTGCTGACTTTGAGTAATGCCTGGCACACTTTTGGTGGTTAACAGTTCAAATGCCAGGGCTGGGCTGGGCACTCTGCAAAGAGCTGTGATGGGTTGATTGAGAGGAATCTGAGGATGCTGTTGGATTATTTGATCAGTTAAACATTCCCCTGGCACTTCCTCTGCAGCCCGGGGCCTGCCCTGACTGCTGCTGGCTGGTGGGACCTTTCTCATGTGTACCCCATGTGTCACTCACCCCTGGCTCTTGCACAGGAGCAGCAGGATGCCAGGTTTGTGCCCCCCAGGCTGGTCAGTGGTTTCATTTTCCCTGGAGTTAGGTGCCAGGTGTCCTTACTGTGTAGCTGCTGTTAAAGGTGCGAAAGATCAGTGCTGCTAAAGCCCATTTTTGAGAAACTGTGGGGGATCTGCTCTAACTGCATGGGGTGTCCTTTGCTGGCAGGTCCTGAGCTGTTCTGCAGGTTTATTTTTGCGTCCCACACTGCTGCTGCTTCCCTGAGTGTGGCTCCCCATTAGCCCGTGGCCTTCTGAGGACCAGCTCCTCCCCATCACCTTCCCTGAATGCTCACAGCAGCGGCTGGGAACTTTTGCAGGGCGGGTTTCAGAGCACGTGGGCTCGATCCAGAGCGGGGGTCCTTCTGTTCTGGAGCCCAGGCACTGTGGGCCGTGTCAGTGAGAGGAAGCCACGGCTCTGCATCTCCTGTGGTGGTGGTGGTGTGCTGCTGGGGCGGGTCTGGGTGCTCATCCATCCCTCTGCAAAACTCGTGTTTGTTTGCTGGAATGGGGGGAGCGCTCGGTTCCCGCTTTCAGTAATCACAGGTCCTGGAATAATCCCTTTAAGAAGGGATGATAGAAACACCTTTATTTTGGGGATAATGTCTTGGGAGGGGGAGAGAGAGAGATAAAGGCTTTCCTAGCAGGTAGGAGGATCATTTCCAGCAAAGCTTAGGGACTGCAGGGTGTCACTGTTGCCGTGTGTGCTGTGCCCCTTGTCCTGGGATGAGCAGTGAGGCAGTAGCTGCTCCTGCACACAAAGCTCCCAGTGTTCTGGAGACGAGGGCATGATCTCCAGCAAAAGCTGTTTGTCTGTGCTGGCTGGCAGGGAGTGAGATGTTGGGGCCGGCAGAGCCAAACCACGGTGCCACCAACGCTTTGCTCCAGCCCCCGTCTCTGGCTGTGTCTTTTCAGTTTGTCTGCAGCGGTGGAGGGAAAGAATTGTCCAGGTGCGGGTGGGTTTGCAGTGTGCAGAGGCGCCCCGGGGTGTTGCACCACCGCAGCCATGAGTTAACCCGTGTGCTCAGGGCGCTGCTCGTGCCCGGGAGCGGCCCTGGGAGCAAACACCGGCACAGAGGCAGCGGCTGCTTGTCAGCTCCGGCACAGCTGCTGCCCTGCAAGCCCTGGGGAGTGGCTGCTGGCTGTGCTGGGGCGTGTGGGGGCAGCGCCAGAGCTGGACCTGGGGGCAGGCAGGGCACCCCCGGCCTGCAGGGACAGCGAGGAGCAGGCACTGTGTGCTCTGCAGTCGCAGTCTCACCCTGCCCGGGGAATAAACAGGGTGAGGAACGTGTAAGACAGAAGCTGTGACTCCAGGGCTGGCTGCTCCGTGCACAGCCAAGAGGTGACCTGGCTGTGTTAAACCCTGTCCTTGGGGACAGAAATTCAGCCCTGGAGGGGTTTGTGCATTGAGGGTTTGTGCCCACTCAGGATCACTCAGTTTCCTCTTGCTGTCTCGGATGGTGGGACTAATTCTGCCCCATTCTCGCTCAAGTTATCTCCAGTCATCTGCCAGCAGATATTTTGCACAAGGAAATGAGCAGAAGCAACAAATCCGGAGCCATCAGTGCTGGGAGCAGGTTCTCTCTCGCTGCCCTTACCCCGATGCAGGGCACGTGTTTTCCGGTGCGTTAGCAGCGTCGTTTGCCGGTATGCTAATTCTTAACAGAATAGATTTAAAAATAGATCAACGGCTGCTAAACACAAGCGGAAAGCCAAAAGAGGAAAGGAGTCGATGTCGGACTGAGCTGGGCGTAGGGGGCAGATATCCCGTGCTGAGACAGGGAAGTGTGTGACTCACACCGAGCACGGAGCTGGGTCCGGAGCCCGCGGAGCTCAGCGGAGCGGCTGTTCTGGTTCACGGGGGCCGCGCAGGGACCGCCACTGCCTCGCTTGGCAGCTCCAGCCCGTGGGATGGAAAGGGCGCTGAGCCTTTGCCTTGCAGCGCTGCCAAGTGCTCCTGATTGGTTTGAGGGATGGCATGCTGGAAAGCTGTTTAAGTTGGTGTTTGTGTTTAATTTCAGCCCGAGGAAGACAAGCGAAGCAATTACAATGCAGAGGCACAAAGTGTCTATTACTGCGGTGCCAGACTGTCCTGTCTAGTTTTTCTTTGGAAAGTAAAAAAATCTCTGTTTTCACTTTGTAGCATCCCCTCCAGGTACTCACCTGGATCCGGAGCAGGTTTGCAGCCTGCGAGCAGCTGGGACCAGGGGTGTTCGTGGGATCCAGCACGCCCTGTGCCGTGTTTGGGATGGATCCTGGAGTCACTGTGTGTGCCACGCTCCTGACAGTGCCCCTTTTCATGCTGGGGCTAAACTGCCTCCCTCCCCCCACAAAGGGCACAGTGCCAGAGGTGGAATGGGAGACCTCAGGATCACCTTTTTGGGATGCTGCAGTGAGGCATCTGCTGGGATGCCTGTGGAGGAGAGCTCTGAGTGGTCGGTGGCTGCCAGCCTGCCTTCTCCTGGGGTCCCACGGGGTGTTCAGCACAGCTTTGGCCCAAAAGGAGGATTGGAGCAGTGAGAGGGCTGGGGGACAAGCTGGTTTCCCTGGCAGGAGCCGTGAGCGGAGGGAGTACGTGCGGAGCCAACACAGCTGCTCACAACGTGACTGCCTGGGGCTGGCGGGAGCTGGGGATGCTGGAGCGTTCAGAGGAGGAGCAGGGAGAGCTGCAGGCAGCGTGCCTGGGCTGGGGAGGGCTCCGTGGGGGACAGCCAGTGCTGCACCGAGGTATGGCCACGCTCGTACCCAGCAGTGCTGGGCAGCTGCGGGGGCTGGAGCAGGGAGCTTGGGTCTCTCTGTGCACCCCAGGGCCCTTCAGGCCTCTGCTTTCTGCATCCTGTGTAATTGTTCTCACAGGAACACGCGCTCCCGCCGTGCTGCATCGAAGGCAGGAGAAATGCAGAGGGGGAGGAAGCAGGGGAAGCCCCCCCTGAGCTTGCAGGAGGGACATTTCCACTGCAGAAGATTTCCAAAACCACAGGCGAGCACCTGAGCTGCCCTTCGCCTGTGCCTCTGCCTCCCAGTATATCCCAGTTCCTTGGCTCTCAGACTGGCTGAGCAGGGCTGTGCTGCGGGAGGGGCAGAGAAGCTGAGCTCCCTTGGGTGCAGAAAACGAGGGAATCACAAAACTGGGGAACCTGGGTGGGTGCTTCTTCTGATTTTTGTGGGAAAATGATTCTGAGCTGTGGCCACACACTCCTTTCCTCCCCACCCTGCAGACACCACAGCATGGAGAGGTGGTTTGTGTGCCGAGTGCTTGTTATTCAAGAGGTAATTACTCACTGCTTGGGTTAGAAACCAGGATGGGCTCACGTCTGTGAGAACAGCAGCTGCCAAGCCTTCCGCTGGGAACGCAAAATGCACTTAAATAGTCCTTTTGCCCTGACTTTGAAGTCTGTTCTTCTATTCAGGGCTGTCTCAGGAAGGCTTCAAACAGCTGAGAAACACAGCAAGTGTAATAAAGTTTTCTTTGGGGTCTGTTAAGGAGGTTTTCCTGGTTCCTAATGATGGGAAGGCCTGGCAGGCGCTGCCTCAGACTGTTTCCTGGCTGCACTCCAAGTACTCATCCACTGGATTTGTGTTTACTGATGCATTTTCTGGGGCATCAAGGCAACGTCTACTCGGAGGGAGCTTTTTTTTTGCAGTCAGAGGAAGCATTTTTGCAGTCTCAGGGAGGACACAGACCCTCATGATTCATTTTCATGGCTTTTAGCATCTTGGGGATCAATTACACAAACCACGAGCCATCAACTGAGTCAGGATTGTTGGCTCCACGTCCTGGATTAGTCCTGGGACCAGATATTTGCCTGATTCACTTTTCCTCTGCCAGCCTGTGACTCGCTCTGTTACCAGCAAACATGAGCCGCTTGCAAATGCCTGGTGACAGGAAAACCCTTTCTGGATGTGCTCAGGGATGGGGGTCTCTGGGAGCCGACCAGTGCTTGGTGTCTCCCCAGGGATCTCTGGTCCCTGGGAGAGAGAGCGCTGGTTCTGTGCTGCCCTTGGAGGGCCTGGCTGGGCTGTGTCTCCCCAGGAAGGTGCTGTGGGTGCTGGGCACCCCAGAGTCCTGCTCCACCTTATCCCCAGAGCCTGTGCAGCTGTCCCTGGCTGAGGTGCAGGAGGAACACCAGATGTTTTCCTCTTGTGCCTTGGCACACCTGCGCCCCAGTCCTGGCTCTGGGTGCCCCGTGGGTGCAGCTTTCAGGATGCCCCAGTGGATGAAGGATTGTCTCCATCCCTGGATAGCAAGGAAAAGATTAAACAGTAAAAGGATTGAGGGGAAAGGATTGGAATAATGGTGATTAAGTCATGGATCAGGATTTGTCATTAGAACAAACACAGCTTGTGCTGGGCAGCTCCTCCAGCTCCGCAGCCCCAGCACCAGGGCTGACCCCCAGATCCCTCCTGCAGGGTTTAACCATCTCCTTTTATCTTTTCAGAGCCAGGTGGCCATGCTGACCTGCTGGTAGGGGAAGCCCACTGGGACTGCTCGCCTGGGAAGCACCCCAAAGATGAGGCTCAGCCAGAGACTGGAGCCCCTACAGCCAGTTTGGATGCTGAAGGGGAAGCTGACCCTGACAACTCGCCCCTAGAGCAACCCCTGGCCGGGCTGGGCTGCAAGGCTGACCCTGGCCACGCCGCTGTGCCCACTGTGCAGCCAGCCCCCCTGCCCCATGCGGGCACAGCCCCCTGCGAGCGGGCCATGGCAGGAGGGGACAGTGGCACGGGGCTGCTGGAGCTGAGGGCCGATGCCCTGGCCCAGGACCAGCTTGGGAAAGGGAAACCACCTTTGCTGGGGAGGAAGATGGATGAAACCACCGAGGAGACCCAAGCATCCTACCAGCCTGAGCCCGAGCAGCACGGCAGGAGCGTGAGCCCCTTCGTGGCCGGGGGCTGCCAGCTGCAGAGCTCTCCCCTGGCAGCCCCACAACGCCTTCCCCATCCCGGTGAGCTGGGGGGGGACCCGGCTCTGGAGGCCACAGGGCAGGTCCCGAAACCTGATTCTGCAGAGGTGAGAGAGAGTGTGGAGGCCAAGCCAGCTTCACCCAGGAGGGGCAGCAGGATCCCAGCCAGCAAGCTGACACCGAAGAGACACAGAGAGTCCCCCAAGAAACCAGCTGAGGATGCAGAGAGGGGTCCCACAGAGCCGCCACCACCTCGGGGCTCCTCCCAGCTGGGTCCCACGTGCTGGGACAGCCCTCTCAGTGGCAGCTCAGCACTGCAGAATTTGCCAGTTCTCCCCAAGGGCTCTTATCAGTTTGACCCCAATAACTTTGACTCCATGGATCCATTCAAGCCCACCAAGACACTTGCCAGCACCGACGCTGACTCTTGCTCCACTGCAGATAACAGCCTCAATGAAATCCTCGAATCTCAGACCCTGGAGATGCAGGACGATGCCCTGAAAGGCAAAGACTCCCCCAAGAAGTCCAAGTCACGCCTGATAACGTGAGTGGCAGTGTGTGCAGAGCTGGGGCTGCTGCCCCTCTGTTTTCCCTGCGGGGAGGCAGAGCTGCGCTGGTGCTGGTGATGGAGGTGGTGATGGAGGTGGTGATGGTGCTCCTGCCCTGGTGCCTCCTGAGCAAGCTCAAAATCCCACCCCAGGTCCTGCTGCCACCTCAGCTTTACCTGCCTGTTGTCCCAGCAGAGGGGCAGCTCCCCTCTGCCTGTCAGTGCCGCTGACGGGAGGAGAGGGATGGGTCTTGTGCAGCAGTGCCGGTGTCCTGAGTCCCAGGCAGAGCAGGGAAGGCTGGACTGGGACCTGCTTGCAGGTTCACCTCTTTGGAAACCCCCTGGGGGTCCAGCTGGGGGAGATGTGGTGTCAGAGGACACCCACAGTGGAGGCTGGAGCCGGTGTGTTTGCTGGACTCGTGCAGGGATGTGCAGGAGCTGGTGGATGCAGGTGTGGTTGGTCAAGTGAGACATTTTGTGAGCTGCCACTGAATTTCTTTCTGTTTTATATCAGAGAAGGAGGACAGGGAGTCTCTCACTCTGCTGTCAGATTCTCCAGTGAGAAAATTAGACAGTGGGTATTTACAGGGAGAAAGATAAAAACTCACAGGCAAAATCAGGCTGTGCTGAATGTTTTTGTCCAGGAAATACCTACAGAGAGTAGATACAAATTTTTAAAGAGCTGTTGTTCCCATGTGTGGCTGTGGGTGAGCAGAGCCCGTGGGGAGGGGAAGCAGCAGGGAGTTCTCTGCTCGCTCTCTGTCACCCTGGAGCAGCACGGGCAGCAGGATGCTGCTCTGGCAGTGAGGTTGTGCTTGGATCTCACTCTGCTGCTGCGGATAGCGGGTGCAGGATCAGAGCATCCCGTGTGTGTGTGTGTGTGCCGTCCCACAGACCGAGCCAGGCAGCTCACTGTGCTTCTCCAGAGCAGAGTTAACATCCAGGTCTTTTCACACGCTCTTCTTCTCTCCATCTGTCTGTCTCTCTCCCTGTCCGTGCTTTGGTGCATCAGGACTACTGAGCAAGTGAAATTTCTCTGTTTTCTGTTGTAAGTACTCTCTCCTGTATTCCTTTTCTCTTCCTTTGCTGTTTTTGTCCTCTCTCTGGGTGCGTGCTGCCCCACTCGTCTCCATGGCATGCCGGCTCCTTCTGCCCTTTGACTTGTGCTCTCTGCTGTCTGGTTTGTGTCCCGCACCTCTCGGAGGGGTCCCCAGGGTGGCCTGGCCTGGTGAGTGCCTGGGAGTGAGGGAGGAGAGCTGCACCAGAGGCACACGCCCGTGCCTGTCCTCGCAGCATGCCGCCCGGCAGCGTCTTCAGGAGGTGGACAGTGCTCAAAACCTTCAGCTAATGGAGGGGAGCAGGTCTTTGTGCTGGGGGGAGCTCAAACCAGCTGCCAGGTGATGTGAAAACCCTGGCACAGGAGAGGGTGCAGAGAAGAGGAGGGCGAGGACACGAGGGGACAGCCAGTGCAGGGCGATGGTTCCGTGTGAGCGAGGTGTGCATGGCAGAGACCCCCCGTGTGCCGCGCCACGTCGCTCGCTGTGCCCTGCTGCGCATGTGTGCGATGGGGAGGGGGCTGGAGAGTGGCACTGGCTGGGGGCAGCTCCATAACCGTGGCAGCAGCTGGCTGCAGCCCTGCTCGAGCCTTCGCTGTGTCCCGTGCCTGAAGGCTGGGATCCCTCCCCAGGTCCCCGCAGCGGCTGCCACACGAGCTGTTCCAGCTCAGCGGGTGTCTCCTGGGGGTCAGACGTGGCCCCGAGCCTAGGAGATGCCTGAGTGTGGAGTGTGAGGGGTTGAGGTGCAGGAGAGGAGCTCGTGCTCTCCCACCCGCATTCCTGCTGGGTCCGTGCCGATGCCCGGTGCGTCGGGATGCGGCCGTGCCTGCAGCCCTGTGCAGGCTCCAGGTGGGTGTCTTCAGGAATGTGGGATGAAGTTCCAGGGACAGCTTCCTCACTGGAGGGCAAGGGAACCACCTGCAAGACCTACTTGTGCTAGACTTCCACCCATGGGCCCTTCTCCCTGGGACAGCGTTGGCGTTTGTTGGAGGCACAGCACCTGGCGCCGGTGTGCTCCCACTCTGCCCTGGCCACGCGGGTCTGGCTCTCCTGGGAGATGTGGATGCTGCAGAGAAGTCCCAGAAGAACCTGCAGCTGCAGGGACAAGGCATGAGGCGGCCTGGACATGGTTCTTCCTGCAGAAAGTGGACGTGCACTGAAGCCTCGGGTGCCTGGACACGCAGGGAGAGGGCCCAGCGAGGGAGATCCTTCTCTGCCGGCTCCTTGGCGGTCGCCTCTCTCGCCATCAGCCTCTTGGGGTCCTTGCTCTGCTCCTTGCCTTCCTCAGGAATAAACACCTCACAGACAAACCCACCTGATGTGTAGTCGTGTCTTTTGTTTGCCTGTTCCTTCTGTTCCTTCCAGAACTTGCTGTGCCTCGGTGCTCACTGGTGAGTGGGGTGCTGGCCTGCGGCGGGTGCAACGCTAGAGCTGGGACTGCTTCCCCCTGCTTGGGCTGTCTGGCACGCGCCCCTGCGCCCTCCTCAGCACCCCTGGACCCCCCTCAGCTGCTGCTTCTCTCTCCTGCAGGAGCGGCTGCAAGGTGAAGCAGCACGAGGCGCAGCCCCTGGTCCTGGACATCGGCACCCAGGTGTGTGGGGTCCCCTCCCCAGAGGTGTGAGTTGGGCACAGGGCTGGGATGGTGCTGGGGAGAGCTGGGCTGCCTGAGCTTCAGGCTGGCATCTCCATGTGGGCAGTTCCTGCTGGGAAAGGAGGAAGGAGGGCTGGTGGGGAGCAGCTTGCCAGGGGATTTTAAGCTTTCCGTGCTTTCCATGGGGTATCCAGGAGCTCCCCTGCCTGATCCCCGCAGATCAGCCCAGTCTTGCTTAACTGCCCACTTTGATCCTGCAGGATGAAGGAGTGCTGATCTCAGAAATCCCAGATATCACCAATCGGGATGGACGTGCCACTGATGAGGAGAAGCTGGCCTCCACCACCTCCTCGCAGAAACCATCCGGGCTGGAGAAGAAGGCTGAGCCAGAAGATGACCTGGAGTACTTTGAGTGCTCGAACGTCCCCGTGTCCGCGGCAAAGCACAGACCAGAGGCAGGTAAGGAGCATCCTGGTTGCCTTCAGCTCTGGGAATGTGCCCTGACTTCACCCAGGGAGCCTCTGCAGCCTCTGGCAAGTAACTGGTGCTCATCAGAGTTTATTTACACTGACAGGGCTAAAGGCTGCTGCAGGTTCTAATGGAACCTCCCACTGCTTTCCTGCACCGTTTCCAGTATGGAAAATGATGGTCCAGGCTGTGTTTGTTTGGACTTTGGGTACAGAGCACTCTCCCCATAGTGCTGGGGTGGTTCCCTGCCCTGGTGCTCCCTGCCAGTGCCCCCTGGCACCAGTGCCCACAATTGTCCCTCACTCAGAGCATCCTGCCCTGGCTCCTGGGCTGCAGGGTCCCTGCTTAGAGACGGTGCCAGGGGCAGAGCTGCCAGGATTTGGTGTCCTGGCACAGGGGCTGTGGTTGGTGGAGGTCTCAGTAACGCCACAGAGACCCCCATTATGGCTCCCTGTGGAATTCTGCTGCCAGTCTCCCACGTAATTAGCCTCTCTGACCAAGCCATTACAAAATAATCAAAAGCCAGGCAGCATGGCATTTAATCAATAGCCAAGTCCTAGGTGCAAGCAGGAGAGATCACCACGGGGAGCCCTCCCCTCTGCAGGGACCTATTAATCATTTCTCCCGATGGCTGTGCTGGGCTGCCAGCTCCAGGGAGAGGAGAATGGTCCTTTGTCCTCAGGGGAGGAAAGTCTGGCAGTCCAGGGAGAGGCTGGGAGGGTGTGTTTGCTGCTGCTGGTCCCGGGGGGCCGGGAGGTGCCCGGGCTCGGTGCTGTCTGCAGCGATGGCGTGGGAGCTGTGGGTGCAGCTGCTGGCCCCGGGATAAATGGAAGGAAGCAGTGGGAAATGTGCAGTCACCAGCATTTCACTGCCTCCTTCCTTCCCAAGCTGAGCTCTCTAAGCACACAGTTCCCTGCCTGGTTAACACATGAATCATGTCTGCAGTTTTAAACCATAAATTACCCCTCGTGCTGCGTGAGGCAGCACCGTGCCCGCGGGTCAGGGTGTCCCTGCTGCAGGGCAGGGTGTCCTGTGAGGCACAGCGTCCCACGGGTCAGGGTGTCCCACACCTTGCAGGTGACAGGAGATGTTTTTTATCTCCTCTCTGCTGTTAAGAACAGCAGGGGCCGTGTGGCAGCTCCTTGGGAGGATTTTGGGACTGGCTGGCACGGGGCTGGTGCTTGTTCTGCTCGGAGGGGTCTGAGCAGCTGGTCTGCTGCAGAACGTCCTGCTGGAGTGCAGAACATCCTGCAGCATCCTGCTGGAGTGCAGAACATCCTGCAGCATCCTGCTGGAGTGCAGAGTGTCCTGCAGCATCCTGCTGGAGTGCAGAGCGTCCTGTGCATCCTGCTGGAGTGCAGAGTGTCCTGCAGCATCCTGCTGGAGTGCAGAACGTCCTGCAGCATCCTGCTGGAGTGCAGAGCGTCCTGTGCATCCTGCTGGAGTGCAGAACATCCTGTGCATCCTGCTGGAGTGCAGAACATCCTGTGCATCCTGCTGGAGTGCAGAACGTCCTGTGCATCCTGCTGGAGTGCAGAGTGTCCTGCAGCATCCTGCTGGAGTGCAGAGCGTCCTGCAGCATCCTGCTGGAGTGCAGAACATCCTGTGCATCCTGCTGGAGTGCAGAGCGTCCTGTGCATCCTGCTGGAGTGCAGAGTGTCCTGCAGCATCCTGCTGGAGTGCAGAGCGTCCTGTGCATCCTTCTCCTCCTCCTCCTCAGCCGCCGCGGCCCCGGGCGTGGGCGGCAGCCCTGGGGACATGGGGACAGGCTGAGCTGCCACCAGAGGGGAGTGTTGGATTCCTGTCCGAGGAGTGCAGGAGGGCTGGCAGGGTGCGTGTTGTGGCACCTGGGGACAGGGTTTGATGGTGACCTTAGCACTGCTGGGGACCTGATGGTCTGAGAGGAGCAGCTTTTCCAACCAAAATGATTCCATGAGGGCAAGAGGTGGGGGCAAAGACGCCTTTGGGAGGGGAAGCTCAGGGCATGGAGAGGCTCAGAAATCTGCGTGTGCCCAGGGTGCTGCTTCCAAGTCATTAAAAGGTTGTGTTTGGTTGTCTTTAGGTTTTGAAAAGGAGATCTGCAAGCAGATGGAAAAGGATGGGCCTGGCATCCTCCCTGTGAGTGCCTCTCGCTTTTTTCCTTTCTGAAATGAGTTTCTTTGGGAGGTAAAATTCTTGACAAGCCCACGCAGGGACTTGATAAAAATAGCAGAGATTTCCCAGCAGGCCTGGAGGAGCCTGGCAGAGACTGATCCCTCCTGGGTGGGCACTGTGGTGTGGGAGGGAGGGAGGGAGGGATGCTGGAGACAGAGCAGGAGCAGTGCGGAGCCAGGGCTGCACTGGGAGGCGGCTGAAGGACAGGGGGAGGGCACAGGAGACCGTGGGGAGGGGACAAGCTGCTGGGCACGGGTTGTGTCTCCCGTGGGGTGCCCGGGGCTGGCTCTGAGGGCCCGGGGGTGCTGGTGCCTTCTGCAAGGGACCCTCAGCCGCTGCTCTCAGGAAGGCAGCTGACAGCAGAGATGGGGGGAGAGTAAACAACCCCAGCTCTGCAGGCACAGCGATCCTGGCACCCCAGCACCGTGCTGGGACACCCCTGGCACCCCCCACGACCTCTCTGCTGCGGGGGGCACCCAGTCCCAGCTTAGCAGCCCCTGGCCAAAGCTGCTTGAGTTGACAAGGAGATGACAGTGAGATTAGCAGCATCAGCAAAACCAACTTCTCTGAGACAGATTTAACTGTGCTGAGCCCCACAAGGACGTGAGGCAAAGGGAGCCTTTTGTTTGCTGCCTGGAGAGCCTGGGCAGGCTCTGCTCCTGCTGGTGTCACCCCAAAGGTACCTGCAGGTGCTCAGGTGTGCCCCTGCTTTTGGGAGATACTGTGGGAGGCTGCTGCCAAGCCACACTGGGCTGAACCTCCTCAGTGTTGAGGTGTCCGGCCCCAAACCGTCCCCAGGGGCAGCTCCCAGCCCGGCTGTGGCTGCAGTGGAGCTGAGAGAGCCAAGCAGGGCTCGGGGAGCTTGGACTGAGCAGCAGCTGCAGCGCTGGGGAGGAGGGGAGGGCAGAAGGGCTCCAGTGCTCTCGTTTCCAGAACGTGAGGAGCAGGCTGGCTCCTTCCCCCGAGCAGTTCTCTATTTATGGCCCGGCAGCCCGTTCCCAGGGAGATGCTGCGCGGCTGTCACTCGGCCGGCTGATGAAAGGAGGAACAGGCGGCCGTGTCAGCCTGGCTCGGGAATGTTTCTGCAGGACCCCCCAGAGGAAGGGATGGGGTCCAGATCCAGTCAGGAATCAGCACCTGGGCCACGGGGCTGAGCCTTCCCCACAGTTTGGTCTCTGATAAAATGGGGGGAGAACACTCCAAAGGGGGGGATGAGTGAAAGGAAACCCCCCCAACACCCCAGCTGGGTAATTCCCCCAGGACAATCCCGGGCTGTGCTCCATGGACAAGTGCCCCAGCGTGAGCAGCAGCGAGAGTCCCCTGGCTGGCATCTGCCTCAGCGAGTCCGAGAAGGCGGCCGTGCTGACGCTGATCAGAGAGGAGGTACGGGCTCCCTGTGCCCTGGGGCTGGACCTTGCCACGGGGCGAGCAGGGGCAGCTCTGCTCTGCCTGCGAGGGGGAATCTGATCCCCTGCGTGGGACAGAGAGAGGGGAAACCCCCAGAGCACATCCCAAGGGTCCCCTCTCTGCTGCGACCCAGATAATCACCAAGGAGATCGAGGCCAACGAGTGGAAGAAGAAATACGAGGAGAGCCGTCAGGAAGTGCTGGAGATGAGGTACGAGCTGCCCGAGCGGGGTGTGACACGGGTGACACGGGTCAGCCTCGCCGCGCTGGGAGCACGTTCCCTCGCTGCTGGTGCTGTGTCCAGCCTGCTCCAGCCTTTGCTGCAGAACTAAAACCCCGTTAGCTGTGCCAGCCCCAGCGGCAGGGGTGGGTCTGGGATTGTTGTCAGCACGGCTGGAGGTGCATGTCCCCAAAATCACCTGTTTTTTCCCTCATCCTTCCAGGAAAATCGTGGCTGAGTATGAAAAGACCATTGCCCAGATGATAGGTAAGGTGCTGTCGCCTGGCCAGGTGTGCAGCGCAGGGAGCTGGCTGCCACAGCCATCCCCACTGGGTCACTGGGTCCTTGTTGTTGGTTCTCCATCCCAGAGGATGAGCAGAGGACGAACATGACATCTCAGAAGAACCTGCAGCAGCTCACCATGGAAAAGGACCAGGCTCTGGCAGACCTGAACTCGGTGGAGAGGTCCCTGTCAGATCTGTTCAGGAGATACGAAAACCTGAAGGGCGTCCTGGAAGGATTTAAGAAGGTCCTTACCTTGGTTTGCCCTTTCTCCCTGCAGCTCTGGTCCCTGGACACAGGGTTCCTGTGCAGCCACACTCCATGTTTCTGTGCTGCTGAGCTGAATAAGGGGCTCCAGCATAAAGCAGAAGTTGGTTTTATTTAAAGCATTTTTTTTTACACTCAGAACAGCATCTATCATCCCATTAGAGCAATGACTTTGTGCCCATGCAGATGGATGTACTTCCTTTTCCAGAATGAAGAAGCTCTGAAGAAATGTGCTCAAGATTATCTAACCCGTGTCAAGCAGGAAGAGCAGCGGTATCAGGCCCTGAAAGTCCACGCAGAAGAAAAATTGGACAAGTAAGGTCATGCATGAGATTGCTGGGTGCTTCAAGACCTTGTAGGGAAGTGGCTCCATTTGCTTTCCAGAGGCTGGAAGGCAGGAGCTGAATGATGTGAAAAGCTGCATTTTACATCCTCGGGCTCAAGTGTCTCTAAGTGAGGCAGAGCAAATCCCTGAACGCATTCTCTGATCTCTGCTTATTTATTTTTTAATGGAGAATCCGAGGTTCACGGTCTATTTATGGTCACTTACCGAGTTCCCATCTTTCAGAGGGCTCGTGTTTGTGGTGCGTGGAGGGGCTGTGCAGCCCTGGGGCTCAGCTGATGAGCAGGAGCTCACCAGCACATGGAACCCCAAGCAAAGTGGGTGGTGAACTGGTTTAGCTTGGTTCTGAAAGAGCAGAGTTTCGTACAGGGGCTCGGAGGAGCTCAATTAACCCAGTTTCATCCAGTTTCCATCCTGCACTGTGTGCAGGCGAGCAGAGCTGGGCTCTGCAGCTGCTGCCCGGCCTCAGGCCGTGCCCTGGTGCCCCTGCCTGCACCCAGAGCTGTGTCCATCCCCTGCAGAGCCAACGAGGAGATCGCCCAGGTGCGCACCAAGGCCAAGGCGGAGAGCGCGGCGCTGCATGCCGGGCTGCGCAAGGAGCAGATGAAGGTGGAGTCCCTGGAGAGAGCCCTGCAGCAGAAGGTAACTCTCTGCCAGCCCTGCCAGCAGCTCCTGCTGCTGCCCTGAGCATCCTGCTCATGCCAGAGGTGTCCTCCAGATTTTTGGTCCAGGAGGTGTTCTGTGGGTTTGGGTTTTGGGGTGTTTTGGGGTTTGCTTGGGGGTTTTTTGTGTTTTGTGGGGTTGGTTTGGATTTTTTTTTGGCAGAATGGGCATTGCAGGCTCTGCCTGCTTGGGGCTGGGTTGCTGCAGATCTCTGCAGCTCTGGGGTCTGACTGGGGCGAGGAGGGGTGAGCCCAGGGGCCCACACAGTGCCTGGATGCAGAGGAGCTGTTGCAGGGGCAGGTGTAGGAGCCGGCTGCCCCTTCCCAGGCAGGCTTGATGGCAGATGGCCCCAGGTTTTATCCCCCACCTGTGCCACCATGGGGGTCTGCAAGGTCTGCTTCTCTTCCAGAACCAGGAGATTGAGGAGCTGACCAAGATCTGCGACGAGCTGATCGCGAAACTGGGAAAGTCAGACTGAGCCTCACCACCCTTCGCCAGCACTCTGCACTTGGCCGCTTCTCTTGTGACGTTGAGCACCTTGCCTTACTCCCCTCACTCTCCCTGTCTGCTTCCCACAGCTCCGGGGCTGGGGTCCCTGCAGTCAGGCCGGGCCTCTGTGTCCCTGCCAGGACCTGCCGCTCTGTCTGTCTGCACCAAAGCCACCTCTCAGGTGGGAGGTGACAGCCTGGGCTCTGTCCCCCTTGGTTGGGCTGGGTCTGTTTGTGTCCCCACCACACTCTCTGTCACTTATTGTCCTCACGTGCTCAGCAGAACAGTTCCAGCCACGTGGCGGGTCCTGGGTGATGCCAGGGGTGCTGCTGGCCCTTGTGCTGGGGAAGGGGACCTGGCACCTGCATGGCTGGTCTCTGGTTTGTGGGTGAAGCCCAGCACAGCATCTCCCTGTCCCTGGCTGTGCCAGCCTCAGAGGAAGGGAGCTGACACCTCTGCATTCGTGCACTTTATGAGCATTTATGGGCACTTGAGCTCTCTGCTCACTCCTTCCAGCCAGGCACGGTGCTGGCACAAGGCACAGCTCGTTCCCCCCAGAGCACCGAAACTGTCACATAACCTGTAGTAACTTCAGTCCTCTCAAGGGAGAGTCTGGGTGAGGGGAGGCAGGAGGTTGCTGCACCAAGAGGTGCTTGAGGAACGGGGGGATGTTGGTTCTGGAGAGCTGGGACTGCCCATCCACCCTCCCCACGGCCCCCCTGCCTGCAGCCCCGGCCCCTCCAGTGCCTGGGGACCTGGTGTTGAACACGTGCAAAGCCAAAGCCACTGCTGGCGACTGATTTCCTGTGCCACGGCCAGATCAGGGCCCCGTTTCAGAGGCTGCAGGAGGAAGGAAGTGAACCCTGGGCTGCCTCGTGGCTGCTGCAGTAGCTGCACTGGTGGAGGATTCTCTGCCTTGAACAGATAGTCCTAAAGTGTGAATTAAGGGAAATATTTGCAGTTTGGACTGTTTGCTGCCCAGCCTGTCGAACACTTTCACAAACCTTTTTGCTGCTACCTTTTTGTAACAGGATTGAGCTCTTTTCCTTCTATTTTCTAATTCCCTGTGTTGAGCATGCAGAGCAAACACCTGTTTAAGCCAGAGCCATACACTTGATTATATTTTATTAGTTATATAATGTATAGAAAGAGTTTATTCGACACTTAAGCAAAGGTGTCAGCAGCTTGCCCCAGCACACAGCTTCCCAGCCCAAGTCCCCAGTTATCCCAGTGACGGACTGGGAATGGCTGACACCACTCAAAGCAGTGCACCTGTTGCTTGTATTGGATATTCACCCTTTGCACAGTGGACAGAAAGGAAAAACCTTTTTTCCCCATCTCTTTTCAACCCCTTTGACCTCCCCACATATCCCCCTCCTGGGCTGGTGAAAAAGCTTCAATCATATGATCAGCATCGACTGTTTCTGTTCCCCTTTGGGAGTCTGTGCAGGTAAAGGAGCCCCCTGAGACCCAGAGATTTCTCGGGCAGTTGGCATTTTCTCTTGAGGAACCAGAGTGCAGCATTGCACAGCCTCTCAGAGCTGGTGGAAGGCTGGTTCAGGGCTGGTTTCTGGTTTGGGCAGTGGTGCCCTGCACAAGGTGTGAGGCTGGTGGAGCCCCGGTGTGAGAGGCAGGTGCCAGGTGGGGACTGTGGCAGCCCTCAGCCTTCTGCTTTGCTCCGGGCAGTGATGCTCGTGTGCTGTCTTGGCTCAAGGTGTCCCAGTCTGAGGTCAGCCTCTCCTCGGGGCGTCTCTGGCCCTTGGAGCCGATGGGTGATTGCAGAAGTTTGGGTTTCACTCCTCGGCACTTCCCCAGACCCCTGACCCGCGCACAGCACAGTTCCCGCTGCAGCTTTTCCTTCTGGGCTGTCTGCAAAGCACGGCTCCACTGTGATAACCCACGGGGCAGAGCCCTCCGTCCCTCCTGTCCCCGCTCCCCCGCGTCACCCGGTCCCGCCGTGCTGCCTCCCCGAGCCGGTGCCGTCGCCTTCCTGTGCCTGTCCGCATGCACCCCAGTCTGGGCAAAGAAGATTCCTACGGAATGATTTATTAACTATAATATGGTTATAGTTACATATGTATAAATACACAGATAATGGGTATAGCTATATAAAGAAGGTGTGTGTTTGCAGGATGGCTGCGCCTCGTGTGCCGCGCTCTGCCGTGCCGAGGTGGCGGCGTCCCCGTGGCCAGCGCAGGGAATGGCAGCTCCCTGTGCACGGTGTCGCAGCCTGGGTGTGTTTGTCGTCTGTTCCTCGCAGTAGACTTTAAATGCCCCTTTCTGGCGGCGTTGGGCGCTGCCCGTGCTGCTGTTGCTGTTTGCAGTGTGAGTTTGCCGGCAGATCTGTCTGTAACCAAGTGCCAACCAGTGACCCCCAACTACTGATCTCCTCCCCCGTCCCTCCAGTGTGACCTCCCCCAGGCAGGAACCTCCTCTGCATTGACTCCTACCCCTCCGCTTCCAGCCATGTGTGTCACTGCCATCGCCATCGGTTTTATATGTACCATAATTTCCCTTTTATATGTCAGGTAAATATTTGTAAGAGTTATACTCACACAAATGAGATTATTATAATGATTACTAATATATTTTTTCCATGTTTCATTGCCTGAGTAAAAACTGTGTTTATCACTCTTCAAAGCTTTCTTGGTGTTTGTGAGGTTGGTGAAGAGTTTTTGGAGGAGTTGGCTTTACCTTTCAGAATGGGCTGTGTTCTGCCTTGTCTTTATTAATGTGGTTTTCTTGGCAGTCGGTTTCAAATAAGCACAGCTATCATCTGTTCCTGAAATCTGCATTCCTGTGCTCTGAAATTCAGACCTGGAATGATTTTTCTGCCCCCCTGACTTCCACGTTCCCACCACACTGTGATGGTGCTGAGCTGTGGTGGTGAGCTCAGACAGCAGGAAGAGCTGAGGCAGCAGCGGGACATCAGGCAGGAGAATCCTTGGCCTAATCCCTTCGCTGACAACCGTCCGTGGCCTTGGGTAAATCCTTCTGGAAGGATGGAGCCCTGGGGGCTGGGGAGTGCAGGAATGGTTCCACTGGGCTCCCAGCCCTGTAGGGGTTTTCAGTCGTTCTCTTGCACTTCTCTTTTGGTGGGTTGGAAACTCTCGAGGGGTTTTCCCCCAACTTGGCTGCTGCTCATAACAAGAAAGGAGTTGTTCTCTGGACAGAGCAGGTGGGCTTGACCGAGACCTTTGAAAGCCACCACAGGGTTCCATGTCCAGGGATGGTTTCCAAAGAAAACCTGCAGGCACCAGCAGGGTATGGAGCAGAGCCCAGCCCCGTCCAGCAGCTCTGCCCCACTCCCATTTCCCAGCCCTTGTCCTTGGGGAGCCGTGTCCTGCCCCCCCAGCTAAGAGGGCATTATCCAGGGGCTGCAGTGAGGTGTTATCCCAGCCCCGATGCAATCACTCAAGCAGATTAAGCTGTAAGACCTTAAGACAAAAGAGCAGCGTCGCAGCCCGCACTGCACACTGCTGAGAATGCCTGCATTGAAGACCCTACTGGCCCTGGCCATCGTCACGTCCCTGGCTGGAGAAGGTAAGTGTCCCTCGGCTCCAGGCAGCACAAGGCTGGGTAAATTGCTGTCGCTGCTCCTGCGCTTGCTGCTGCCCCATCTCTGCCACCTCCCTGCGGGCTGCACTCACCCACTGTGCCCCCGCCCCTTGCTGCTCCCACCCCTGCAGGAAAATGGTGTTCTGGGGGGAAGGGTGGATTTTCCTCTGAATAACACCCAGAGATGCCCCCTGTCCTTGCCTCTCTGCCGCTGGCACAAAGCCCAGGCAGGCGGTGCCCAGCAGGGACCACAGAGCCTCTGGTCTCCAGCTCCGGTGGAGGCTCCTGAGCCCAAACCCTGCAGCCTCTCTTGGCCAGAGCTGTGTTTCCCCGCTAAAACTCGGTTCCTCCAAGGCGTAATCACAAAAACCCATTGTAAAAGGCGGGAGGGTAGGTGCACTGCTCAGAGCAATGCCCTGGAGTAGGGGCAGCTCCAGACAGTTCCAGGATCTTTGGACCAAGGCGAGACGAATGCAGCGGTGTTTTTAGCTCAGGGCAGATGAAAGGCTGTTCCACGCTGTGAGGAACAGCAAAGGAGACACAACACAACCCAGCAGCGGAAGCCGGGTCACTGTGGGTTAATGGCAGGCGCTGACTGGCATCTGACCCCATGAAATCCCAATTTTCCCCATTGATGGGTTTTCTCTCGCTGAGAGGAAGGTGGTGGAAGCTCGGGGCGGGAGCCGGCCCCGCTGCCACGAGAGGGCCCTGCTCCGTCAGCAAAGAAGAGACGAGCTCCGCTTGCGATGCCAGCGGTGGTTCATCCACCGCCATCAAAATCAAGGATTCATCATTTCAGGCAGGAGCAGCATCTTCAGGTCTGGGTTTTTCTGGGGCGTGTGTGTGCTTTGAGGGGTCACACAGCTCTTGCACCACTGTCGGCTGGACTCTCAGGAAGTCTTTGCAGGGCAAGGATTCAGCAGAGCTCACCTGCCCAGTTTAGCTCTCATTGTCTTGAGTCCCACTTGGAAGAGTTTTGTATTAATTTTGTGGACAGGTGAGGCCCCGTCCTGCATCCTGCTGCAAGCCATGGCAGTGCCTGCTCGTAGCTCGACTCTGCCTGGTGCCAATCCTCACCTGAGCCTCCCTGTCCCTGGGCTGGGGGTCACCCACAGACTCTGTCTGGGACTGTGCTTCGCTGCCACTCTCATTTCTCCTCCTCCTCTTCACCCAGGTAAAGCACTGAAATGCCACAAATGTGTCGCATCCAACGAGAACGACTGCAACCAGCAGGGATCCCACAGCTGCCCCCAGTACGCTGACGCCTGTTCCACCATCACCGCACCCAGTAAGTCCCTTGGCTGGAGGACCAGGGTGCCAGGCGGGACTGAGGGTTCTGGGGGGAAGGAGGGTGGCACAGTAGGGTCTTAGAGGGGACCGGAGGGCGAGAAGAAGCAGGGCACCTGCCGAGGCGGAGCAGGAGGTGCCTTCCTCTTGCGGGCGGGATCCTTTTATTCCGCATCCGCGTCGCGAACAGCGGGGGCTCAGGTGTTCCTTCTCCTCTCCCGGTGAACCCCCCGGTTCCCGGCAGTGCCCGACCCCCGTGTCGCGTTGCCTTTCCTTGCAGACAGCGTCATTAAGTCCTGCTCCTACAAGTCCTTCTGTGACCAGGCGCGCCGCGGCGGCTCCGGCGGGGCCACCGTGCGATGCTGCTTCAGCGACGACTGCAACGGGCCGGCGCGGGGCTCCCGGAACGGCGTGGGGGTCACCCCGCCGCCCCTGCCCGGCCTGCTGGCCACCGCGCTGGCCGGGACGCTGCTGCTGGGCTGGTTCTGAGGGGTCCGGCGGGGCGGCCGGCCCGGCGCCGCTGCTCGCTGCTGTAGCCTAGGGACGCGGGCGGGGGGTGCTCGCTCTGGGAAGCGTCCCATCGCCTCCAGTCCAATAAACGCTGCCGCTGGGAACCGTGCTCGCAGCCTCTCATTGACAGGGAAACCAAAGCCGCGAGAGGATGCACCGAATCGAACAGGTTTGGCCGCTGGTGCCACCATGGAGGGCTCTGCCAGGCAGAGCCGGGGAGCCCAGCGCAGATTCCCCCCATTCCCGCTGGTCCAACGGAGATACTTTTGGGCTGCTTTCTGCAACTCGAGTCTCGGCCGAGGAGAGCGGTTTCTGTGGCTGCGAAGACATGAGGAACTTCCCTCATAACCCTTCATTTGCTGGTGGGGTGTCTTAGTGAGTTCCAGGGGCTGCTTGTACCCCCGGAGAGGTGACATTGGAAAATCTAGGAGAACTGCCGGGCTCTCCGAATGAAGGGCGAGCAGCGGGGTGACTCGCTGCCGTGTGACCGGGCACAGAACTCGGCGCTGCCCCAGGCTCCGGCGGGTCACAAGAGCTGCAGGAGATGCCTCGGTATAAAAATAATCCGTGGAACAGTTTAGTCTTTGCAAAGGGAGGGACGGGGAGAGGGGGAGGCAGCGGTGGCGGGGCAGGGCTCGAGATCTCCAGGATGCCGGGAGCAGGGAGCCAGCAGCGGGAAGAGCGGACTCGCGTGGGACGGACGGGGTTGCAGCTGTCCGTGAGCCAGACTCCTGCGCACCCTCGGCGGCGGCGGCGGCAGCACCGGGATCGGTTTCACCCGCGCCGGGAGAAAGTGCTGCGGGGCCAGATGGAGTTTCGGAGAGAAAGTGGGGGCTTCCCGTGGGCGGTACGGGGGTGGGGCAGCGGGTGATTCCGGCTCCCCAAATCCACTCCGAGCTCACTCCAGCAGCAGCTTTCCCAAGAGATGCTCCTGCAGGAACCGCGACCCGAACTGGGCGGCTCATCTTTATCAGTGCCAGCCTCAAGCACATCCTGAGCGGTTTTGTGTCGGGTCTGGGGGAATTCACGGGGAAGGCCCCGAAGCTGGGACTGGGCGGTCCTGGGGGACGCAGAGGACCCGCAACAGGCTGGGACCGGGACCGGCACCGGGCTGGCCCTTAGTCCCCCCGGTAGCTTAGCCCCGCGGCGGCGGCCCGGGGCCACGGCAGGTGCGCGGGAGGGACACGGACGGACGGCGATGGACGGAGGGATGGACACCAACCCCCCGCCCCGCGGAGCCGCCCCGCGCCCCGCACTCACATCCGGGGCCGGGTTTGCTAATGACAGACGTAATTANGCACGGGGGACACGCGTGTCCTGGAGGCAGCGCTCGCTCTCGGGCGCTTCTCGAGGGACCCCGCGGGGTGCGCTGGGACCCCTCGCTGTCCCGTCCCCATCCTCCCTCCGGCCCCTTCTCCCGAGTCCCCGGGCTTCCCGGGCTGCGGCGTCGGAGCGGCTGGAGGCGTCTGTGCCCCCACGGCTCCGGGAGCCGGTGGGGAGGCGGCTCCAGAGCTGGTCCCCCGTCCCTGGCGGAGAC
>VXAC01003106.1:216659-230182 GCA_013399225.1 Rhipidura dahli
CGGTCTGGGGTCGAGCCCTCTCGCTGCGAGCGGCTTCTGCCCGACGGTTCCTGCAGCGAAGGGTCGGGACAGGGGAGCGGGAGGCAGCGAGGGGGGCTTCGCCGTGGGAGCTCCGAAAGTGCTGCAGGGACCACCCTGGCCGAAAGTTTGTGGGGTTGGGGGCAAGCGTGCTGGGGGCAAGGGATTTGCAGCTATCCGTGTGTTCTCCGACTCTTTGTGGCCAGATGAAGAGCTGTATCCAGCCTTCTCCCAACAGGTTGATAGTCTCGTTAAGGCAAATATCTGGAGTTAGAAGGAGTGAGTTGCTGGGCGCTGCCTGCCCCGTCTGTCTTGTGGGTCGGGACAGGCGTCGCAGCTCTGGGAGCTCGGGGAGCTCCTCTGCAAGAGCAGGTAAGAGGAAGTGGTGCTGCAGCCGCTGCGGCATCGCGGGTCGCAGCCCTGCTGGAACGCGGAGCCGTCCTGCACCCCAGCCGCCACCAGGGCAGAGAGGAGGGGGAGGATGCTGTGGCTGCCCACAGGTGCGATGGGTGCTGTGGAGGGAGGTGCCGAGGAGGGGCCTCCCGGCAGCTCGGCTGCGATGCTCCAAATGTCGGCTCTCCCGTTGCCTCCAGTTTTTCTGCTGCAGAGCGTTCCTGTGGCTGCAGCTCTGCCGGGACAGAGCAGGGCACAGGCAGCTGTGACGGTGCAGTGGCATCCTGAGGTGCTTCCCGGAAAGTCTGGCTGTGTGGCTGCGCACGAGGCCTCTGAGCCACCCGTGGGTGCTGCGTGGACGGTGCCCTGCACCTCCTGCCTCTCCCTGGGAAGCACTTCCCTTTATCTCAGGAGGCAGGCAAGGGGGTGGTTTTGCTGTGAATCTTCTTCTGTAGCCCAATTGCTTGCCGTGCCATTCACTGAGTCAGGAGAGGGGTGTCTTTTTGGTGGGATATTGTGACTGAAAAAGCTGACAAGTCAGCTGCTTCAGAGGTAGGGAAGAGTCCTGGATGTCTCTGATGTGCTTCACTAGAAAACTGAGCATTTTCTGGCCCTCAGGGTTTCCTGAGCAAGGTGGCCCACATGTCGGCACAGCTGGAGATGCTACTTTTATCCTTTTCTTATGGAAAAGTTCAGTTCTTGGTGGCTCCAAAGAGACAGACCATCTGTGTCCTGTGGGCAGTGGGATGTGAGGGCACAGGAACCCGGCTGACTTGGTGCAGGACTCTCTAAACTTTTGTTATCAGCAGAAGGAAGAGTTTATGAGGCTTGGTCTGAATGTGTTGGTATGGTTGAAGGTACCTAGGGATTGGCTTTCCATGTGCTTCCCCACCACAAAAATAACCCCACAAAAAAGCAGTGAGACTTGCAGTGGCCACAGAAACCCTTGCACCAGGGCACCATTGTTGGTCTGAAACAGCCTGTTGCCCTGCAGCAGCATGGTTCCCTGTGAGCCAAGCCCCGATACCCATCTCTGAAATGTTGGTGATAAACTGAGATCCTGACAGCAGGTTGACTTGTTTTCTACCTCCTCTACCTTTGCAGCTGCACCCCAGCTCTTGCACAACCCTCGCCTCCCCGGGCCCCACTCCACTGCAGCTCAAAAATAGTATTTCCTCCTTTTCTGCATGAGATGTTTAATTTGTGTAGCTCTGCTTCTGGCACCTGCGTGATCACCACTCTCCTGCCAGACAAACCACACTGGGTTCACTCACATCCTTTGGGTAACGGCTGCTCTCATCCCTGCCCTCCATCCTGTGCCGTGGGGAGAGGGCTCTGCCCGGGCACTGGGATGTGTCCTGCCCCCCTGTGCCTCTTGGCGCTGTTTCTGCTCCCCACACAGGGCTGGAAGTTCCCCCAAAGGGCCTCGAAGGAGACCCCTGGGTGGGGGGCAGTGCTGGGGGGGTCCGTGCCCATGGGGGGACACGGCGTGGCCCTGCTGTGATGGGTCATTGTTTTCCCTGCTGACTCGACATCCTGGCTGCACAGATTTTCTGCTGGAGTTGCAGATTGTTCCCCATTTCCTGGGAGTGTGCTCAGGCTCTCTCTAGCGCGCTGCTTTGGGATTACTTTTTGCCACTGTTCTCAGGGATCTGGTGTCTCATTCAGAGCCTTTGTGGCTACTTTGTCCTCTCTCACGAGGGGTTTGGTGGCTCTTGGGGCTGGGAGTGATGGTTTGGGAAGTTGTCCCTCTCATCTGCCTCTAGAGAGCTCGGATGTGGCAGAGTGACTGCGCTGGCATCCCCACACGTCTGGCTGGGCTGGGTTGGGGTGGGATGGATGTGGGAGCAGCTCCCTGGGGAGCTGGGGCTGTGTTAGCAGACCACCCACCTCCCCCTGCCTGCCCCCACCGCAGGGTGATGCCAGAAGGAGCCCGGCATGCCGTACCTGGACCGACAGAACCGTATCTGCGGGTTCCTGGACATCGAAGAAAATGAGACCTGTGGCAAGTTTCTGCGGAGGTATTTCATCCTGGACACCCAGGCCAACCACCTCCTGTGGTACATGGACAATCCTCAGGTAGGCACGTGCTGGGCGTGTCTGTGAAGTTGTCACCGAGTCTGGAGGCACATCCCGGCCTCCCTGGTGGAGGCTTCTCCTCCGGGTCCCCACAGGTCTCTGCCTGCTGTGTCAGAGTGTCCCGTGGCCGAGCGTGGCCACAACCAGGCTCCAGCCCTTCTGTGACCTCTGTGGTTTCCAGGGCTGTCCCGAGGAGCACAGCAGGGCTGGTCCCCCTGCTCAGGGGTCTGAGCTGAACCAGGTGCAGGGAAGGGAAGTGGCTGAGGATGGCAGCTGCTGCCTGACCCCAAGGGCACAAAGGACAGGCTGGATTGCCCCTGCCACCTTCTCCCTGTCATTTCCCTGCCACTGCTCGTTCTGTGTGTTGCAGAACCTGGCCATTGGAGCAGGCGCTGTCGGATCCCTGCAGCTGACCTACATCTCCAAGGTAATGCTGGGGTGGGGTGGAGGGAAGGCAAATGCTCCCTGTCTTCCCCTTATCCTTGTGGCATTCCTGGGAGAGGCGATGGCTTGCCCTGGAAGCACCCGAGGCCAGGTCCTGGACCTGCCTGAGCTCGTGACCATCTCCCTGGGATGAAGCCCGAGTGGGGCTGTGGGGAGCAGGGAGGGACCCCTCAGCACAGGGATCCTGGGGTGCAGGAGGAGGAGGAGGAGCTGCTCTGCTGGGAGGAAGGACGTTGGGACTGACTGGGAGCAGGAGCGTGGTGTCGGCGTGAGCTGGGCACAGAGCTGGCAGTGCTTCAGGAGCTCTCCCCTGTGCCCAGAGGGCAGTGCCCTGAAGGATGAGACCTTCTGGAGACTCACTTTTGTGTGTCTTAAGGGTGTTATTCAGTCTCCATGGGAAGGCAGGAGTAGTGCAGTGAGCAACAAGTGTTGCAGGGCCAGTGCCTGCGACGGTGGAGCTGCCACCGTCCTGCTCCTGCAAGCGGCCCCTCCGCTGCTGTGGGGGAGTGGGGGGCTTGTGGCTGCCACGCCAGGCTCAGCTCAGCTTTATCCTGGAGCTGGATATAGAATTGGACAGATCTTTCTGTTCCTGCTGAATCATGATTTATAAATTAAGCACAGATGAAGCAATGCTGGGAGGCTGAGCCTTCCCCATTTTGGAAAGAGCCTCACGAATTATATAGGTTTTAGTTTAAATGAAAATTGCTGCAGGACAGCATTTGGTCACAAACTGCGGGGTTGGGTTCTGTCAGTGGCTGGAACTACCAACAGTAAATATACCATAAAAGCAGAGGTTTGCTCAAGAAAACATATTTAAGGCATTATGGGCTGGCTTTGAAGGAGGAGGACTGTCAGAATAAATACTCCATGAATGCTGTTTGTGGAGCCCCAAGGAATATTATTCTTTTATAAATGATTCCTACTCTTCAGGGAAAAACCACCACTGTTTTCCCTCAATTTTTTTAGTTCCTGGTGAAAGTGGCTGTGTTAATCCAGAAGAACTGATGTTTTCAGGTCCTTTGAAAGCTTTCTGTCCTCTGCTGCGCAGCTCAGCCAGTGCCTGAGGGGATGCAGGGGATGAAAGTCCAGGCTCCCTGCTGACCTTCCCCAGGGACCCGGCACCCTCTGCTGCATTTGCTCGGCGTGGCTCTGACAGGGGCCGGTCCCCATCAGCTGGCACAGCTCAAGCTGTCCTCACGGGGCTGGGGTGGTCCTGCTCAGGGGTCCTGTCCAGGGTGGCAGAGCCCGGGCAGGGAGCAGGGTGGAAACTTCCACCTCCTGTGCCCACCATTAGCCTGCGCTGTTATCTCTGATTTTTTCCCTGCCTTGCTCTGCCACAGGTCAGCGTTGCCACCCCGAAACAGAAGCCTAAAACTCCGTTCTGCTTTGGTGAGTGAGTGGGATCTTGGTGGGCTCTGTGGGGGCACACCCTGCCACAGGGGGCTGCAGTTTGGGCACCTGCCCCACGAATCCTTGTCCTCTCTCCTTGTCCTTCCCTCCTCTGGCAGTTATCAACGCTCTGTCCCAGCGCTATTTCTTGCAAGCCAGTGACCAAAAGGACCTGCAGGACTGGGTGGAGGCGCTGAACAGGGCCAGTAAGATTACGGTAGGTTATTTAATGCTCTTCTCAATTGTTCCCTCCCATCCCCAGGGACCCTTGTGGGTTTACTCGTGTATCTTCCTTCGCCCTCCCAGCCCAGCTGTGGGGGAACAGCAGCTGCATCCCAGGGAGGTCCTGCTGGAGCTGTCCACATCCCCTCCTGCTCCAGGCCCTCCTCCTCCTGCTGGCTAGGACCTGGGCCAGCCAGCTCCTCACTGTGGCTGTCAAAGGGTGGCTTTCTTGTGCTTCAATAACTTATTTATTCAATTTTTATTCTTCCTGGAATGCTGGATCTTGTGATGAGGCGCAGCGAATGCCCTGCACTGTGGGGCATGGCGAGGCAGGCTGTGCCTGCATCCAGAGGGGTTCATCTGCCATCTCCTCTCGTTCAGTGGTGTGCTCACAGAGCCGTGAGCTGATGGTCACTGACCCAGCACCTCACAGAGCCTGTGCTCCGCAGCTGCCCGGGGCTCCGGGCACTGGGGCTGTGCTGCGCTGTCCCCAGCCTGGGGGTGATGCTGAGCTGGCAGTGCCTGCACCAGGGGCTCGGGATGGCTTCTGCCTGGTTAGGGGGGTCCCTGTGAAAGGGTTGGGGGCTTAGCTGAACTGCAGTGAGCAGTTTAATGTGAGCAGAATTTTACTAGATCGTGTGCTGATGTGGGTTGTTTATGGTATGTAAACTAAATGTAAGGAAAAATCACAGAAACAGTCCAGGATTGAGGGCTGTCAATGAGGTTTTTCTTAAAAATCCCTGGAGTGCCATGTTTTAGTCTCTGTGGGAAACATCTTCAAGACCAGGCCTAGCTTGTATTTTCTTTTTTTCTCTGCAAATGTGGCAACCTTTGTGCCTGCAGCCACCACACTGCTCTGGCTCGTGCCTTCTCTTTCTGCTGACAGTGGCCACAAACTCCACCTCCAGAGCTGGGCAGAGCTGTAGCC
The DNA here is from genome assembly GCA_013399225.1 of Rhipidura dahli. NCBI lineage: Eukaryota > Metazoa > Chordata > Aves > Passeriformes > Rhipiduridae > Rhipidura > Rhipidura dahli. The sequence goes on from VXAC01003106.1 coordinate 222,133, forward strand.
AGAGCCTGCCTGGGCTCTGTGTCTGGGTGAACTGCCAGCAGTTTCCTCCGGGGTCGCTGCCTCTGGGCAGCCTGCGGGGCAGGGGATCCTGGAGAGCTGGCGGAGGTGGGAGTGGGGTGGCAGGGCAGCGAGATGCACCTTCTGCTTCTGCAAGAAACCGTGGTGATTTCCATACCCTGATTTTGGCCAGCCCTTCCCCACTCTGGCTGCGTCCCAGCTGGCCGACCGGCTCATCCAGCCCTTCAGGGAGGAGCTGTCACGGGCTGGCTGGGAAACCCGGGGCTAACCGGGGTGTGGGTGATGCTGCCACTCTGCCCTGCTCCGTGGGGAAGGCAGAGGGGGCGTTGGCTTCAGGGGAGTGGAAGTGCAGGCTTGGGAAGGGAAACTTGGAAACTCACCTCTCCATCCAGAGCCAGAGGGAAGGAGCTGGGGTGGGAAGGGGGAGGAGGATGACAAGAGGCTGTGTGGCTGCAGCACAGGCTCTGCCCAGGGGCCGCTCACAGCGGGGCCGCAGCCAGCGCCGGGGTCACCGCAGTGCCCGGCTCGGCCTCGTTAGCCAGACCCAGCTCCTCATTAAGCCTGGCTGTAAGTGGAGCGGGGACAATTAAAGGAGCAAGTGTCCCACAAACTCACTGAGCTGCAGAGGCAAATCACAGGTGCCTGTGAAGGGATGCTGAATCACTGAGCACCTCTCATCTCTCCTCATCTCTCCTGCCACCCAGGGGGTTCCACACCCTCCCTAACTGGGGTGCTTGTCAAGGAGTTGTTTTTTAAAGGGGTGCTGCTGCATTAGACAGAGATGGGGTGCCCAGTGCAGGTGTGGGGCTGCCCAGCACGGTCACCCTGTGCCCCTCAGCCCTCCCTTCCTCCCACAGGTGCCCAAGGGCGGCAGCGTCCCGCCGGCCACGGAAATCACAAAGCCTCCGGTGGTGCCCCAGGCCCAGGAGAGGAAGCCCCAGGTGGCCTACAAAACCGAGATCGTTGGGGGAGTCGTGGTCCACACACCCATCTCCATCAACCAGGTGAGCTGGCTCGCACTTCCACTTCTGGAAGCAGCTTGCCTGCAAACCCTTCCCCCTGCAGGTATAAATGGCTGCTCTGAGCACCCAGAACAGCTCTGCTTCGTCTCACTCTGAAGTATGATGAGACGAGGGGGTGTGAGGAGGAGGAGGAGGTCATGAATCTGCTCGGCCTCCTGGCCATCACCACCCACCCACATGTCCTGGGTGCAAATCCCCTCCTGAGGTACCCAGGGCAGAGGAACCCCGTGTCTGCCCCCACCCCAGCAGCCACAGGGACTGTCCCCGGGGTGGTGGCTGGCACCGCTTGCCTGGCTCTGCATCCCCTGCCCTGGCACGCAGCTGGGGGTGCACGTGGCCATCGGCGTCTCCCACCTTTGGGCACTTGTCCACCTCTGGGTCCCTTTTCAGCTCTTATCAGTGGCAGCACTAAAAATAGAGCAGAGAATTAGATCACTGCAGCAGTTTCTGCTGGCAGATGCTTTTAACACTTTCCTGGCTGCAGGGTTCGGCAGGATGCAGAGGTGTTCGGAGGCTTGTGGGGTGCAGAGGGGTTTTTTGGCGGTGGAGCATCAGCTGCGGGAATATTTCCGTGCTCTTGCTGCTTCCCCCGTGTGAAATGGCCATTTCCCCGCTGCAGCTTCCTGGGCGGGTCCGTGGTTTCCTGGCTGTGCCCCAGCCGGTGCTCCGGGACTGAGTGGGGAGTCCCACGCTGCGGCCGCAGCCCCAGCCCGGCCAGCAGCCCTCGTTCAGCGCTGCCGTGAGCCCGGGGCTCGCACTTCACCCGGGGCTTGTGCCAGCCGGCTTTTCCCCGCAGCTAGGCGTCCCGCCTTCCATCAGGACTGCCCTCCCCGCTCACGGTGGCTCTCTTCTCTCCGGTGGCAGGACGGGGCCGAGGGCAGCGAGGTGGCCGCCCACCCTCTGCTGCGGCGCTCGCAGAGCTACATCCCCCCCTCGGCCGCCAAGCCGCCCTCCGGACCGCTCCCGCTCAAGAGCGGCTTCTGCGTCAAGCAGGGGAACGTGGTGAGTGCCGGGGAGGGGCCCGGGGATGCTCTGGGTGCAGGACCTCGACAGAGAGCGGCAGAGCTGAGCACCGAGCGGTCTCCTTCTCTTTTCCCAGAGGAAGAGCTGGAAGCGGCGGTACTTCGTTCTGGATGAGTTTTCCATCAGTTACTACAAATGCGAGCAGGTGAGCAGCTCCCCCGGGACCCCGAGCAGGGCTCTGGCACCGGCGCTGCGCTGGTGCTGGGACCGCTGGGGGAGGCGCATCGCAGCCCCGGGGCCAGCCCAGCCCACCGCCGCCTCCTCTCGCCTCTGCAGGACAAGGAGCCTTTGCGTTCGATTCTCTTGAAAGATGTTTGCAAGACCCACGAGTGCCTGGTCAAGTCTGGGTAATGCTCCCACCCACGTTTCCCTGCCGTGGCCCCGGGCTGTGTGAGGCCAGAGCAGCCGGCGGGAGCTGGGGCTGCTCCAGCTCCTCGAGGGGTTTGCCTTCAACTCGCCCAGGCGGCTGCAGTGTCTCGGGAACAAGTTATTGCAGCAAACACTGATAAAATCAGAGTAACCTAAAGACTTGCAGTGAAAAATAACCTAAGAAAACAAACCTCTTCAGCTAAAGTAAAGATATAATGTATTAATGAGTCTCTGAACTGTTTATTCCTAATAAGTAATAGGAGGCTGATACTTGAAACGAGCTGGGAATGCAGTGGATTATGGTGGGGGAGGGCCAGCTGATGGTAGAGCTGGGCGATTTCTGGTTGAAGCTCTCTGGGGATCTCAACTCTTCTCAAAATCCCAATGAGAGCCAAGATTTGCCTTCAATATATTCCTCCCTGGCACGCTCCAGAGATGGAGATAAATACAGGGCTTTTTATGTCCATGATGGCTGCTGGGGTGTGACTGTCTCTTTTTCACTGTTTTAGTGACCTCCTGATGCGGGACAACCTCTTTGAAATCATAACGAGCTCCAGGACCTTCTACATCCAGGTGAGCAGCTGAGGCCAGGATAATTTTTGGGGCAGAAATTCCGGCTCTCGAGCAGTGGGCGGTTCCCCAGAGCCCTTCCAGCGAACGAGCAGATGGGGCTGTGACACACGGCTGTGAGGGACAACTGCGGGGGGATTCACTTCTCTTGTTCACTTTGGGATTATTTGTAGTAGGGGCTGTTGGTGAGAGCAGGAGAAGGCAGAGCAGAGCCTTGGGAATGCCAGGACAGCCGGTGGCTCTGTGTGCCCGGCGCAGGGCAGGAGGCAGAGCCTCACTGGGGCTGGTGTGTTTGCAGGCAGACAGCCCCGAGGACATGCACAGCTGGATCCGGGCAATCACAGGGGCAGTCCAGGCCCTGAAAACCCGCCCCAGGGTAGGTCACGTCCTTTCTGTTTCGTATTCAGTGTCAAATGGAGACGGTGCCGATGCACAGGATATTTCTTCAGTGGATTGTCTGCCTAGCCTGGCTCTGCTCTGTCCTTGCAGGGGATGTCCTTTGTGAGATGCAGCTCCATGGCCAGGCCCGGGGGCTCCTCGGCCCCCTCCCAGCCCCGGCCGGCAGCGGAGGAGCGCAGAGCTTTGTGCAAGGCCCCCTCCACCTCGTCCTGGCAGCCCTGGACGCCGGTGCCGCAGGCGGAGGGGCCGCTCAGGGACTCGGTGCCGGTGCCGGTGCCGGCGGAGCGCGACGGCAGAGCCGCGCCCGGCACACGCCTGCGGCACCGCTCCGAGCCGCAGCACCACAAGGAGAAGCCGTTCGCCTTCGACCTGGACGATGAAAGCATCCGGACCTCCGACGTCTGAGCGGGCACCGAGCCAGCCCCGGCTCCGCGTGCCCCGGGGATCCCCGCGGGGCGGTTTGGGGTATGCGAGGTGGTCCCTCCCCTCCAGCACAGCCCTTCCCTGCGATGCAGGATCCGTCTGGACCCACGTCCTGGTGCCCTGCTCTGCAGGGAGCGGGGTCCCTGGCTGCCCCTGCCCAGGCTTGGCCCCAGTGGTTCCAGGCACTGCTGGCGTTCACTGTGCAGGGCAGGAGATGCTGGGGACCTGTATGAGGGGACATCTTCTGCAGCTGCATAATTTCCCCCCCCAAACCAGGTCTGGAGGAAGTGGCAGGAGGTCTTGGAGGCAGGAGGGGGAGTGTGGCCTTTCTTGTGTTTGAAAAATGTTTCTCTCCCCTTAGATGCTGCTCAGACTCCCCGGGGCAGAGTGGGAGATGCCAGCCTGCAGCTGCCCACACAGGGGACTCACTGCAGCTCCCCCTCACAGTGACTTATTCCCTCAGACACCGGCTCTTCCTGCTGCCCACACAAGGGTTTATCAGCAATCTGCTGGCTTTTAATTGTCTTTTTATACCTGTGGCTCCTGTTGAACCCCAGCCTGGGCAGGTGCTCAGCCCCTCCAAAGGCTTCCTGAGCCATGGCAGGAGTGATGGGGGCTCCCAGGTGGGAGCATCCTCAGGTACGATGCCAGTTTTGCACTGTGCACACCTGGGCACAGGGAGCCGTGCCAGAGGGCGAAGGGATTTTAGCAAAAAGCACCCAGTACTGAGCACCTGATGGAACTGGGCAGACTTGTCCAGCCAACTCACCCGCTGCCTGCCCGAGATGGAAACCAGCAGGAGTTTCTAGAGCAATGTGAATCGTCATTTCCATAACCAAATGAGCTCCTGTAGGTGTGATAAATAGTGTGTAGAAACCCCAGGTGTTCCCTCGGCACAGAGATCGTCTGATACCTTCGCCCTTTGTGTGTGTGCAATCCCCGGGTGCCGAGCGAGAACTCGGCTTCCCCTTCACTTCCCTGGCCATGACACGTCCTCTGCTCTGCAGACTCAGCCCAGCGTGTTCCCCAGGAGCAGAACATCTGGTTTGTCCCAGCCTCCAGCTGTTTGTCAGCTGTGCCTCAGCCTGAGGTCGAGCTCTGAGCCTTGATGAGCCCGACTGACCATAATTCAAATTGTACCTTCCTGCCTCAGTCCCCTGTGGGAGCTGCTTCGGGGTGGGCACAGGAGAGGTGCCTTGGTGCAGCTGGGGGAGGCAGGAATGGGGTCACCCCAAGTTCAGGGGCAAGAGGGTCTCAAAGGGGATTGTGTGGAGGTGCTGGAGAACACAGAGACCATGAAAATGAGTGGGAGTCGATGCAAACGGTACAGGACGAGTGTTAATATTATTTAATTTTAGCAACCTAGATCCTGCTGTTCCTTTTTCTGCTCTTTTTTGCTTTATTTGCACTAGAGTTTGAAACCTTTCATTTTTTTAGGCTGACTTGCCTTTTGACTCCTAACACTGTTTCAAGAATGTTTTGGTAGTTTGTAAGCCCATCAGCATTTGGAAACAGTTCTGACCTCAGTTTTGGAGAGCTGGGAATGCAGAGGGATTGGAACCACAGAGTCCTGAGTATTCCTGGTGCTTGATAATTGCACAGTTTCCTCAGGCCTGGGATGGTAAAGCAGAAGCTTGTTGCACAATTAAGGTTAATTATCCAGGAGCAGAAACTACCAGTGGCTCCAGCACTATTGCAACATTCCTTTTGCTCATTCCCACCCTCCCGCATCCCCAGGACAGCATAAAAGCTGAAGGTGAGGTTCAAACAAGTGTGGAGCTCAGCTGGGCTCCAGAGCCGTCCATAATGCCGGTGGTGTTGGGAGGGAGGGATTTCCCTCCCATTCCAAAGGGCTGCGTGGATGCAGCCAGACCTTGATGGAGCTTTGGGGTATTTTGAAGCAAAGTGGTTTCCCCTCAGCTCTGTGCTTGTTCCTGCTCGGGTGTGGGACGGACACATCCCCCGGAGCTGCTCCCTCCGGCAGCTGTGGGGCTTTGCTGGGGGTGCCGCAGATCTGGGGTGCCTCGGGGGGCAGAGTGGTGGGAGAGGGGGTTTGCTTTGTTCTCATGGATGTTCCCACCTGGTTCCAGATGTTTCTGAAAGTGCTGGCTGGGGATTTCAAGTGCTCTTAGGGCTGGGGCCCGCCCGTGGGCAATGCTCCGTGACTCCCGGGGTGGGGGCTGCCTGCCTGCCTCCCACCCCTTGCTTGTAAATGCTGGAATGCCCTTTCTCCCCCGTGTTTTTAAATAAATAAGGAAATCCCAGTTGCTTTCCCAGGGTGTCCGTTTGCACTGTGTATTTTGGGTAAGGGCTGCTGGGGGGGTTGTTGCTGTCCCCACCAGGGAGTGTGTGTTTGCTGTTTTATCTCAAATGTGACTGGACATTTGCATACACAGATTTTGTGTCTGGCTCTGGCTGGGACTTGCTGCAGCTTCCTTTTCCCCTTTTATTCAGCTTGGTAAGTTTTTAACCTGCAGCTGGTGGGGCTTCCTCTTTCGGGTGTGAGGTTCCTGCACCCTTTGGGTGCTGCAGTTGCCCCGTGCTGGGGCTGGAGCCAGAGGAGTGCCTGGCACACGGACAGGAGCTGCCCCTTGGCAACTCTGGCCCTGAGGGCTGAGCTGCCCTCAGCTCTCTGACTGCTCCCAGATGTGCTCGACAGCTCTGGGTAGAAATGAGAGCTGTCCTGGATGAGTCACAAGTGCTGCTTTAGAGAGGTCTGAGCTCCCCCACCTGCAAGAGCAGGGAAAGCAACGTTCTCTGGAGGGTGCAGGTTTTATCAAATCTAACCCATATTCCCCTGAGGGAGTGAACAGGGTGTTAATAATGCAGAACTGGAGCTCATGGCTTTCCACCCAGTCCCTGTAAAAGGGGTTACTCAGCCTGAAAGGCTCTGGCCTTACACCCTGGGTTCCCTGACCTGGTGACCCACGACCCCGTGGCCCATGACCCCGTGGCCCATGACCCCAGGGTAACCAGGGCTCAGGACTCTGGATTAATGGGCTGGCTGGGGGGGCTCAGACCATGACTCCGTGGCCTTCATCTCTGTATAGCTGTGGCTCTACTAATCCCCAAAGTACATGGAGTCAGCTTCTTCCAGGTTTTATTAATGTTTGTTTGACCCCCTGTGTTTGCAAGCTCTGATTTCTTAAACTGTCACTATTTGCAGCAGGAAGCCAGATTATTTTAAACAAGCAAAACACATCCTGAACAACTTTGGGTCCAAGCTTGGTACAGGTTCATTATCAAGAGTGACTGTTGTGCACGCTGAGTTACAGTTCTGTGAGTCCACGTTGTGTGGGCAGAGCCGGGGAGCGAGCAGAGGCGTCCAGGGGCTGCAGCTGGGGCCAGCCCTGCCCTCCCTCAGTACACGGTGCACCAATTGCTGCCGTCGCTGGGCATGAGCCCCCCGGTGATCAGCAGAATCAGATCCACAAACCACCAGATGCCCAGGCCCCCCAGCGTCAGCAGCTTCCCCACGGCGGTGCCGGTGTGGCCCAGGCAGAAGCGATCCACGCCGAAGCAGCCCAGGAAGAAGGAGTAGAGCAGAGTGGTGATGAAGTAGTGTCCCGTGTACCTGCGAAGGAAGAGGCGGCGGGGTCAGCGGGGGTCAGCCTTCCCCGCCGGACCAGCCCTGCTCCTCCGGAGGGGTGGGGGGCTCCGTCCGGTGGGTGCGCGGGGGGACAGGGACTCTCCTACTTGACACAGGGCCGGCTGCCCCGCAGAAAGCTCCGCGGCTCGGCGCACTCGATGCCGTCCAGCGCCCGGCACTGCACCCGCGTGTGATCCACCTCGCCGTGGGCCTGTCCGCCGAACTGCGGCGGGGGCAGCGCTCAGCGCCCGGCGGGGCCCGGGGGCCGCCGGCAGCGGGGCCGCCCCATCCCGCCCTCACCTTCACGCAGCCGTGGCCCAGCTCCTGCTGCGCCGTGGCGTTCCCGCCGTGGTCCACCGGCTCCTCGCACTCCACGAACTCATCGGGGCTGCGCGGAAGGAGCGGGTGGTGAGGGCGGCCGGGTGGCCGCGCTGCCCGCCCGCCCCGGCCCGGCGCTCACAGGTAGGTGCATAGGACGAGCGGCGCCCGCGGATCGCTGTAGGCCCAGGCGGCGGCGGACGGCGCCGGCGGCAGGTCCCGGGGCTCGGTGTCGTTGCCCGGGAGGCCGCGGCCGTGCAGCAGCAGCAGGTTCCCGAGCAGGAGCGCGGCCTGGCCGCACAGCAGCGCGTACCCCACG
>VXAC01003106.1:231994-249763 GCA_013399225.1 Rhipidura dahli
CCGTCCCGGGGGTCGCCGGTGGCAGCGGGAGGCTCTGCGGGTGGCAGCAGCACCTGTGCCCTGCCCAGCGCCGTCTGTGCCGGCGTGCTCCTGGGCAGGGATGCTGCGGAGGGCCCGGCGGGACAGCGGGGTCCTTTGTCGGGACCCTGGAACGCCAGGCGAGGAGGTGATCCCGGCGGTGACCCGGGTCCCCTACAGCTGCCCGGGCCCGCAGGTGCCCCGTGAGCGCTGTCTCTGCTCTCAGTCCTCCCGGGGCAGGAGGCAGAGCGCCCTGGCAGAGCCCGTAGAGATGCTGGCTGCCCTGTCAGCGCGGGTGGCCATCGCGGAGCCTGGGTGCCTGAGCCAGGCTGCTGTCCCCAGGGAGGCAGGGCAGGGCTCAGTGACATCCTTCTGTGTGGCTTTTAAGGAGTCGCTCCTGTGCTGTCCTTAGGGACCGTTTATGAATTGAGGTGGTTCTGTTCATGGGCTCTTGTGGTGCTGGTTCAAGGCTATACATACATGGCAGAAATGTCTCCTCTGTCGTTGGTTCCCCCTCCTGAAGGGACATGTGCACAGTGTAAAACTTTTGTGTTTGTCACTGTTGCATGTTTTATAGTCAGATCTTCCCAGCAGAGCAATATTCAACTTGATACTGGTGCTTCATGCTGAGGACAGTGCTCATGTGGTGTGTGCCTCTCCCTGAGGGATTCTGTGCTGGAATCTTTTCCTCTCACTTGCTGCGTTGCTGCTGGAGTGTGTGAGCTGTGTGAGGTGAAAGCCAGCTTTGAGAGGTGCCTGGTGGTGGAGGTAACGCAGCCTGACTGGAGGCTGGGGAGTGAAGTCTGAAATACGCATCTCTGAGATAGCAGGTGCTTGTGCCTCCAGTGGTTGGTGTTTTGAGGAATAAGATTTTAGTCCCTGCCTGTAGGAAAGAAACATTGGTGCTGGTTCCTGATGGTGGGTGACCCTCTTTGCCTTTGGAAGGTTCTGTCCCAGCTCTTAATGCCAAACCTGCCATAAAACAGAAGGAACCTCCTTGGCCGAGGTGTGAGCATGAAGGAGAGGGTAGAAACCTCCAGCTTCTGGGTTATAATGTCAGTGCTTTTGATACACCAAGGGATGTGAGGCAGAAGTGGAGTGTTACCAGAAGCCATTAATAGAAAATTACTGAATGACCATAATCGCATGATGATGCGTAGCCTTGGGGGATCGGCATGTGTGGCTTTTCCTCTCCTGTTTGTGGCCATTTGGGTCTTTGAGGTTTGACTCCACGAGTTCAGAAAAATTCACAGGCAGAGACTGTTTTGTGCTACTTCATCTCTTTCTTGATACTTGGTGTCGTACACACACCAGGATGTTCCAGCCAGGCTTGGCCACAATCCTTGAAGTGTCTAAGTGCTTGGGTTTAAATTTCTGGGGACTTGGGGTGTTTGGTTGAAATAATTCATTTGTTAAGATCACGGAAAACACAGCACTGCCTCACCCATACTGCAACAAATCTGGGACAGTCATTCAGCAGAGAGGGGTTTGTGGTTATTTCCTCCATGTGAAAAGAGAGGAAAGACATTTCAGTGTAGCTAACATTGCCTCTTGTAGTGCCTCGCTTTTGGAAAAAGGAAGTTTGAACCACGACTTTGGAATTTCTACATGTCTTGATCGTTATTATTTCTCATGCTAAAATTAAAAAAAAAGATAAGAATGTGCATTTCACAGTTCCCTTTGGTGGCCATATGTAAAGCCAGCAGTGTCTCTGAAGAGAAGGTTCCCACGGACTCAGCTGGGTGAGCAGAGCTGACATTCGCAGCTGGTGAGATGGGGAGGAAGTGAGTGGGCTCGGCTCCTGCCCGTGGTGCTCTGTCATGGCTGGAAGGGAGGGACTCCGGGGCCAGTGACCCATAGGAAGGGTGTCCTGGTGAGGTTGCTCCTCTTGCCCCGGAGGACAGCACAGCTTTTCCCTGCTTCTCCTTGTGAGAAGGTTCCAAGGTGCAGAGGATGTTGTGACAGCACCAGTGGACAGGCGTGACAGTCCTTTTTGTGGAACAAGGGGAGCTGTTGTCTTGCAGACAAATTAGGCTTTAGGAAGGGCAGAAGGAATGGGGAGAGTCTAGACAGGAAACACTTACAGCATAGGTCTGGATTTCAGCAAGGGGAAGTAAGAACTTTCTAGGAAATATTTCTGTGGAAGAGCTCCGTAACCTGATCAATGTCTAACATCTCCAGTGAAACACTGAAAGGAAACTTCATGAGCTGTTCTGGCCGGGTTTAATGCTATGCAAATATTCCAGGTGAGCAATACATCCAGCAGATGAATTTGCTTCCCTTGCCATGATGGTTGGTCATCTCTTCCTGCCTTGTATAAGGCAGGAGACCCAGCAGGTCTGAAGACTGAGAGCAGGGGAGGGAGAGATGGAAAGAAAAGTCCCAAGGAGTGGTTCCCCGTAGAAGAACAGCTGGCCAGATGTTTCCAGGCGTTTTGAAGATGAAGCACCACTGAGGCACTCTTTAGCCTTTGAGCTATGGGAGGAGCTGGAGCTGAAAAGATTCTTACATTTAGCAGAAGACTTGTTATCTTTGTGTTGTGTATAAACCTCTAAACATTTTTAAGTGGACTTGGATAATATTTGCATAGTGAAAGTGAAGGAGGTTTTTGCTTGCAGTAATCCAAAGAGTAAATGCTACTACAGCTGTGACCTCAATGCAGAAGTCAAGCACACCAAAAAATGCTTTTCCTGGTGTGTCATTGCTTGGAGAAATCCACCAGCAGCGGTGGTTCTGTTGTTTTGAAGGACATACATAAACGAGCCAGGCCATGGAAGTTTCCCCTCAGACACTGCTTGGCAAACTCCTGTATGATTCTGAAAATAGGATATGGAGAATGCAGATTGAGCACGGGAGCTGATCTGTTGATCAGCTCGGGGATGCTCGGTGGAGATGCTCCGTGTGGCCCTGATGGGCTGGATGGCTCTGTAATGCTTTTGGCATTTCTGGTGAGCAATTCTGTGCCAAAGTGTGGAATGACTGGTGCAGCTGACCTCAGCTATTAATTGTAATCTTGTGATGATTACCACAGTTAATGAGTTTTTGGTGACCTGCTCAGATGCTGATGAGTTTGTTTTTATGAAATTAGCTTGTTTTGTGGTGTAATAGGCCACAGTCTGAACTTCCTCTTTTTAATTTTTATTACTTCCATTGAAGAGTGTATCTTTGACCTTCCTTTGCTAGGGTTGGGAAGGAGTCACAGCTCAGGAAGGATGATAATTGAGGGGAAGTGTGAGTGTAGGTGGATGTAGCTGTGTGCTGTGATTCTGTAAGTGAGCCAATGACCCATGCCAAGGTCTAGCAAGACAGGGGATGCAATTTGAGCTTTGCTGAATATAGATTTTACCTGTCAGGCACCCCCAGAATACTTTCCTGAACACCCCCAGTGTCTGGAGATCGGTTATGGCTGTGATGTGTTCCGATGGTTTTCAAGCTCCCACATGCCATGGAGCATGCAGGGAATTCCTATGGTGGATTTGGGGCGGGGAGGGGAAGATGATTCACATCTTCCTAGTTGTCTCCAATGCTTGGTAATTAATGGCAGCCTTGATGAGATGAGATAAATGTGGTCATGGATGCAATTGTGTTTTCTGTTCGGAAACAAAATCTCAGTCCGGAGATGGGTCATCAGCATGTCATGTTCTCAGCAGTGACGTGGTGCAGCTCCAGCAGCTGCCTTGGCCAGTGGCAGAAAGCACCTGAGCACTAAAAGTCCTGGAACTTGCTGAAAAGTTGATTGCAAACTGTACCTGGCCTTTGTAGGAGGAAAATGTGGGAGCAGGGTTGGCTTTCTGCTTGGCTGCACTTGTCCCTTTGGTTGGATTTTTGTTGGACTGTGCCCTCTTTGAGGGTTGCTGGCTGTGTGTGAAATGCTGCACAGGGCACTCGGCATGGAACAGGTGAAGGATGGCAAGGAGGGCAGAAAGTGGGGAGAGAACTGTCAGGGCATTCAGAGAGTTGAAAATCAGCCTTTTAGTGCCGTTGCTCTAAGAGGATCCTCTTGGAGTTGTACTCTTCCCAGAAATCCCTCCCAGTTCTGCTTCATGTGATGATTCACTTATTTGTCTTCTGCTTCCAAGCTGCTCTTGAGCAAATGTGTTGTATTCCAAGCACTGTGAGGGTTGGCTGTGTCCTGCTGTTTGTGTAACCTGTGCCTCGAGAGCCTCCAGAACGTGGCCCAAGTGTCCCCTCCCCACTGCTGCGGGCGTGGGGGAATGGCAGTGGGGAGGGAGCAGGTGCCGAGCAGCGACCTGCAGGAGCTCGGGGCTGGCTACGGGTGTGTGCTTGGAAACGACAAGTGCAGAGAAGTGATTCCTGCAGTATGTGCTTTTGGTGTGCTCAGAGGGGCTGGTTTTAGCTGGATGCAGCATCTCAGTCCCACTTGAGAGATTTTGGAAGATCCTGGACACCAAACACTTGCTCACCTGCCCCAGATGTGGTGATGATTTCTGGAGACAGACAGTGAGGATAACTGTTCCCTTCCCCCTACCTTTGCTGGGAAGCTCAGACTCCTCTGATGAGCTCATTGATTCCTTTGCCATGAGCCAGGAAAACCATTTCTCTGGATACTGCCTGTGATCCAGGTTGGCCAACCTCCTGCTTCCTGGGTGAGCAGCTCCGAGCCAGGCACCAGCAGATGCCAATGCTGATGGGAGAAGTGATCTGCATGCACAATTTATTGTTGTTTACACAGTTAATATAAAACATTTCCTTGCACAAACCAATAAAGGGAGCTTGGACCTTGGACTTGTTAGGTTCAGGGGATCTGTCTGATGTTGGCAAACAATAAATAAAGGGATCTGTGACGGCTGCTTTGTTGCAGGGTTTTGTCTCACCTCAGTTGTCTTGATGAGGCCCTTGAGGGCTCTCTGCTGTTTGTGTTGCTTTCTCTGGCCCCTTGCAAGGCAATCCAAGTGTGCTTTGCTCTGAGGTTTGCTCTGTGCTCTTCTGTGTGTGGACTCCTCCTGAAGTAGTGTTTTCTTCCTTGTGCCTCATCCTCTTGATTGCTTTGTTCCTTTAGCCAGTGCTTCTGTTCTGCTTTCCAGGTTTCCAGGAGATTTCCCTGCTCACTTCCTACGAAGTTGTAACTCCACAGAGACTGGGAAGAGAACGGCGAGAGGCTTCCAACAGCTCCTCAACACAGGTACTGGGCACTTGGCTGCCCCAAGGCTGGGGAGGTGCTGGCTTACTGTAAATGTTCAGCAAAAAAACTGTGCTGTCCTTTTCTGGCTCTGGCTCATAACTTCTGTGGAAGTTTTAGAAGGAAGGAATAAGAAAACCACAGTTCTGTTTCAAACCCATTTATTTCATGTGGCTTTTCCCCAGTCACCCAGGTAGGGAGGCTAGGTTCTGGCAACAGGGACAATTATAAAATAAATTTCAGGCTCATCCACCTTTCTTGGTTCAAAGAATGTTTTATTCATTAACATGAGTAAAATGTCCTTTTCTTTATATTCAGGACAAGGTGTCATATGCTGTTGAGATTGAGGGAAAAGAATACACAATTCATCTAGAAAAGAACAAGTAAGTAATGAATTTCTTTAAATTATTAATTATTCAAATTGTTGTGTCCTGATGACAAGCTGGCAGGTAGCACTGAGTGGGAAGTGCAGGTACATCCCAGCTCTGCAAAATGGGAAGAGGTTGAGTCCTTGTATCCTGGCCATCAGCCAGAGATGTTTTTTGATTCCTGCAGCCCTGGGGAACCCCCTTCAGAGCAGGAAGCTGCAGATTACTCTGAGGAGACCCAGGGAATCTGTGATTCTTTCCATTCACAGCTAAAAATAAACAAGCTGAGCTGTATTTCAAGTAAATATTTTCACTTTTGTCTGGATTTTGTTTATTGTTTTAGTTTTGTGTTTTTTCCTGTCTCAGTAGCACAAGGATGCTAATAAATGAGGGAACTGACTTTCTGTCCGGGGTCTGGATACTGAGAACTCACAGCTGATTGGGATGCTGTCTGTCTGGAGCTGAAGGGCCACTTGCAGCAGCAGCACGTGGTCATTTACCAGGCGTCTGCTGCTGCTCCAAACTGCCCTTGTGATAGAGACACAACTGGAGAAGCCCTTGGGGAGCTCCAGCTGCCACTTGCCAAGGCCCTGACCCTCAGAAACGTGGGAATTTAGCTGCACCACATCAATGGAATTACCAGGATGGTGCAGCAGTTTTAGTCGTGGGAGACTTTCCCAATGCACTGCCTCTCTGAATTGGGGAAGGGAAGGCATGTGCAGCAGACTGAGAGTGCTAGAATTTTTTTTTTAATTTTGCAGTGAAAACATGCAATTTCTTTGTTAGTTTTGGAGTGTTTTCCTTTTTAATGTTTCCTTATTTAATTTTGATTAGGACCATCTCACTGTTCTGCTCCAGTGTCACAGTAATTTTGTGAAATTTCTCTTGTGTTCCTTCTTCCCTTTCATTGCAGAGAACTGCTGCCCAAAGATTTCACAGTTTATACCTACAACAAGGATGGAAAGCTGCAACTGGAATATCCAGATGTCCAGGTAGGATTTCTTTCTATTCACACCCTTTATACATTTTGTGTTCTTGAGTTGTAATCAGTGCTGTTCAGTGGCAGATCAGAGATTGAAACATGTATGTAATGTTCCCTTGTTTTCCCATCCAGGATCACTGCCATTACCAGGGATACGTGGAGGGGACCCTGGATTCCCTGGTGGCTGTCAGCACCTGCTCTGGGCTCAGGTAGCTCCTCCTTTGTGTCCTGGCTGTCACGTTGTGGCTGCCACAATTCTGCTGGTTTTAACTGTGCCTCAGCCAGTCAGGGAGTCACTGGCTGCACTGAGCTGCCTTGGTGCTGCTCTGCTGTGGCATCTTTTATTCAAGGAGTTCATGGATATTTCGAGTACCATCAAATAAGTTATTAATTCAGTTTGTTGTCAGAGTGCAGTAAGCTGGTTTTGACTTGCATTTGGCTTGTTTTCTAACTTGCAGAGGTGGTCGTGACAACTGTACCTAGTGCAGAAATGGAAAGTTGAACACTAGTCTCCAAATTCCACAAAATTTGCCCTAAACCTTGTGCACCTCAAGTCTGATGGAATCTTTTCCTGCTTTGGGCTAATTGCCATATATTCTGTGCCACTTATTTTTTTGCAGGGCCGTGCCAGGCACCAGGGTGACAATAGAGTATTTGAACTAAAGCATTTCTGCTTAAGACCTGTGATACAATTCCTGGGGCATTGCAGAGCCTTACAGAGGTATTTAATTTACTGCATTTGTAAGGCCCTGCTCAGTGAAAGGCTTCTGCCAGGCCTGAAGTGAAGTGTGCTGCTTCACAAGAGCTGAGGTGCAGGCAGGCTTTGGTTATCCAAGAACAACTGTTCCTTTGTTTAGCTGATAAAATTGTGGGCAACTGTCCTCTGTGCTTGGTGCTGGGTTTCTCACACCCTGCTCTATTTTAGGGGTTTGGTGACAATAGGGAATGTCACCTATGGGATTGAGCCCATGGGCTCCTCTTCTGGCTCTAAGCACATTTTATATCGACTGGAGAATGTGAAGAAAGAGCCCACAACGTGTGGAGTAACTGCTGAAGGCCAGGAAGGGGAGCATGCAGAGGGCAATCTCCATCCCAGTATGACCCAGCTGCTGCGGGTAAGTCCTCCCCAGTCCCACATAATGGGGTTTGTGAGTTCATTTAAGAGTATGGAAGCAGCTTAGCAGATTTCCTGGGACTTAGCACATACCTAAAGGTTTATGATTTGGGGGGTTTTCTGCTGGAAAACTCAGTTCCTTCCCCAAAGCAGCCACAGTTTTCTCCTGTTTCTGCACGTGGCAGTGAGGGTGGGGCAGCTGGTTGGAATATTTCTAGGCTTTTTTGGGGAGTTTAAAGGGCAGGAACATGACCCTCATGGAGGGGCTTGTTAAAAAGTACTGCCTCAGGAGCCAGGAGAATATTGTTGTGTTTATTCNGGTGGGGCAGCTGGTTGGAATATTTCTAGGCTTTTTTTGGGGAGTTTAAAGGGCAGGAACATGACCCTCATGGAGGGGCTTGTTAAAAAGTACTGCCTCAGGAGCCAGGAGAATATTGTTGTGTTTATTCCATCCTCCTCACCATCACAGTAGCAGTTTGGTTTGAAGGTCCCCCTTGTCCTTCAAGGACTGTCTGTACAAGAACAAGACCAAAATGAAAGCAGGAGAATGAAAAGTGTTGTGTTTCACTTAAAGATCATTGGCATTTGCTGGTAGAATCTTTCTGCTGCTTTATAAAAGTGTGTGCTGACTTTCCAAAGCAACCTGTGTACAGGTCCCTTGCTTTGGAAACAAGGGAAGTCTTTGTGCAGCTGAGTTTCAGTGTAAAACACAGAGGCTGTCACTGCATTGGATTACACTGCTTGGGTTTGGCACCGTGTGCTTTGGGTGTGTCTCAAACCACTGGTGGTATTGAGTGAAATCTGACAGTGTCGTGAGGGGTTTTTTTTGTTTACACTTGAATTAATAAATCTGAAGTTGTCTAAAACCTTTTTTTTCCCCAGAGAAAGAGGGCGGTCCTGCACCAGACAAGATACGTGGAGCTGTTCATAGTTGTGGATAAAGAAAAGGTGGGAGCTGTGTGTGGCTTTCCCTTTTTTTCCTCCTCAGGAGAGGCCCTGGAAAGCCCTCAGGCTTCATTACTCCCAAATGGACTGCTGAAAAACACTTGACACTTTACCTAAGTTGTGCAAATATGCTGCTCTAGAAGTGGATAAACGTGTGCTATGCAATCCTCCTCAGAAAAGGAGTAAACCATCAGACAGGGAGAGGTTCTGTCAGCAAGGAATCTGGTAATGTAAGGAAAGCACGTGGTAAAAACTGCCTCTGCTGTTGTCTTTGGAATATTGAGCTGCTGAGCAGTAGCAGTGAAGATGTTGCTGTCTTGGTTAGCATCTTCTGGGAGATTTGGAGCCAGGCAAAAATGTTCTGTTCCTTTTGGTAACTGCTGTCTTTATCTCTTCTCTTTGTGATAGCAACTTTCTTTGTCTTGTAGTTTGAAGATTTTGGGAAGAGTGAAACAGAAGTAAGAGAACACATGGTGCAGCTGGCCAACTTCCTTGACAGTGTGAGTAGGAGGGATGCTGTGTGCTGCAGCCCTGCTGCCTTTTGTAGACATTTACAAAATGAGCTCTGTCCTGGTACCACTTTGGGGAATGCATCACCATGGAAGCTTTTCCACCTCTAAATTCATCTGCACTTATCCACCTTGAGAATTAGTTTAGGGAACTCTTCCAGCCAGTGCTGCATCCAGTGACTGACAGGACAGATGGTTGCAATTATTGCAGTTCTTTTGTCTGTGTAAGGGTTAGAGGATAAAGTATAACTCTGCTATTTCACGTGATACTTGTCAGAATTGATACTTCTTTTTATTTCTATTTGGTATTGTCTTACAATGTAGCTAGTGTGGCATTTAAGCATTGACCCTGTGGCTGATGAAGGTCTAAATCACAGAGAAAATCCATTCTGGAGGTTCCTTTTGTGTACTAGCTGTGAAAAAAGAGCCAAACCCACACAGAAAAAATGGATACTTACAATGAGATCTATAACACCAGGATGCTTGTTTTGTCTGAAGATATTAATAAATATTTCTGCTCTTTTTTCTCCCCAGATGTACATTATGTTGAACATCCGCATCGTGCTGGTTGGCCTGGAGATCTGGAAGCACCAAAACATCATCAGCACAGATGGGGGGGCTGGGGACGTGCTGGCCAACTTTGTACAGTGGCGGGAGAAGAACCTCGTTCTGCGGCGGAGACACGACAGTGCCCAGTTTGTCCTGTGAGTTCCAGCTCCTCCCCTTTGACCCCACAAAGCTTATCTTACTCTGTTCCTGCCCGCTCAGCCCAGCTCTGGTGCCAGAAGGGGCTGCTGTATTTCGGAGAGCAGGGAGTCCTAGGCATTCTGCAGTGGTTTGTGTCTTGTGGAAACATCCCGAGTCACGTTAAGCATTTTAAGGAGGTTTCTGTGTGCTCTTTAATTTCAGTGTCCTCTGACAGATGTATTGCTAAATAACACTTTTTTTCTCATCCCACGTGTCCTGTGTTGTATGGTGTAAAGCTTTGACTCACATTGTGACAGGTTGGGCCTGTGATCCAAGGGGATCCAGGGGCCTTTTCCACTTGAAAATAAGCACAAACCTGTTGCAGAATGTTGCATTTTAGTGCAGACAAAGTTGTTTCTGCAGTTGGCTTCCGGAAGCTGGTGACGCGGTTTGAGTTTGCCACGGGATGTTGATCTGTCTGGCCCTGCTCCCTCAAGCAAGCCCAGAGCTTCCTGAGCTGTTCCCTGCCCCGTTCCAGGACCCGTGCCCAGTGAGCTTCCAGCTCCTGCAGACGCTGCAGGCCTCGGGAGGTCACTGCCCAAGCAGGGGAAGGGCAGAGGTGCAGCACAGTTCAGGCTGCCCTCCCCTTCCTCCGGAGCTGGGAGCCTCCTCTGCCAGCACAGCAGTGTGGAGGTGATGGAGGCAAATGTCTGAGGAAATACTAATTTTAGAAGTTATTCTGTGTGCAGTAAAATGTGGTGTATTGTGCTGTGGCACTCTAAGAACAAAATGGAGGCCAATGAGAAGGAAGTTGACAAAGGAAGAAATCCATGGAGTTGTCCATCCCAGAAAGGCAGATGACAGCCAATTAGACCAAATGATTTTAAGGGTGGACCATTGGGCTCTTTATCTGCAGAGGGATGTTATGGAAGAGGCTGACTGTCTTTAAACACTTGTCTTAAATTAACAGAATAAAGGAATCTTGAGCAGAAAGCAAAAGCTTAACTGGTGCATGTGTGCCTGCAGTCAGTAGCAGTGCTCCTGTGTCAGCCTTGGAAAGCTGGAGCAGCAGGATTTGTGCCCCACAGGCAGGCGTGGTGCTGATATGGGCTGTGTGTGTCTGTACAGACAGATGATGGCCTTTCCTTTCTCTCCATGACTGTAGGAAGAAGGGTTTCGGTGGCACAGCTGGAATGGCCTATGTGGGAACAGTGTGCTCCAAGAGCCATGCAGGAGGCATTAACGTGGTGAGATTTCTTTAGTGATCTTTGAATGTGATTGAGATCAGAGTTTGCACTCTGGAAGTCTTCCTGGAAGCACAGAGTCTCTCATAACAAAGCTGAAGTATCTTAGAGGAGCTCTTGTGTTGTCCCAAATAATTTCTGACACTTCCAGGGTATCTGGATCACAACTTCTCTGTAGTCTTCTGCTCAGTGTGCAGCACTCATGCAAAAGGATTTCTCAGAGAGAATTTCTCTGTGTCATTTTAAGCATCTTTGCCTTGAAAAGTGGGAGCTGTGGGTGTTCTCAAATCTGTCCTGCACTGTCTGACCTGCAGCTGTGACCCCCCTGAGTGGTGCTGCTTCACTGCGTGTTTTATGTGGAATTGCAGAGCCTTAATGAGCCAAGCTGCTGGTCTCAGATAACTGGCAATCCCAGCAATCAGTGACAGAAGTGCTGGAATTTGCACATTTCAGGAGAACTGGGCTGGTGTGGAGAGTTTTAGTTTTTGTGTTAATGTTGCAGCTACTCTGGAAAGTGGAAGTCGTTCGGTAGTGTCCCAGAGAGGTTTCTCTGAGGGCTCTTATTGCTAAGCAAATTCATGCACTTGGTTGGAAATCTGGCACTGTTGATCTGAGAATCCTGATAATGTAGAGACAGAATGGCAAAGGTGTCTCCTTGGCACACGAGTAAACACTGACTGTGTCAGTATAAGCTCTCTCTGACTGCCTTCTGTGTCACTCCTGCGCAGTTTGGAAGGATCAGTATCCAGATGTTTGCGTCCATCATGGCTCACGAGCTCGGCCATAACCTGGGGATGAACCATGATGATGAACGAGTCTGTCACTGTGGGGCAAGCAGCTGCATTATGAGCTCTGGAGCATCGTAAGTAGCTGACCAAGGGGAGGCAAAGAAGACTCAAAATGCCCCATCCACGTGATTTGTTTTTATGGATTGCTTTCACCTTCAAATTCCCCTTGCAAAGAGTCCTGTTGCACTTGCAGTGGGGAAAGCAAACGTCCCCCTTGTTCTGCAAACACAGGGGATGCTGGTGGGTTGGCTCAGTGCAAAGCTCAGCCCATTTTCTCTGCTGCAGGGGATCGAGGAACTTCAGCAGTTGCAGTGCAGAAGACTTTGAGAAGCTGACGCTCAACAAAGGCGGGAGCTGCCTGCTCAATGTTCCAAAGCCCGACGAGACCTACAGCGTCCCGTACTGCGGGAACAAGCTGGTGGATGCTGGCGAGGAGTGCGACTGTGGCTCACCAAAGGTTCGTAGCCGGGAGTTTTCTCTCCTTGTGCCTTGTGCCTCTGGCTCAGAGGGGCTGTGTGTGACAGAGGGGAGGGTTTTGTGACATTCACTGCACTTCTGTCCTCAGGAATGTGAAAGTGATCCGTGCTGCGAGCCGGGAACTTGCAGGCTCCGATCTGGTGCTGAATGTGCTTATGGTGACTGCTGCAAGAACTGCCAGGTAGGAGGCTGCAGAGTTGTTTGGAAGTCGAGAAAAGGAGAGCATTGGCTCAGTCAGTGCATCTGTGAGAGGGAGTTGTCCTGCGTGTCCACGGCCCCACGAGGGTTTCAGATCAGTCCCTTGTTTGGGGCATGTCTTGGGTCAGGTGCAGTGTCTGTCTCTGCTGGGAGGTTCCCGTTTTCTGACACAGTTTTCCCTCCCCTCTCTGTTCAGCTCCTTCCTGGAGGCACCGAGTGCCGGGCGAGTAGCAACGAGTGTGACCTCCCGGAGTACTGCAATGGCACATCCCAGTTCTGCCAGCCCGACTTCACCGTGCAGAACGGGCACCCCTGCCACAACCAGGAGGCCTACTGCTACAACGGCGTGTGCCAGTACTACGATGCGCAGTGCCAGGATATCTTCGGCTCCAGTAAGGAAGAGCACAGTGTTACAATCTTTCTGAGAGATGTAACTAAAGAATATGCTACATTTAATATATTTACTTGCTTTTCTGTAAAGAAGACCAGCTGGCTTTGGCAGAGGATTTGAAGCAGTGGTGGTAAATGGCTTAGCATAGTGGTCATGCATTCTTCCTGTGTTACACTTAGTACTGTGCTGGGGATTCAAGTAATAATTTTTTTGCACTTATCATTTTTGATACAGTGGGGTTTTTGCTCTATAGGGCTGTAAAGAAATGTCAGATGCTAGACTCCGGTTAAGTAATTGTTTTTCCCAGTTTTTAAACTTGGAACCTTGTAATTCTGACTTTGTAACCTCTTTAGTGTTTTGATCAAGTTCCTAAGCTTGTTGCTGCATGGCACATACTTGGTGTAGCAGGGTAGTTGCTCTGGGTACAGGAGATACTGTGTGAGATGTTTCTGTGCCTGGCTAACGTGGCTCCTCTCTCTGGGCTGTTGTTTGCAGAAGCCAAAGCAGCCCCCGACATTTGCTTTACTGAAGTGAATTCCAAGGGGGACAGATTTGGCAACTGTGGTTTCCATGGCCATGACTACAAGAAATGTTCCAGCTGGTGAGTTGAGCCCAGTGCATTGGGAAGTTGTGAAATACATCACTGGGAATCTGTATTTGGGTGCTGTAGTGTCAGTTTGGGAGGTTGCAGCGGGTGCACAGGGGAGGGATGCAGGGTTGTGCTGAGCAGAGCGTGTTCCACATCTCCCGTCGAGGACTGTGCTTTTCCTATGTGTTCACATATGGGGAGATGACAAGCAAATCATCATGTTTTCCTTAATGTAGAGATTCCAACAGCTTACAGAAAGAAGGGATAAACTACTCTTGCAGCACTGGAATGAAGCCCAGTTCAGTTTTATTTGTTGAGTTGCCTCAATTTTGTTTTCAAGTAGTATCTTCCAGTAGAAAGGAAAGATCGTATCAAACACATGGTAGTCTCCTTCTCAGAATAAATTCAAGTGTCACTACAGTGTTCCTGTGTTGCTGTTGCAGGAATGCCATGTGTGGGAAGCTGCAGTGTGAAAATGTGAAAGCCATGCCTGTGTTTGGAATCAAGCCTGCTATTATCCAAACTCCCATCAGAGACACCACATGCTGGGGGGTGGATTTCCAGCTGGGCTCTGATGTCCCGGACCCGGGGATGGTGAATGAAGGCACCAAGTGTGGTAATGGAAAGGTAATTAAAAATTTAAAAATTATATCCTAATGTAATAATTCGGGGTATTCATGGAAATAAAATTTTCAGCTGCATTGTTTCATGAATAGTTATGACCATTATTTTTTGATGCCTGTAGTTAATGTAAAACTAAATGAATCCACTGATTCCCCCCATGGCCCAGTACTGCACTGCATGTGCATCAAACATTTAATGAGCCTTTCATTTGTAGGTGAAGCGAAAGAAATTGAGTTTGTTGAGAGCCAGAATCTTTGCTCTGTGAATGAGCAGGAAGAGCCAGGCCCTCACAAATGCCTTGAAGACAGCTTTCAATTAAAATCCAACTAAACTGAAGAGTGCAGAAGCTTAGCCCTAGCAGAGGAATGTGCATTCCACATGTCCTTACTGGGCACAATTTAATTGCTGTTCCTTTACATTCAGACTGGAGACAAAAGGCTCCAGTGCCAGCTCAGCCCCATGCTGAGAGGCCTTTTGTGGAACTGAGTTTCTGCAGAGTTTGGAATTATCAGTCAGAGCGTGTGAGGCTTTGTGGCAGCAAGCACAGCATGGCTGTGGAGCTCTGGGCTAGGAGCAGGGATCTGGGGAGGCAAGGGGGCACTGAAATGCCATCATCCCTCATCTGTGTGCATCTCTGTTCCCCAGATCTGCAGGCACTTCCAGTGTGTGAGTGCCTCTGTCCTGAACTACGACTGTGACGTGGAGAAGCAGTGCCACGGGCACGGGGTAAGCAGGGAAGAGAGTTTTAAAGTGGGGATTAGTAACTTTATTTTTCTGTTTTGTCGAACTGTAAAACACTCTGTAAAATGCCTCTAGACAAGAGAACCTGTAGTAGTGTTAAAAAAATCTTTGACAAAGCTCTCTGCCAGGCAAGAATTCCCAATTCCAGTATTACTAATGAAATTTGACTCTGCATCTCACAAAGGAAAAAAAAACCAAGCAAAGCCATGGTGTGTAAGCCTTTGGGATAGCTAATCCTTGGAAGCTCTTCCTGAACAGTGCTGTGTGTGCTCAGTCATGTGAAATCTTGGGATGCCTGGCCAAGGACTGTTTGGAATTGATTTGGGAGTTTCTGGGTAAAATTCTCCAGGCTGAGCAATACGAGGGACAGACCAGGTCGTGGCTGCTGCATGCAGATTTAAATGCACAGGGGTGGAAGTTACTGAGTGTTTGTGTTTTGGAATACAGGTGTGCAACAACAACAGGAACTGCCACTGTGAAGCGGGCTGGGCCCCCCCTTACTGTGACTCCAAAGGCTACGGGGGCAGTGTGGACAGTGGCCCTCCCTACAATGGCAAGTGGCTGTGGGGGCTGGGGCGTGCCTGAGCAGATGATGTGTTGGTGAACTTTGGGGGATGGCTCTGCACGAGGCTTCACTGGCAAAGAATTCTGGCAGGGGGTTTCTGCTCAAGAATGACCTTGAGGACTGCTTTTCATAAGCTGGTGTGGGTTTGGGAGAGCTAGGCTCTGTGATGCAGTAACAGGCTGGAGAAACACATTGGAGCTTGGGCAGATCCCTCAAATCATCAGGCAAAAAATGGAAAGGCTGTCTTAGTACAGCCTGCAGGGGAGAAATTGCTGCATATAAAAATGTCAAGATGAAGAAGCCAAGTTCTTTGTCTACAGCAAACAGTGGTTGGAGAAGAGGTAGATTTAACATCAGACCACAAGGCAGGAGCTCTGTTTTCCTCTCTTGTAAGAGCTTTAGTAACAAAGCATTACAGTAATGAAAAATGAGCATTGATCTCCGAATTTAATGTGCTGTTGCATGATAGGTACGTCTCTAAAAGATAAACAAAACAGAAAGGATCTATTTGGGCATATATCTTACTGGATTCTTTTGGGGTTTTTTTCTATGAAAAAATGGAAAACAGTTCCAGAACCATTCCTACCAAATATTCACTGCTATTATGAGTCAGGTGGTGGTAACACCAAGTAAAACTTATTTCTTCTCCACGGTTTTGTCCCCTCAAAGACACCTCCCTGCGCAACGGGCTGCTGGTGTTCTTTTTCCTGCTCCTCTTGGTCCTCGTGGCTGCTGCTCTGGCCTTTGCAAAGAGAGACAGGCTGAAGCGATGCTTCAGGAGGTTGATGTCCCGCTTCCATTCGTGAGTGCCTTCTCCTTCCTGCCTTCTCCCCTGCCCTTTGAATAGTCCATGGATGTTTATTTACATCAGCCAATGCCATATCCCAGTCCCAGGATGTCAGGTGAAGGCCCCTGCATCCAGTGGCACTGCCTCTGGCAACGACAGAAAAGATAAATTCATCCCAAATCAAGAGAGCAGAGAATTTTCTCTTTACTGTTATGTTTATTCTTGTGCATTGATGATAGGGGTTTACATTTTCTATTTATAAAGGGGCAAAGGGAAGCTGCTAGAGTCCTGAACAGAAAAGGGTTGTTGTTTATTAGATTTGTGGTAAATTTTATCTTTCTCACACTTGGTATGTGCTAAGAGGGTATGAATGCAGCTGTCAGGTTCACAGTGCCTGGGTTCATGGCCTCATACAGTCCATGTCCATCGGATTTCAGGTCACATCAGCCACCTCCTCCTCGGCCAGACACTGAACCCAGGGACTACCAGCAGAGAGGCTTTTCCCGTGGCATGCCTTATGCTCCTAGAGCTGTACCCATGGTGAGAATCATGGACTTCCCTTTACTCGACTCGTTATTCGCAAGTAAAGAGATGAAGGCAGTTTATATAATTTTTGCCCTAATAAAAGCTTCAAAGTTACTTCTTCATTTCTGAAAATTGTGTTTCTCCTTGATAAAAAGCAGAGAGAATATTTGTGTGCCAGGCTGGTCTGCAAGTGATCTTGAATGCCACTTGTTTAGTGACACAAATATTTTGATTCCTTCTGTGCAATTTGTGAACATCCTCTTTATATTTTCTTTCTAGGATATGCATCCAAATACCTTTCCTGTCCCAGCTTACCCAGTTAACCAGCACCCTCAGCAGGCTTTCCACCAGCCCTACTACTCCCCACCACAGTACCCGGTGCAGCAGCCGCAGAAGGTGCCCAGCAGGTCAGTGGAGTTACTGCAAATGCCTGTTGGCAGTGGCACTGATGGGATTTCTTGCCCTGCCCTTCACTCCCAGGAGCTCTGGGGTGTTCCATCACGTGTTGTGTGCAAGCAGGGCTGGCTTTTCACCGGGAGAAGTTTCTCCTTCACTTCACCCTGGAAGGCAGGGCATTCATCACGGCTGCGTGGTGATGAACGAGGCTCACAGCGCTGCTGTGGGGGAAGATTAGCCCAGCAGGTGGATGAAAGGCCTGTTAAAATAGTCAGTTTAAAAGCAGATTACTCAAAGATCTGTCATTTTGCTGATTTGTGAATGTTATGGCCAAGTGCAAAACCATTTCTCTTAACTTTGAACAGAAGGTTTTCCTTTATTTTTCATCTGACTTTTTAAGTGTGCCTGTAAGATGCAATGCTGTGCCATGGCACACACAGACCAGAAGTGCCAGCTACTGACTGGGAGCTCCCTAAAGTAGCTCATGTTGGTGGGGCACTTGGGCAGGGGGGTCTTTAAAGAATTTTGAGAGAAAAGGTGAATTTTAACAAATGGGGGTTCCCTGAGAATTTCAGGCAATTTAAGGCACAGTGTGCCCGTGGCAGGTTCCAAATGAGTCTTGGTGTGGGGGCAGTGGTTTGGTGGCTGGGGGTGCTGACAGCGGGTGGGTGAGGCTGTGGG
>VXAC01003106.1:259392-290775 GCA_013399225.1 Rhipidura dahli
AGAGGGGTCAGCGGGGCACAGAGGGGTCAGTGGGGCAGTAGGGCATGGAGGGGTCAGTGGGGCATGGAGCGGTGAGTGGAGCCCGCCGGCTGCGGGATTCTGGGGGACGGAGCCGGGAGGGCGGAGGGCCTGAGGTGATTCCCCTGGGGTGTACAGGGTGGTTCCCAGGGGGACGTGAGGACATTGCCCAGGGCTGAGGTCACCTCCGGCTGAGGCGCTCCCTGAGTCACCTCAGGGCCGAGGCACCATTGCAGGTCCCCCCACAGCACCAGCCGGGACGTGGACAGGGAGCTGGAGCCAGACCTGGAGCTGAATCTGGAGCCAGACCCAGAGCTTAATCTGGAGCCAGACCTGGAGCTGAATCTGGAGCCAGACCCGGAGCTGAATCTGGAGCCAGACCCGGAGCTGAATCTGGAGCCAGACCCAGAGCTGAATCTGGAGCCAGACCCGGAGCTGAATCTGGAGCCAGACCCAGAGCTGAATCTGGAGCCAGACCCAGAGCTGGCCCCAGAGCTGCAGACAGACCTGGAGCTGAAGACAGACACGGACCCCACACCGCAGCCAGCACTGGGCAGCACCATGGGCACTAATTAAAGGTGTTGGGCAGAGCTGGTGTCATGGCCAGTGCCCCCTGGTTTTATGCTCATGTAGTTTGTGTTTTTTGTCAGAGTTAACCCTGCTCTCGGGGCCGAGGGGCCACAGCTGCTGAGATTGTCCCCTTTTCTCTGTGGGCACATGGTGGTGGTTGGGATTTGCCCATCTGTGAGGGCTGTGAAGCTGCCTGATGCTGGGGACTGTCCAGTGCTGTGGCTGCCTCTGAAGTGGGCCTCTCCTGCATGACCATGGATGTGTGGGGCTCGTGGACCCCCTCCTCAGCAGACCTGGGGACCAGGGAAGGCCACTGCCTCGTGTGGTGGCCGTGGTGCTGACTGTGAGGGTGTCAGCTCTGTTTTGTGTGTTTCCTTGGAGCTGCCCTTGGGCCTGCACCCCACAGGGATGTCAATCCTGCTGTTTGTACCCCTGGCCCTTCCCTTTCAGCCATGCACCCATCACAAGTACCTCCAGCCCTGGCCCCTGTCTGCACAGGCAGCACTCACAGGGCAGATTTCCCCCCAGAAAGCTGCTGTTTGGGGAGGCCCTGCTCAGAGCATCCTGCTGAACCCGGGTTTGACGTTGCCAGCGCCGTGGGGATCCCCAGCTGCAGCAGCAGCGTCCCGAGCTGCAGCCCCAGGCCACTTCCCGTCCCTTGGAGCCCCAGGGTGGTGCTGGGGGCAGCCAGCTCACAGCCCCTGCTTCCCCTGAGACAGGTCCCCCAGGGCTTCCCCATGGGTGGATGCCCACGGGGACAGAGTTTAACGTTTGCTCCACGACAAAGCCTTATCAGCAACCTTTACCCGTGTTTGCTCCGGCCCTGCGGCCATTGGGCAGCCGGGCCCGACTCCCCCCAGGACAAGGTACGCTGGCCCTCGCAGTGCTGGCTCAGCCTGACCCCACAGCCAGTGTCCAGCAATGGAGGCCAGCGATGACACGGAGGAGCCCCCGCTGCCTCTGGCACTGACCAGGTTTCAGGTCTCCGAGGAGTTTGGTTTCCTGCTTCCCGACCCTCTGGTAGGAGCTGGCTGTGCCTCCCCATCTGCAAGCCACAGGAGGCAGACAGGAAAATAGAGGGGTTGGTGAGCAGTTTGCTGGGCGAGCTTTGATTTAACATTTTGCTGTAACACTTTACAAAGAGCAGTGAGGAAGGCAGGTGCTGTTTTGGCACAGGCAGTTTCATAGGATGAACTCCTGCCCTTTAAAAGGATGAAAGCAGCTGCAGCAAGCAGCACAGAGGAGAGGTGAGGGAGCTCTGCCATTTACACACCGGCCTTGGCTCTACAGGATTTTGGGGAGCACCAGAAGAGCAGGTCTGGGCTGCTCCCCAAAGTGTGCATGGGCACAGAGAGGTTGTATTCACCATCCATTAATTAGTGACCACCCAGGCTTTTTGCAGGAGGGGGAGCCAGACAGGAGCCACGAGCAGTGGTGTGTGAGGCTGGGTGGGTGCTGGGAGCCCGGGCTCATTCACAGCCCTCCCTCTGCCTCTCTCCACCAAGACAGAGCTGCCGGCACCCTACGGCCCCTGGATGGACATCGCCCACCAACTGCCCCGGCTGATCATGAACCATCAGCTCCGCTCACACGTTCACCAGGTATGGTGTTCTCCTTCCTGCCTCTGGAGCTCTCTCAAACCTTGGTCTGACACAGCAGAATGTGTAAAACATGTTGGAAAAGCAACCCGGCAGCAGGGATGTGTGCTGAGCCGGGGCTGACACCAGGCGACAGCAAAGTCTTAACATCGGCACAGAAATAACTCTCACATCAGATCCGAGCGCTCAGCAGCCAGCAAGGGCTGGAGCCAGGTCCCTCTAGGTGTCACAAGAGCCACGTCTCATCCCAGCTGTGCTCCCTGCCAAAGCAGCACAGGTGCTCCGTGAGCTTATGGCCAGGCTTGACCCTTCTGGCACACAGGGATCAGCTGCTCCCGTGGGCATCCCAGCACCAGGGAGGGGGATTCCTGTTTGAGGAAAATCACACGGGTTACTCTCCCTCTCACAAGCCAGGAACAGTGCAGCAGGAGCAAATCCTGCAGAGCGGGTGGGAAGGGAGGCTTAAAGGCAGGGGAGAAGCACTGGGAGGGCTCTCCCCGGCTGGTGGGGCAGCCCCTCCACCACAGGGGCCCCGGCATTGCTGGCTCTGCTCCTTGCTCCCAAGGGTTTCCCTGGCAGATGCCCCAGCTGAGCACCCAGCACCTCCAGGGACGTGAGGAGCTGCGCTTGGCACACCTGGTGCTCAGCTGCATCACCACGGGCTACGTCTGGCAGGAGGGCGAGGAGGGCACCGTGCAGGTAAAGGCAAGGTAGAGCAGCTTCACCTGCTCCTTGGGGTCTGGGAGCTGATGCTGCTCCCCTAGAACTTATCCCATGGGAGCAAAGCCCTTTCCCTGTGGCTGCAGCAGGAGCATGTTCCCTCCTGCGTGGCTGCTGCCTGCAGACAGGCACCTTTCAGCAGCCTGACAACATCTCCACCTTCCCCTGTGCTTTGTGCCACTCAGGTCCTGCCCCGAAACCTCGCCGTCCCCTACTGGGAGGTCTCGCAGGCCCTGGGCCTCCCACCCATCCTCAGCCACGCAGACTTTGTGTTGGCCAACTGGAGGAGGAAGGACCCCAACGGGTAAAGAGGCAAATGGCAGTGGACGGAGCGCGGTTCTTCCTGCAGCTGGGCAGCAGTCATGAGCAGGTGTTGGGGACAGACTGTTCCCAAACTGCTCCTGGTCTGCCAAAACCCTTTGAATCCCACCTTTGCTGGGGTTGGTCTCATGGGTGTGGGTGCAGGAGCCCTGTGGGTGCATGGGTATCTCTGGGAGCAGGCCCTGGGGACAGCTCCTCTGCTTCCTGCAGAGCACAGCCCGTCACTAGAACAATTTATAATCTCTCTCTCTCTCTCTCTCCCCTTTTCCTGTGCATTTTTGGCCATAACCGAAATGCCTTCAGGCCTCTGGAAATCGAGTAAGTAGTTAATGCTCATTTATTTTCTAGCGGTGTTGGTTTTGTTTGGATTGGCTCAGCTCTCCAGCACTGCTTGGGCTGAACCTCTCTTGACGTGTGCACACAAGAACAGTGTTTGTCACACAAGTGCCACTGCAACAACAGCAAAGGGACTGCAGCAGAGCCGCTGGCTGCACAGATCCAGTGGCCACGGGCCATGGGGAGGGCACAGGGCAGGTTCCCCTAAGACAGAGCAGTCCTGCTCCCCTTTCATTCTCCGCCAGCCCTCTCTGCACAGGGTGCAGATACGAGGCTCTGGAGACTGTGATGGTTTTGTTCCAAGGGCTCAGTGAGTCCCACAGTGTGTAGGGAAATCCTGAGCCACCACCCCCCCAATCCCTCTCCTTGTCCCCTCTGTGCAGGAACCTGGACACCATCATCGCCCTGCCTGGGGGAGAGAGCCTGCGGGGCTTCGTCCTTGTCACCCTGCTTGTGGAGAAGGCAGCTGTGCCTGGCATTAAGGTGGGTGCTGCTGTGTCCCAGGGCTCTTTGCTGATCTATAAGCACCCACAAGGTGCTCCTGTCCCCAAACCCGGGCTGGGGAAGGGGCAGAGCTGCCATGGGTGGCAGAAAATGTCCAGAGCCACTGGACATCCTACCCCTGTGTCACCTGGTGCTGTCCCTCCTCTCCTCTCACAGGCAATCGTCGGGGCCCTTCGTGCCATCCTGCAGTGTGACGAGGGGACCCTGCACAGAGCCCTGCAGGAGCTGGCGGGGGCCATCGAGGCCATGGGCGAGGCGCTGAGGCGGATGCACGGTGAGAGCAGCTGGGACCTGCTGCAGCTCAGCACACACGCCAGTGCAGCCTCCCACCACCTCTGATCTGACTGACTTCCTCCTAGACTATGTGGATCCAGAAGTATTCTACACTGTGATCCGGATCTTTCTCTCTGGGTAAGTGCAGCCTGTTTCCCTCCATCCCACGCTTCAGCTCAGCCCTGACGGCCCCAGCAGCCAGAATTGTGCACAAATTAATCATTCCTGCTCTTGGCCGAGCAGTTTTGACAGGAGAAGAGGAATTTGTCTTTACTTCCATGCTGTGTACACAAAGCTGTAAAGCTGAGCAGGAGCTCTTCCCACTGCGTGTTAAGGAAACATCCGTAAGAAGCCTCTTGCTGCTGCTCTGTTACAATCCTGTCAGCTGAAAATAACAAAATCCCTCCCCAAACACTGAAAATGCCATTTGGGCAAGGCAGAACCACGGCCCCAAGAGCCCAGCATGGCGCATTTGCCATCCCTCAGCATCCCCGTGGGGCTGCAGCGTCTGCAGACGCTCAGTCCCAGGCCTCTCAGGGGAATTCTATTTTTATTTCTCTCCATCATATCTCAGCATTCCCGAGTAAAAGGCTCCATGCATTGTGATTAGGTTTCTCTCATTTTTTATCCAAGCTGACCTTGTCTGGATGGTCATCAGCTTGGGAAAACATGCCTTAAATTCCCTTCTGCTTATAAGAACTTCCCACTAGTAGAGGTTACTATAAATACAATCCTGGGAGGACTAAAAATATTCTGGTATTTGATAATGAATCTATTTTCTCTGCAGTTTGTGTAAAATCTGTTCCTGTAGCCCAACAGACACTGCACCCAGCACCAAAAGCCTCATGGAATGGTGCATTTCGCTAAAGGTCAACAGATATTTTTGTGCCAGGCACTTTATCTCCCCAAAATCGTAACTTCGGTCTCCATTTGTGTGCTAGCAGTTCTCCATTTCGGCACAAGGGGGGTCTGAGTTCAAGCTGTGTGTGGGAGGCACCAACCCTGCTGGCTCCCGACCTGCCCAGGACCAGCAGCTTCAGAGGGAGGAATCCCCATCCCTGCCTTGTTACCTGCAGAGATAAACAGAGGCAGGCTGGCCTGGCCTCTATTTATCTTTTAAATGCCTTTAAAGTCATCACCTTGAGTAACAAGAACAAAGGAAAATCCAAACCTCGGGGACTCAGAGGAGTCTTTGGGTGACTACCTGCTTCTCCAAATGGCCACTGGTGTTCAAGGAATTGATGTAAAGTGCCACTGTTGCCCAGAGAAGTGCCCCTTCCCCTCTTGCACACCTAAGGCAGCTTTGCTTGCAGAAACCTTCCCGAACTGGAGCAGGAGGGGCAGCCAGGCAGGGCAATGTGTCCCGGCACCATGACACAGGGTGCTCACCAAGGCATGCAGATCCCAGAGAACACTCTTCTGGCAAAGAAAATTAAGGATTTCTCCTTACCCCCGTGGCCTCATTGTGTGCCTTGGCACAGTATTTGACTTCCAAGTTTATCTCCTGTTTGAGGAGGGCTGACATGGCTGAGTTGGAGGAGGAGATCCATGGGCTGGGCCAGGAAAGTTTTGCTCAATCTTGCCAGCCCAGGGTCCCTTCTGACAGGCCCTTGTCCCCAGCCCCATGGCCGCAGCCTGACTGCCGTGTCTCCCGCTCAGCTGGAAGGACAACCCTGCCATGCCACACGGGCTCATCTACGAGGGGGTGTCCCCGGAGCCCTTGGCGTTCTCGGGAGGCAGCGCGGCGCAGAGCACGGTCCTGCACGCCTTCGATGAGCTCCTGGGCATCTGCCACCGGCAGGACAGTGGTGAGCCACGAGATTTTCCTTTTCCAAAGCAAATAAGGGAAGGGAAAGAGATGAGCCAGAGCGATTCCCACACCTGTGCCAGCTCTGTGAGGCAGGAGGACATGAACCCATCTCATCCTTGCAGAGTCTGGCTGGGACCAGGCTCTGCCCAGTTCCAGGGAGGAAGGTTTTAAATGTGGCTATGGCAGGTGCTTCCTCACCATGATAAATTCTCAAAAGAACCCATTTGGCTTCTTGCATGTCAGCTTTTTGCTGAGGCTCTCTGTGAGCCCAGGGATGAGGGAACAGAGCGTGCAGGCATCCCACCAGTGATTTACCTCATCCATTCATAGAGCTTCCCATCAGTCCAGCCCACAACAGAAATATTTACCAGAAATTAGCAACACCACTTTACCAGCAAAAAAAACCCCAAACCAAAAGGCTGGGAGCAGGGCTAAACCCTGCCTTTTAGGGTCAGCACCAGCCCTAATGGAGCACTGACCTAATATGGGTTTTCTTTCTCACTTAATTGGAGGCAGAGCAGAGGAGTCTGTGCAGGCTGTCAGTGGTCTCTGCAAACTGTGCCAGCTCCAGAGCAGCTTCTCTCTCAGAGGGTCAGGGCCTTTAATCCATTTACCCACAACTTATTCCTTTCTTTGCTGGTGTCTTGCAGCCGCCTTCCTGCACAGGATGAGGGACTACATGCCCCCGGCACACAGAGCCTTTGTGGCGGAGATCCAGCGCGCCGTGTCCCTGAAGCAGCACGTGCTCTCCTCGGGGTCCGCGCGGCTCCGCGCCGCCTTCAATCGCTGCGTGTCTGCACTGGCAGACTTCAGGTCCTACCACATCGCCATCGTCACCAAGTACATCACCATCGCGGCCGCCAAAGCCAGGGCCGGGCGGGCAGAGCCGAGTGCCAGGGCCGGCCGCTCTGGGGGAAAGCCCCCGTCTGCCCTGGAGGCCAAAGGAACCGGCGGGTCCCAGATCTTCAGCTTCCTGAAGAGCATCAGGGACACCACCAGGGAGGGGATGATAAGTGCCTGACCTGCCCCGAGAGTTGCCCAAAGTGGGTGCGGGAGGCCAAGGGGCTTCGGTGTCTGTCTGCAATGCACAAGCCAAGATCCAAAACCTTTCCCCCTGTGCACGTCTGGGACCGGAGGAGCACGCTCGGGGCTGTTGAGAGAGAACAGTGCTGCTGCTGCTGCTGCTGCTGCTGCTGCTGCTGCTGCTGCCGCCTCCCCCAGAAGCACACAGCGAGCTCAGCATCCTCCCCCGGCACCGGGACGAGAGGCACCGGGATCTCCTCCCGTGGCACATCACCCCCGGGCCTCAGGGACGAGCCGTGTCCCTCCAAGCCCCACTTCTTCCCGTTCTTCGGGCGTGGGGGCTGCAGCTCGGATAGACAGGGGTGGGTTACGCGGGCGAATAAAGCAGCGATTCCCGATGCAGGGCCGGGCCCCGCGTCCATCCCGCCCTCGCAGCGCTCCTCCGGCACCAGGTGGCGGCAGAAAGCCGCGTTCGGCGGCGGCCGAGCCGCTCCCGGAGCGGGGCAGCCGAGGGGAGGCAGAGCATCAGCAGGGATGGGTGGGTGGGCACCAGCGAGGAGTGGGGAGCGGAGAGGGTTGGGCGACGGCGAAGGGCAAGAAGGAGCTCCCGGCTGCGACCCCCAGCCTCTGGCACCCGGACACGGCTCCTCTCTCCCACCACCTGCAAAGGGACCGTGATTACCGCACAGGGGAAGTCCAACAAACACCAACTCTCCCGTCGTGGGAGTGATGCTGAAGCCACTCACACCCAGCCGCGAGAGGAGTGTGGGTGAGAGAGGGGAGCCGGGCTGTGGGATAAGCGCGGGGTGCCCAGGACGCTGGCGTTCACGGGTGAGGCTGTACCGGGGCACAGGGGTTCCTCTGTGGCCAACACACGGGAACCCATGGCTTCCTCAAGGGGCCAGCATGGGAAAAATACTTCTCACAAACCCGTGATCCTCACTCAGCACCGGCAGCAGCAGCAGAACACGCAGCCTGGTGCCAGGGCCAGCCCAGTCCAGAGGCTCCTCTGACACAGACCCGCTGCGGGTGAAGCGCAGTCCCGTGCTGGCCGTGGCCGCTCCCGGTGCCGCTGCCCGGCCCAAGGCTGCAGCTCGGACTCACCTCGCACCACCGAGCTGGGCTGAGTGGGCAGAGCCTGTGCCAAGAGCGCTGCTGAAGCTTTTTTTGTAATGCCCACATTGCCCTTTTCTAGCAAGTCAGCACGCCCAGATGCCTCGGAATTTGCATCTTTAGGGAAATCAGGCCATATGGCTCTGTTTTGCCTCCCCAGGTTTTGCTGGCACAGCCACCAGAGGCAGGATTCACACCCAATCAGTGTCTTGGTGCAAAAATAGCCCTGGCAGTGCCCCTTCTGCACTATGAGAAGAGAGTCAAGGTCCTTTGAAATGAGATGTCATTCCCATAAGGGCAAAAAGAAGCTCAGCACACTGTAGCTTGAATTATTAAACTCTTGCTAAACTGTATTTTGTGCTCTTTTTTTGAATGCAGGCCTAAAACTGGGGCTTCAGAGATGACTTCAGTAAACAACCCACGGGAACGTGTCAGCACCTTTAAATCTTTGCCTGGCAGCGCTCCTTCCACTTGATCTTCATTTCTGAATAGCTGCTGCATATTTCATGTAGGAGATATTTCATCCTGATGATTGTCTTGGTCTATTACATTTCAGACCATTTCAGGAAAACAGCAAACTTGGACCAGGGGAAAAATCACTCAATCTAAATGAGAAACACAGCCAGGACCGGAGGCAGCTGGGGCAGGCTGGCCCTGCGGGGGACAGGGGCTTCACACATGCTGCAAATGCCCAAACCCTGCTGGGCAGCAGCGATGGTGGTGCCAGGAAGGGTCACAGGGCCCCCAGAAGGTGGGTTTTCTTCCTTCTGCAAACTCCCCTCCCTGCACATGCTGCCCATGCCACCGGGTCAGGAGCAGGTCCTTAGGAGCAAGGGGGATGGATTTGTGTCACCTCAGAAATGAAGAGGGGAGGTGGGAAATCGGGGAGGTGTTGGAGGGCTCTGGAGAGCCAGGGGGTTTCCCTGCACTGGAGGGCACACTCACCTTGTTCTGGTGGACAAGGAAGGTGCCTAAGAAACCGCAGAGCAGGAGTCAGCCCTGCCAGCAAATTACAGAGCAGAGCCTGAGTTCATGCTACCAGATGCTGTGTCCCAGCCAGCTCACAGTCAGCTGCAGCTCCTTTGGAACTGAACTCAGTAAGGATCCTGCCACTCTGGAAGCACCCAGAGCCTCAGCGAGGCACAGGCCGTTCCCGAGTGCTCTCCTGGCAGGCTGGGACAGCCGCTCCAAGGGAGCTTTGATTTCTCTCTGTTTTCAAACCACTGCTGTCTAACACTGATCACAAGACACAGACTTCTAAGGTCTCAGGTGCATTCTGACTGGAAGCACGTGGCATTTGAATAATTTATGCCTGTGCCTAGAGATGGCACAATGTGTTTGAGGATAACCATGTGCTTGGCATCCATGCTGCATCTCACCAGTGGGAACCGGGCTGCCACAGGCTGCCAACCTGAGGCCCTGCTCTGTCCTGAAGGGTTTCTTTTGGCAGGCACTGGAGGAGCCCAGAACGTGTGGAATGAGGCCAGCCACAGCTACCCATCACCTCTCCTGAGCACAGGGGACAGCCAGGATCCCCTGCACTGGAACAGGCAGGGTTAAGACCATTTCCACAGCTCTGTAATAGAATTAATGTTATTTCAGCAAGGGAAAACCAGCAAAAGACCAGAGTCCCTTTCAGAGGCGCTGCCCCCCAGACCTCAGCTCCCTAAGGTACATCTCGCAATGAGGTTGGGATGCACAGGCTGCCCAGGAGCCACATCACTAAGAA
The DNA here is from genome assembly GCA_013399225.1 of Rhipidura dahli. NCBI lineage: Eukaryota > Metazoa > Chordata > Aves > Passeriformes > Rhipiduridae > Rhipidura > Rhipidura dahli. The sequence continues at coordinate 269,408 of VXAC01003106.1, forward strand.
TGGGATTTTGCACCATCTCCCTGAGCCCAGCAATATCTGCTGGGTCAGCTGGGACTGACGCCTGCCAGGGAGTGGATGGAAAAACAGAAGAGATGGCACAGCCCTCGTCCACATCCAGAGCTCCAGCCCCAAATCGGTGCCACCCACACAGAAATCTCCCTTATCTCTGGAGCCAGGCCCTGTCACTGCAGCACTGAGGCACAAGTTTCCATTGTGGAGCTGCAGCTCAGAGCTGCCCAGCAGCTCTTCCAGCCACATTTTGGAGTGTCCACCTGACTCCTGACTCCTTGCTTTTGTTAAGCAGAGATTTCCCCTCGATGTTGGATGGTCAGACCTGTGTGATGGAGAAGGAAGCCTGGTGCACACCCAAGGTGGCAGGAGGAGACCTCACTTTCGATGTACCAAACCTCACAGAGCCTCACCAGCCCTGGGACCAGCCCGCAGGAGGTGGCCAGCCCCGCCTGCCAGGCTCCCTCCGCTCCCTGGGCCATGCCCAGCCCGTCATCCCACCCACACCTTTTGCTCAGACTTTCCATCGTTCTCAATCGCTTCAGCCTCTGGTCCCCTCCTTGCCGTGCCCAGGTCTCACCCAGGTCACCTTCCACTGAGACAAATCTGTGCAAAGGTTCCTGAGCTGCCCATGGGTCTGGCAGCCCTTTCCTGGCACTGGGCTGCCAGCCCCCTCCTCAGGAATCCCACAGCCCCCAGGCAGATTCAGCCAAGTGCTTTGCTGCTTTTGTCCCTGTGAATATTTGAAATCAAACAGGAATACAAACATTTGGATTCTAGACACTTCCCAATTCCGGCCTTATTTATCATACTTGGCTCTGCTCCTGGAGCTGGGGCCAGAAGAGGCTCTGAATGATTTAAGTGATTTAACATGCTGTGCATAGATCAATCTCACTCTCCCCTCCAGCCACAGGTTTTCCTTTGTGGTTTGCTGCACACTTATTATATCCATCAATATCTAAGTAATTAAAATCCCCCATTATCTGGGTCCTGGCTGCCTTACAAACTCCTCATAAGCTATAAACTCTTCCATGATCAACCTCCCTAAAGCGTCTGGGAGGTTGCAGCCCCATCTCAGGGTCCCCAGGCTGTTGTTACATCGTGAAGGTCCCACTGGAGCCATGTCCAATTCCAGCCCGAGCCATGGTTGCTATTTCTCTCCCTGAGTTGCTGGTTCGTGCCAAGATTGATCATTTCCATCCCCATCTTTCTGCATTCACTGGTGAGTTTATCTCAGAGCAGCTCCCCAGCTCCTGCTCCACTTGTGCTTCTGGAGCTGCTGCCCTCCCGGGAGCACCCAGGGGCCCCCAGTGCCACGTCCCAAATCCTGCCCTGCTGCAGAACCATTTGCTGTACCTTGGAAAGGCAGAAAGGCCCCAGTGCTGTCACACCTGTGCCCCAAATGTCCCTGTGCCATGACCAGGGACCATCCCAGGGTTCTGCCGTGGGGACACTTCCTTGCCACCTGGTCGAGCTCCTTTCCTGCACACCTCAGCCACGGGTCTCCAAGCAATTTATTAATAACAACCAATTTTGCCTTGTAATTCCCCCTTGGGAGCAATGTGTAAGCACACGAAATCATGGCCTTCACCTCTTTCTGGTGCTGCCACCTGCCCCAGCCCTGCAGGTTCATCGGTGCGTGCCTGGAGCGCCGTGTCCCTCGGAACGCGCAGCGTGCCGCAAGCAGAGCCTTATCTGTACCTGGGGAAGGGCTCACCTCTGCAGAGTGACTGCAGGCCAGATATGATTACAGGCCATGACTCAAGCCAAAAAGTGCTAATTACAGCATGGAGGAGGAGAGAGGAGCTGCTAAACTACACTGAATATGGAGGGGGATTGGGGAACAGGTTGAGAAGCCGTCACTGCTCAGAGGATGACACAGGGCTGTTCCAGCACAGCTGTGCTGGGACACTGACACAGCTCCCTGAGACAGCGGGGATCTCTTGCCAATATTGGGGGTTTTTTGCCATTTGTAGCAGCTCATATTACTTGCTCTGGTACTTGGTCCTGAGGGTTCTTTGCTCCCGTGTCCCTGGGGCAAGCCTCAGAGAGACCCTCTGACAGGGAGGAGTGGGTTTATTCACGCTCTCTGTGTGACCTCCAGGAAATCTCTGTTTTGTTGTGTTTTATCTTCCCAGCCTTACCAGACAGGTGAGTGTCTCTACCCCCTCTGCCTCTCCTGCTTCGCTCATCCAGTGCTTTCCTCTCTTTCCAAAGGATGAATGGCCAGAGTCAATGTTTTCCCATGGCTGGCTGGTGCTGGGAAATGGTAAAGTCTTCATTATCAGATAAAGGACGCCCAGAGGGACCTTTGGGAAGGGGTTTTATTTCCCTAAAATCCTTGGTGTCTGGCCAGTGTTTGTAAACCATTGCACTGTTACAGCTCTTGGTAAATAAAGAAACCAGAGACCCAAACATTGGCACTAGAACAAAAATAGCTTAGTGTGGGTCAAACAAAGGGTGGGAACAAGACACAGGCAGGTCCTGACGAAGGTCTCATCGTTTCTCTGATGCCTGGGGTGCCCGGTCACACTGGGAGCAGGGTTTAACCAGCGCCTGCAGGGTGGCACGTCACCAGTGCCACACGGAGGATGTGCCACGGCCTCCCAAACGCCTGTTTGTCGAGTTAGTCACCACAGCCCACAGCTGCTAGACCCGGTAAACAAGGGCAAACACAGATACTGGAGTCGCAGGAGGCACAGTGAACCCGTGAGGCAATCACTACCCGGCATCCTAGGAGCTCAAGTCAATCCCATTTCTTAGAAAAGAGGAAAAAAAAGGGAAAGAAACAAGGCTCTGCTATTATTGCAGTAAGTGGCTGTGTCATGCTGGGCTCTGCAGCTAAATATATTCAGTGTTTACTGTAAGCAAGGACAGTGGGAAGCCTTCCGAAACAGCACGGGGGCTGCTCCCATTTTTTTCAGCTATCAATCACGCCTGCCTTGAGCCATTTTTATCCTGACACAAATGGAAAATATTTTCCCGGTTTAATTTCTACTGATCAAAGACACTTCCTCAACAGAGAGGAGCCCCACAGCCCCGAGGGGGGAAGAAGTCCCCGAGGAAACTATTTGCCTGAGGGGATGTGGGACGCAGCTCACGTGCAGTGGGACTCCCCCCGAGCAGAGGAGGCACATCAGGACACCACTCTGAGAGGCAGGACACCATCCCACCAGCCCAGGGGCAGCTGCCCAGGCTATTAATCCTTTTTATTCCTCAATTAATTTGCCAAACAAGGAACTTGGTGTTTACCACGTGCCTGCCAAACAGTGCTGGGAGCACCTTGGCACCGCCCCAAGGTGTGCGGATCCCCTCTCCTCTCTGTCTCTTCCCCAGCTGCTGCTGTGATGTGAGAGGCTGCAGAAGGGAAAGGTTTTGGGGTCAGATATCTGTTTACTTCCTCCATAAGATTTTCCTAAACAGCACTGGAAAGCACTCCTTCCACAAAGCTCATCGTGTCCGGAACTGACTCAGCTTTCTGCACAGAGGGTCCTGGAGATGAGCTCGCTGGCCTCAATCACTTGACGTCACACTCAGCACTGTTTACTGACAGAAAACATATTTTATTTCTCTTTGTGCCCACCAGAGTGGTGAGATCAGGGCTCCCCTGACCCACAACCCCCTGGCTCCCTCAGCCTCACACAGACCCTTGTGATGGGCAGATTCTCTCCACAAGGCAGACACAAAGTCAAATCTGATTTACTTCTCCCAGGCAGATGCCAGCAGCTCCAGAGCACAAACTGCTGGGCTTCTGGTTCAACCCCGAGCCACTCTGGGAGCTGTCACAGCCCAGGCTCTCTTTGCTGCTCAGCCAGACCCTGCCAGAGGGACTGCAAAGCACTGCTTGCCATGCGCACAGCATCACCCCTCGCACCTTCCCTCCCCTCCCACACAGAACTAAAACCTACTGGCAGCTCTAAACTGGTTCTTTTTTGTCTGAGCTGCTGCATAAATAACCCAACAGAGAGCCTGAAGCCCCCACACACACTGACACCTGACAGCAAGTCAAGGGCAGATCTGGAGAACAAAGAGAAGGCTCCCATGAAAACAGACTGTGACTGGCTGTGGGGAAACATCCAGAAGGCATTGCTGTGAGGGTTAAACACGTCTGGGAGCAGGGGCTGTCAGCAGACTGCTGCTCTGTGTCGGGGTCTCAGCAGCTGGGCTGGCAGGTCTGACTGGGGCCAGGACAGAGGGGAAGCCCTCTGTGCCTGCACAGAGCAGGTCTCTGCCCCACAGATGATTCACAGCTCCTGGGAGCTTCCCTGCTCCGGCTCTGCCCGGCTCAGACCTGTGGCAGGCCTGGTTTGGTGCCTTAAACTGCCAACCTTGCCTGTCCCAGAGACAGGCTTTACAGCCCTGCTGCTGCTCTTTGAGCAGGGCTGGCATGTGCAGCTCATGGCAGTTTTCTGGGGAAAACAGCCACTGGCAGGAGTTCATTCACCTGCTGTAACCTGCGGGCAGCTGCAGCGGTCCCGAGTGACACCCACGAGCAGCTCCCTTCCTCCTGCAGCAGCAGGGGCACAGCCAGCCCCAGCTGAACCTGCAGCAGGACCTCAGCATGCAGAAAATAGCCCCAAAAACCCAGATGCTGCCAGCAGCCACTGTGGCTCAGGCACAGCCACAGGGATGGGAAGGGGATCACAGAAATTGCTTTTCTAGCAGCTACAAAGTGAAGCTGCTGGGCCACCAGAGACGGTGGTAGGAGCCAAACACCATCTGTTCTCTCCCAGGAACTCTTTTGTTAGTGGAGAAATGAGCTATGAGGCTGATAACTCTGCAGTGCCAAGCTCATCTCCCAGACGATCCGCGCAGCGGTTGTCTCCCCGATGAATCTCCACAGGCACAGCTTTGGTGTTTCCCTCCTTCCCTTCCCGGCTTTCTTCTCCCAGCGTTACTCAGCTGCACATCCCCAAACCTCAGCCTGTCCCCCATCCACAGCCCTCCCCAGGTACCCCAGATCACCCTCAACACTCCCCTGGACCCCGTGCCGCCTCGCTGCTGGCATTGCCACCGTCCTGCCTCCACCCCCAGCACCTTCCCCGCTCCGGAGCGCGGCCACGGGGGCTTTGGGGATGGCGGGGGCACCACAGACCCCCAGAAGCCAGAGCAGCACAAAGGCACATCCTGTCTGCCACCTCTCCTGCAGCAGAGGAAGCGGCTCCAGGGAGATTAGAGCCCCGAGGAGCGGGGCGCCGGGGGTCTGTGCGTGTGCTGGGTACTGTCGCCCGCGAGCCGGGCTGTGACAATGACCCGAGCCAGCCCCTGCGCCCAGCCCCACGGCAGGATTTCCCGTGAGCCCGTCCCCTCGGCGGCAGACAATGAGCTGTCTGACAGCTGGAGACAGCTCTGCCTTCGCCCCTCTCCAGCGACGGGTCCTCGGGACCTTCAGGAAGATCAAACAGGAAATTGGGCAGAGAAAGAAAAAGGTTGTTCGTGCTCCAAAGTCCAAACTGCCACTGCTGACCTGGGAGGAAGATGCTGAAGTCAGGGTATTCAAACGCTTTCCCCAGCTCCCCTGGGAATAGCAGAACGTGCTGAGCAGGGCTGCACGAGGTTGGTGCCATCTCAGGGTGCTGCTCGTGCTCCCACCTGATGGAATTATCCCTCCCCAACTCCCACCCGACCCACGCCCCGGCAGCATCACTCCCCTGCTTCCCCGCAGCTGTGGCTCCTCTTTTTGTGAGGATGCTCTGGCTGGAAACCTGCCACTCTATTCCAGGGATGATCTCCCATGACACGTGGGGAGCACGGCAGCCAGAGTTTCTCTTTGCAAGATGGATTTTGGAAGTCTCAAGCACCAAGAGAATGCACCCGTGGCTTCCTTACACAGCCCTCACCTCCCCAGACCCTCCAAGCATCCACACCAGATGTGTCCTCAGCTCTGCTTTGCTGCATGCAGGGCTTCTTTCAAGGGGTTCTAGCTGGTAAAAGTGCCAGAAGTTTCTGTTTCTTTTTTGTTTCTTACCAGACATGATTTACTTACTGTAATTGGCTGTTATGTCCTGCACTGCATTATTAACTTGGTGATCGTACATTTAGCAGAGAATTTATGAGAAATGAGGAGGCATTCATTATCAGTAACACCACAGACTTTACTCTTATATGGTCTCCTTGCTTGGAGCGATGCTGGCTCAGCCAGCACTCACCCAGCTCCAGCCAGAGCAGGACAGGGCTGCTCTGCACAGTTCTGGGGCTGCAGTCCCCTCACTTGGGCCGGTCCTTATTTTTTCCCCTATTAAAATATTTTCTGATGGAATTTACTAGCTTACAAGCATGCCTTCTGTTGTCTGAAAACCCCTATGTTTTTCCTGTTTTCGGGCAGGGAGCTGTGTGAGGATTGTCTGAGACATACCTGTGCTTTTCTGAACTGCAACAGAAATGCCCTTAAATACCCTCCTTATCCCGAACCTCTGACCTGGGGACAAATATCCTTCCCTTCCTGTAACTCTGAAGTGGGGACAAGTTGCTGCCCTGTCCTGCATCTCTGAACTGGAAACCACAGGAGGAGTCAAAAGGAACACAGATGGCCAAGTTAAGCTCTTGGTTTTGTGAGCAAAGGGCACAATGTCCTGCCGTGAGATTTGTACAAGTGTTCCCAGATGTTCTATTAAAGAAACAACAACCACAAAAAAACCCAAGCAACAGCCAAACAAACAGAAATCTCAGGTGGAGTCCCAGAGGCAGACGAGTCCCAGTGGAAAGAGGCTGTGGGCAGGTTGGAGCCAGGGCAGGCACTGCCATTCGCACGACCCGAATGTCTGACAACCTCCCAGGAATCTGGATTCCAGGAGCAACACAATGAACTGGCTCCTCCTTGACCTTAGAGCCGTGCCACAGCTGTCTCTGCAGAGCCTCAGAAACCTTTCCTTCTTGGAAACCTTTCCCAGTGGAGAGGGGCATTTCTGGCTCCCGAGAAGGGCTGAGGTGCCACAGCTGCAGGCTGGTGGCAGCTGTGAAGGATGCGAGGAGCCAGAGCTCCAGACCGTGTAAACCAGGGACAGGATGGAAAGAGCAGAGATTGGCTGGAGGCTCCTGGACATTTCCCATTCTTAGATTTTCACTGAATGATCTGAAGACAAAGCAAATATATCTATATATCTATATCTATATCTCTTATATCTCACAGGTATGACAGGATATCTGAGTCAGAAGGGACCCACAAGGATCATCAAGTTATACTCTTAAGTGACTGCCCCCCGTATTTTAAGGCAATAATTTAACTTTCCTCTGCTGTTCCAAAGCCTCCCTGAAGCCCTTCCAAAGCCTCGGTTTCTGAACGTCCCATGTCTGGCTGGGAAGGTCCGAGCAGCACCGATGCTCCTGCTGCATCCTCTGATCCCAGATGGGTGTTACAGGAGCGTGCAGGCTTTGGCAGCAGCTAGTGAAGGGAAAGCTATGCAAAACATGCCCCAGGCAACTGCCACGCATCCCGGATTACCTTCTTTGGAGTGGTTTTGGAGGTTAGATTAAGGCAAAGCAAGCTCTCTGCAAGAGTTTGCGGGACAGGCACTGGCTGCCCCAGCTGCCCCCGCTCCCAGGGCAGCCGCAGCCTCCCTCCCCCGCTGCCCTGGGGCTGCCGGTTCCCCGGCCGGGCCGGGGGCTTTCCTGGCAGCAGAGCCCCTCGTGTCCGGAGTGCCCCGAGCCCGCCACGCCGGGAGGAGCAGAGCACGATCAGAGATGTGCCTGCGCCCCTCTGCAGACGGTGGGGATGGGAATTAATCCTCCCATTAACGGGTGAAATGGAGCGTTTGTGTCTCACAAAGCAATTACACAGTAATAGCAGGAGGACGATGATAGAAATCACATCTTCTCTGAAGTTGCTCTCCAATCCAACACATGAATAATTCCTCCTAGGCATTACTGGGAAAGCAGTATTAAAAGACTGATATAAACAAAAATTACTGGAAAAAAACCAGACGAGGCATGCTTCATCGCTCTGTCAGAGCCAAGCACAACTAAATTTATACAAAGTGGGCAGAGAAGCTTGAAGGGGCAAAGACATTTGTTACTGCTCTGTGCGAGATGAGCTCACAAGGAACGCGTGCTTGATCTTGGCAGCTCTCTGATGTCTTACTCCTAAAGCATCAGCTTTAGTCTCGGTTTCCATGGCAGATACTTTTCTGAGCTTGTATCTTCCACAGATATTGCTAATTTATGCTGTCAGCCACATCTCTGCAAATACCTGCAGAGTGATTCCATGTGCAGTGGGAGTGGTGAAAACAAGGTGCACGTGAATCTGCCTCAGGTCTTGTTTTTTTGACCAAGGGACACAAAAGGGTTTGTTTTCTTCAGCCACAAGATCTTGGCTGATCTTCTGGCACTGAATTTTTCCCTAAGTACCCTGACACTGTGTTATCTGTCCCGTGAAGCAAACAACTTCAGCGTTTCATCCAGACACGTGTTTCGGGCAGGTTTTCCCCCAGTGCTCGGGGCAGCTCTGAGCAGGAAGGGTTGGGCAGCACATGTGGCCCTGCTTCCTTCTGCTCCCCCATCACATTTCATGTTAATGGAGTCAATAAACCACGAGATCCTTCCCAGGCAGACACCCAGCCACACCAAAACCGTCCTGTTTTCAGGGTGGATTTATAAGCCCTGCAAATGTTGACCAAGCAGCTGATGAATTGGTGTCACCAATTTGGCAAGGCCATGGCGAGGTGAGAGGCTGCGTGTCTGCCTGGGGAAAGAAGAATCTCAGGGATTTGGAAAGCTCATGTTTATACACTGAAGCACAGAACATCCAGCACATACAAAAGAAATTGGGAAAAACTTGTAAAAAGTAACACACAATGACAGAAGCACAGGAAGTGATGGCACGTGCAGAGAGAGCCCATGCTGGAGCAAAGTCCTGGCAGCAGTGGGGAAACCCCTGTCCTGGTGGGATATGGTGACTGCAGGGCTGTTTCAGGATGTGCCCAGCAGCACCAACGGACAAGTCCCAAGTCCCAGGTAGGAAAGTGGCCAGACTGAAATGAAACCCCTCCCTCTCCTAAGCAAGCCCTGGCCAGCTGGAAGTTGATCTGAGCCTGGATGGAACTGGGCTTGCCAGTCATTCTGGGGCCCAGGCAGCTGCCTGCCCTGCTTGTACCTCACCTGGTCAACAACAACTCACAGGTAATCCCCTGCTCTGTCCTGCATGAGCACAAACCTCTACACATGGGCTTCAGGTGTCTTCACCTCTCCACTGGCTCCCCCTGACCATCAGAGAGGGGTGTATGGCTCAGGCATATCCCCTCCCTCCATCCAAACAAACTGAACTTTTAAAGGGAATGTGGAATAAGAATAATCTGGGTGATGTTTCTTTGGATCTGTTCTTCAGTGTGGTCAGAGGTAGTTTCCGCAGCTCTCCAGTAAATAAGGGAAACCCCTGGTCCAACTGGGATGGGGATGGAGGCTCTTCCTGGAGTCTTTCAGCAAGGGTGAGTAACAAGGTCAGCAACAACAGTAAACAAGCTTCTAGTTTTCCAAACAGAGCCTCTTCAGCATCCGGCTGCTTTAAAACATTAACCAAAATACACTTATCTCTGGCTCCTGGCCTTAAGTGACTTTTGAACCCGCAGCTATTCTGGGCCGGATTTCACTGTGCTCAGTAACACCAGGTGTCTAAGCCCAGCAGGGGCTCCAGTGGCCACAGCCAGCCCCTTGCTGGCAGCCGTGCCCTGTCCACAGTGTCTTGAGTGAGAAAGGACCCATAAGGGTCACCGAGTCCAACTCCCTGCTCCTCACAGGAGCCAAAACTAACGCATATGACTAAGGGAGAGTCCTCCCGGCCCAAGGGCTTGTCGTTGGCCAAGGGTGGTGTGGAGAGCACAGACTCTTTTGGAGCAGAGGTGAGTTTTCTTTCCAGCACCAATGAGCATGGAATTTAAGCAAAAGGACACTGGAGGCAGGAGCAGAGCAGCAAAAGGAGTTTTCTTGCTCCCCCAAGACCATTGCCATGTGTAGCTGGGCAGCCAAGGGTGTAGCACCCAGGGAAGTCATTGAGAGGATGTTATGGATCACCTGCCTTTGGGACAGCACTTGCCAATTAGAAACTGCAGCTCTGTGTGCACTGAAGATGAGTTGTGTCTGCTGGAAAGCAGCAGAAAGGAACCTGTGCCCAGACAGGAGCAGGTTTGCAGTGTGGCTGATGGAGACAGAGCCAAGTTCTTGGCTGTTTGCACGGGCTCTTGCTAGCACTGCAACAGTTCTCACCTGGAGTTTTACCTGTTTGTGATACGATGCATTCTGCACGCAGTGCCTTTCACACGCAGCAAGGGCAGGAGGGGAGCTTGGGCTGTGCTGGCTCAGTCCCGTGGCGATGGTTGAAGCCTGTTTGTGGTGGGTCAAAAAAAAAAAAAAAAAAAAAAAAAAAAAAAAAAAAAAAAGCCATTTCCTTTGCAGAAGCAGAGAGAACTTTTCATCTCATCCGCAGGACAGGAAAGTTGGCAACTTAACTGTTAAACTCGCCTGAGACTGTTGGGTGTTGACATCATCGTGATCTCACCACTGTAACCGGAGCCCTCCTGCTTTTCCTCCAGCCTGCCTTTAAATACCAGTCCTGAAGCCAGTACAGCACCCATTCCTCCGACGGGAGCCCAGGGCAGAGCCAGCAGCACCCACATAGATGAAAGCAAGGACAAGCTCCAGCACTCCAGCCATGTCCACATCCCTGCGGGTGAGCCCCTCGGTCCACGGCTACCGCTTCGACACGGCCCTGCGCAAGAAAGCCGCGGCCAACATCTTCGAAAGCATCAACGAGGAGTCCCTGCAGAAACTCTTCAGAAACTCCGGAGACAAGAAGGCGGAGGAAAGAGCCAAGATAATCCTCGCCACCGACCAGGACATGGAGGAGAAAACGAGAGCACTGATGTCTCTAAAGCAGAGGAGAAAAGACAAACTCCTCCAGTTCCTGACATTTCGGAAATACTCCATTAAAGTTCACTGAACTGGCGGAGGGAGCAGCAATGGAGAACATTTTGTGACGGGACTGTTTGTGACCTCCTACCACACTCAGCATGCTCCGCTGCCCCGTGGGACCGGGCACCGGACAGACCACCCACAGGGCTTCAGCCCCACCGCAGACTGCGAGCTGACCACGGCATGGCTGTGGACACAGCATCCGTGCCCAGGGCAGCATCGGTGCGGACAGCGTCATCGGTGCCCGTGGCACATATCAGAGCCCACGGCAGCATCGGTGCGGACAGCGTCATCGGTGCCCGTGGCACATATCAGAGCCCACGGCAGCATCGGTGCGGACAGAAGCACTGGTGTGGACACCAGGATCAGTGCCCGCAGCAGCATCGCTGCCCATGACAGCATCGGTGCCCGAGGCACATCGGTGCCCGTGGCAGCATCGGCGTGGGCAGCAGTTTGGTGGCCAGAGGCTCACAGAGAGGGAGCAGCTCCAGCCAGAGGCAGAAAAGCTCCTCCGGGCAGCCGTGGGACCGAGCTGGGGGGGAAACCACGCACCCCGGTGTGATGTGGGACCTTCTGATGGACTTGGTGTTGCTGGCTTGACCCGTGTGCTTTGCCGTTCCAGACTCGTTGCCTCGAGCCTGAGCCCGAGCACAGCCCTGGCGCTGCGGCTGGCGGGAGGCTCTGGGAGCGATCAGCTGCTGCTCGCGGTCCCTTTGCGTTTGCTGAATGCACACAACTGCACCGTGTGGTGCCGCGAGTTCAGCCGTCCGGGAACGCCTTTGCTCCAGAGACACTCTGCACAACTTGTACCCTTCCCTCCCAAGTTGTGTGCGTGCAGTAAAAGTCGTTTGCACAGAAGCAATAATAATGACAGATTTCCCTGAATTTACTGTGAAGTTCCCTAATATTGTGTTCACTTACCATTAACACAGAAAATCTAAAGATAATTACTACAGTTCTTCTCTGTGTAGGTTACAGTCACTATTAGATGAGTACTTACTTCATGGCAATATTTTATGACAATGTTATTACTATATTGACTATAATTTATTGCATACAGTGATGTGAAAATTAATAAATTATTAAGTAAATACAAATTATCTTGTCTGAAATGCTCAGTTCTCCTGGAGTGGTGGGGTTACACTATTTTTGTCAATTCAGAGAGTTTAGGAGCAGACTACCTGCACCTCTCCTTCATTCCCCAGGTGTGGCTTTGGCAGCCCCTGGCTCTCCCCTGGCCCCACCAGTCTGGCCCACAGTTGCTATGGCAACCATGTCATTTACCCAGAAAAGCCTCACCAAATTTATTGTTAATCGACTCCAATATTAGTTTGCTCTCCAATAATAGTTTCCTATTACAAAGGAGAATGAGATCTTCTGCAATGAGGAAAGAAAGGTGTAGAAATGGTTCAGGGTGGGAAGCACGGCTCATCAGCCTTTGACATCTCTGCAGGGCAGAGAAGGAACCTGGACTTGGCTCCTCATCACCCACAGAAACAGAAGTAAGTTATGAGGCTTTGGCAGCAGAACTGGGCTGTTTTTCTGCAGGTTGTGCTGTAGTATCATGATAGACAATGCTGAAAGTACTTAAAAATAGCAAAGACTGGTTATTTATAAGTCTGTCCTCTAATAACCCGATGGTTTAGATAAAAACATTCCCATGACTCTGCTTAGAGCAACAAAGATAAAGCAACTTGGAAGAGTGATAGCCCAGCTACAGGGTTTTTTTGCCTACAGTAAGAACTCCAAATTGCCAATAAGTCAGGGAGACTGGAAATAATCTTTTAAGTCACCTAATAGAACGCGCAATTATAATTATTTATAGCTGGAATGGGATGCATGGTGATTTCCCCTCCCAGGAAGACCAGAGAGTAACCTGTTTTGGGATGAACCTGTTTGAAAGAACTTCCAAAGGTTTTTCAGAACTGCCCTTGCTCAGAAAATCTGTCTCAGGGCAGGTTTGCTCCAGAGGGAGTTGCCAGTTTTCCAGCCTTTGACCCCCTCCAGAGCTGTGTCCCACACTCGCTGCAGCTGTGCTGACGCATCCCCACAAACCATCCACAGTGACAAAAACTGCTCCAAATGGGCTGTTTCCAAAAAAGGCCAAACAGGGCTGTTCACTGCCTGCCCACAGCCCAGCTCTGCTCCACCCAGCCCCGGGATGGGACGCAGTTCCTCCCTTTGGGGGGTGTTCCCATCAGAGCAGCTCCTTGTGCCACAAACACTCCCGGCAGAAGCCAGCGGGGCCAGGACCCCCAGCCCCGCCTGCCTCTGGGGTGTGTTACCTGCCAGGACCCGACAAGCCTGCGCTAAGGATGCTCTGAGAACACCCTGCAGGGACCAGATCAGCTCCTCACCGCCCTGCTGCTTCCCAGGGCCCTCGCTCTGCTGCTGGGGCTTTGCTCCCTGCTCCCTGCCCTGGACCATTGAGATGCCCACAATGCCCCCCCTGTGCCAGGGCCAACGCTGGATTTGGCAGAGCCTTGTCACTCTCTGGGTCCCCAAAACCAAACCCAGCTCCCCAGTGCTACCAGTGACCCGGGGTATCATTTGCCAACAGCCTTTCCTTGAAAGAAGGAAGCAAATGTGGCAGAAGCCATTATTGTGGCAGGCTGAAATCAACATCCACTGAAGTGGTTGCTGCTGGCGTGTCCTAGGATTGTCCAGACAATCCCGTTCACAACATTTGCATAACATGATTGATAAGATCCTCTTACTTGGGGATTTTATAGTCACTCTTGTCTCATTACATTGAAATTATTAGCTCAGGTGGCATCCCTGATAAATAAAGGCTATTTACTAAGAGGTTATGTGATTATTGGATATTTACAGTGAAAAAAGTCAATTTTCCTCAGTTGCAGCCTGTCTGCTGCTTTGGCAGGTTTGTGCTCCAGGAATGTGTCTTAGAGCGGGCTCAGCACAAACTGCAGGGAATTCTCATGGAACGCTGGCCGACAAGAGCTTGACACAGGAACGTCCAGCCATCCCAGTGTGTGCAGAGAGGTGTGGCAGGGCAGGTCACCCAGCTGTGCTGGCACCCGGCGGTGCCGGGCCCTTCCTGAGCGCCCGGGGCCGCGGACTCGGCGCCTGTGGCCGGCGCACGCCGCGCTCCGGGACAGCCCGGCCGTGCTCCGGCCAGACGCGGGGCCCATTGTCAGCCTCCCCGCACAACAAACGCAGGAAAAGGCTGTGCAAGGAATTTCCTCCCTCCAGGAGCCGGGCGTTTCCATTAATTCTTCTCCATGAGTCAAGCCGGCTGTACTGGGTGTCCCCCGTCCCAGCATCCTGGGGAATACGCGTCTGAACAGCTAATTTTATCCAGCTGGTCCAACGCCCTGCTCAGCAGCCGTGCTGGGAGCGTGCTGCTGGCTCCCCACTGCCACTGCAGGCAGGACAGAAACTAAGGACAAGGCTTTTGGCAGAAGCTCTGGCTTAACAGGGGAAGGTGGGGAGCAACTCACAAGGGGCTGGAAAGAGAGAGCCCAGAGCAGAGGGGGTGTCAGTGACAGCAGACCCCACAGAGGTCCCACCCTCTGTCCCCTCATCAAACACCCATCCCCATCTCTCCAAAAAATGGTGGGCTGCTTTTGCAGCCCTCCTGCCCATGAAAAGATGGGGTTGGAGCAAGTCAGTGGCCCGGCTCAGCCTGACCACAGTGTTCAGGAGGAGATGAGGATGTTCCCCAGTATCTGAACAGCCAGTACTGTGACCTTCAGTTTCTGGTGAAATCCAGCACACAAGGCATGAGCAGAGTCCAAAGAGGAGCTGGGCCAGTCCTTGCTCAGCCATGTTTGTGTGTGGGGAGACAGGGTGCCCTGGTCAACAGCAACACCTCCCTGGCAAGCTTCCCTCCCACACCATGGAGCAACAGGCAAGTTAAAAATTAACTGCTGAGCTGAGCTTCTGCTCTGCTTCTCCCAGAGGGACAGACTCTGCTTTGCAAACCACTGGAGCAACAGCCTGGGCGTCCCTGGCAGCCCTGGCTCACACTGGCATCGGGGGTGCCTTGTGCTTGTGGAAACAGTCACAGATGAAATATATTTCATCTGCAGCTGCTGAGGGAAACCTCTGCTCTAAAGCAGGTTAAATGTGAGTGACAAGCTGTAAAGCGTGAGATTTGTGGATGTGTTAGTGTGGTTTTCACAAAAAAGAGATGGTCTGGGGTTTCACAGCACGAATGCCACACACGCAGTAAAATGATGCTCCAGTGTCACTTTGAAGGGATAGACAAGGCTATTTATGAGAAGAAAAGCCTCTAAAATACTGCAGGCAATGGGAGATGGCACAGTTACCATTTATCTTTGCTAAAAAACAAAACTCGGGCCGTGACGAGAATCTTAATACACAACCCTGAAAAAACCCTGTATTCCTGCAGAGCTGCGCCCTGAGCTGGTGCCTGTGGCATGGCAGGAGCATGCTCTGCCGTGGGAAGCAGTGACATTTTCTGGTTCACGGCTCCCAGCTGGGGGGACTGGACGGTGAATCAGAGCTCAGCCGGCACCTCCCGGACCGCGGCTCCTCTGAGCGCCCACGCCAAGGGAGCATCATCGGGACAATCATCGGGAGAATCATCCGAGCGAGCGCAGGCAGCTGCTGGGGCTCAGCACCGCGTCCTGCATCCTCCTCCGTGGAAAACCCGCTTCTTCCAATGACTGAGCACTGCCCCGGGTCTGGGGCGGGTCACTGATTCATTCTGCAGCCATCAGTTCCCAAAACACCCGTCTGGACACGCCGTGCGCTGCTCCCGCGGAGCGCTGCTTGCTCCCTGCCGGAGCTGGCCCCAGGGGCCGGGACCCATCGCTCCGGGGGAGGGAATCCCCAGTGGTAGCAGGCAGCTGTGTGAAAGCTGCTGCTCTCCCACATCATCGGAAAATTCCGTTTTTTAAACACTCATGCCCACCAAAAAGTGGATTTCCACTGTCTTTGCAAAGTGGAGATGCTTTAATGCCTCAAGGAATTAGGCAAAATCTGACACAAACACCTCACAATGCCTGACACAACTCGAAGTACTTTCTCTGCCTGCTGCTGTTTCTGCTGGGACCACAACGGAAAGGGAAGAGAAAAATGCCATATTGTACTTCCCAGACTGGCTATATTCCAGCTGGGTTCTGTTTAAAATTCACCTGCCATCCCAAATGCTGAAAATATTCCAATCCAGACACGGTCTTTTCTCCCCCTCTTCCTGAACAGTAAAGTACGAGACACAATTTTTCATTTAGAAATATGCTCAGGAGCCATCTGACCCTTTCCCTCCACCAGACTTTCTGGGAGGCTCTGATTTGCACCCTCACCCTGGTGCCATTTTCTGAGCCAGTTTGCAGGATGGTGGCACAGGGCTGCCAGAGAGGACAAGGACAAATGTACAACTCTAAGGCAAATTGAAACCTTGAGCAGAGCGCAGCCCATGGAAAAATTCCAGGTGACTTGAAGGATTTTATACAGAAGTAAAAAAACCTTTAATATATTATGCAGAAAGTGCTGCCAAACACATGCTGGTTCCATCCTGATTCAAACAATAAACTTCTTCCTAAACACTGAATGTTTTAGCTACAGTAAAACTGTGCAAAAAAAACGTGTTATGAGGTTGGAGAGACATTTATCAAGTCAAGGACCAGGCAGACACGAGCCCACACCGAGGGGCTGCCTGGGAGGCTGCCCCAGGGTCTCTGTGACAGGGACACCCCAGGTTTAGAGTGGTCAATCCCTGCCTGGGTCCCCTCGGACCGAGGCTCAGCAAACGCCGCCCAAAGCACGGCCAGGCACATCCCCTGACTCCCAGGAGAGCTTGTGACAGAAACCCTTACACACTTGACTGCAGAGCTTACAGTTTGCCATAAGCAAATAAATTAGGTATAATTTAATATTTGATTGTAAGATTTACTGTTCTGCCCTTTAGAGCCGCGCGGGCGGGTACCCAGCTACGGAGCGAAAGGAGGAGCCCCATAAACTCCCCGCAGCGGGGAGGGGCTGCGGCGGCACCGCCGGGGAAACCTTCCCCAAACACCTCCTGCCCTGCAGGGAAAGGCGAGGAAGCTCCTCCTGGCTCTAGGGGGGCGGTTATTGCTCTTTGCCTGTAGCTGATGCCCGGAGCCACACACACCCACTCCGTCACGGGCCAGAGCAGAGTTCAGAGTCTCCTGACAGAACCCGGCTTGGTTTGGCACAAAACCCAGCAATGACCCGAGGCTGCTGCTACAGAGTGAAATTCAGCTTTGCTGTGACTTTGAAACCCTTTGGTTTTGAATAATGTAACCCAATTTTTGTAAGATATTAAAGCTTGGTCAGAACCCAAACTTGAAGCAGTGCATTTAGCATCTTCCCAATGCTGGATTGCATCACATACTTGCAAAAGTTGGAGGCTGGGGCTCACCTCCCTTCTTGCTTTCAGCTGTGTAGAGAAGGTTTTCCCTACCATAACATTAAAAAAATCATATCTTTGTGTACTCTTTTAGATCAAGTGCTCCTCGAAGTTCTCTAATCGTGTTGTTTGTTGCAACACTGTTCTCTGCAATCTGTTGTTTAGTCAGCATGTTTGGGTCCTTCTCCAGGATGGGTTGAAACGCAGCCTGATTCCTCAAAGTTCCATCCTGTGGGAATTACATTTGCAGTGTGAGCTCTTCCCACACAGCTGCAGATGAAAGTCTGCAGGTCTCAGCACCAGGGAAAAGCTAATGAAAGAGTTCCATTTTGGACTCTTTTTTCAGGGTTTGGCTAGTTCAGGTGTTGAGTCCCAAATTCTACCCCTTGTCACTTTGTGCCAATTCTTAGTTTAACCTCGAGCAGTTGCAGGGATCTTTCTCAGAAACATCCCTCTTCATCCAACCAAACAAGCCTTTTTGGAAGGTAATACCCTTACCCTGCTGAAGCCGAGCTCTGACCAAGCAAACCACGTTATCTTCAGCTGCAGAAAACATCCCCGAGGCTGGCCTGGCCTGGCCTTAGCCTCACACACCCCCCAGACGGGCAAATCCCATCCCCCTGAGCGGGACCTCCTGTTAAACATCAGCCGCGTGCTGCAGAGCATGGCAGAGTGCTGCCAGCGATCCCACATTTCAACATCATTTATATAACTTCTCCTTTCCCCAGTAAAGCAGGAGATTGAGCAGCAGCCCCAAGGCCAGCCCTGGTGGCTTTTCGGAGGCTGCAGGCGCTTTGGCAGCTCGGGCCGGTGCCGCCCTCCTGTGGCTGGAGAACCCCCGGAGCTGGAGCAACGCCGGGGTCAGAACCTGCTGAAACAGCCCTGGTAACACAGAACGAGGTGGGCATGAAGAGCCTGGACACACCAACCGGTCCCAGTGACTCCCACTCCGCTGGGTCTGTGAGGTTCGTGCATGCTGAAAGGTTTCCAAGACAGGCGGTTTGGGATAAATGCTTCACCCCCAGTGACTCACCAGCTTCCACCCCGTGTTCCGGTCTCCTACCTGTGCTGTGGCAACAGCAAAAGCAACGCATTTTGTGGGGTGTTTCCTACGCTAATCCCCCTTTGCTGAAGCAGCACTGAGGGCACCAGGAAGGAGCATCAGCCCCCGGGCCCGAGACCCAGCCGCGGCAGCGGGCTCGGGGCGATGCACGGCACACCAGGGGTGATGCGCACACATCAGACGCTGTGCAAGGATGGCAGCCAGGTGCAAGAGCTGCCGCCACACCCCGGACGTGGGGCCAAGGCCACGGCGCTGGTGACGCAGCTCGGGGCTGCAGAACGGGAATTGCCGGTGGCAAAGCGACAGCGGTGCCGGGGCAGGAGGAGGCTGTGGGAGCGCGGTGGGATCGCTGCTGGAGCCCCCCGCCTGCTGCCCCTCACCACCCCAGGGCTCTGCAATCACTGCAGCAGCGTCTGGGGAGCACAACCCGTGTGCCTCGGAACCCGCGTGTCACAGATCCGGCTCCTCCGAGCCTCAGCCAAAAATCGCACTGCAGGAAAGCGGCGACTGACGAGGGCAGTGACGCAGGTGTATTGTGGCTCTGGAAACCCAAAATATATGGGAAACTGCTCAATCAATCAACAACCCAGCGCAAGGGGAATGTCCAGAGCCAGCGTTCTGACAAGGAGCCGCTCTTTGTCAAAGTGCTGCATCAACCTTGGCAGCCCACACTGCCGTGAGCAGCAAAATCACACCAACAACTGCCCAAAAATGTGCATGGTTCCAAGTGTTATAAACTGCAAGGGACTCCCGCTGCACCAACAAAGCCTGGGGCGAATTCAGAATTAAAGCACCCTTAATTCACTTAAAGGGATATGTCAAAGCCTCCCTTAATTGTGATAAATCCCATTCCTTCATCTGAGAAGGTGACATTTCATGGCAAATAGTCCCAAGAAATTGAGTGGAACAGGGAAGAGTTTCCTGTTTTGTAAGTGGTTTCCTGTGATGACAAAGCCCAGCATGGGAGCAGTTGGCTGCATGGCTGGTGCTCAGGTTTTTTAGGTCTTTGTTGTTCCCAGGCAGACAGATGGAATTTGTCACAAGAAAGTAATCAGGGACACTGAGACCTAGTTGCATTTACAGGGATAAAATCTCAGTTTGAGGAGTCATTAGAAACCTGCCTCTCACAAGTACGCTGCCTGCTAAGTCACAGACCATTTCCCAGGCAAACCATTCCTTTAGAGCCTGGCAGAATGACCGGGAGGAGAGCAGTGGGAGTCGTGCACGGCGTCATTAACCCGAGTCTGTCCTTTCTGCCACAGCACAGAGGAGCTCATCACTTCAGCAGTCAGAGGGGCGTGGGACTTGGGAGAGGGCCAAAAGGAGCAGTCAAGTAACTTGGCCTTTTAACCATCCAGCTGGTGTCCCTCTGGGGCAGACAGGTCCACCAGCTCCTCCAGTCTGGAGGTCAGGTTGAAAATCCCCTTTCTTCCCTAGAGAGGGGACAAAGCATCCGGGACCCCCACAAGCACCCAGCAGCCAGAATGAACTTGCAAGCCAGCACACCCTTCTGGTGCCTGCAGCTCCATTCCAAGGCTGCTCCATTGGGATACACACTGGGAGCCCTGCTGCCTTCCAAAAGGAGCTGAGGGGCTGCTGGCTGTCGAGGGCTGCAGGGCGCTGCCAGGCCAGCACCCAGTTGCCTTCAGGGAGCATTTCCTGAGCTCTGGTAGGTGGAATTGCAATCAGGAAAGTGCTGAGCCAACTGGGAGCAGGCTGTTCGCCTGCCCCGAGTGTCTCTCTCCCGGCAATATTTTAATTCCAGCTCCAACTGCCAAGAAAAGGAGCTCCTTAATCAGCAAAGCCGGGAGGAAGGGCAGCTCCCGTTCCTGCACGCCGTGGCAGGGTGTCCCTGTGGCTGCACTATCTCTGGCCACCACCCTTCCTTCCCCTGCAGCCGTCGTGCTTGTGGCCATGCTTCTGCCAGCCATAAAAAAATCCCTTCCCAGCTCCTCACAAAGGCCAGCACACACCAAGCCCGCCAGATCCTGCTGCAGCTCTTGGTCTCCCCAGAAAGAGGGGCTGCTTGGGTGGACCAGCAAACCTCCCATTAGAGATGCAAATTTCCCTGATTTGTGCTTTTCCAGAAAACTTGGCCTTTGTGGTTTAGCAAACCCAGTGCACTCCAGACAGAGGGATGATGCTCCCCAGCTGTGCTTTGCCATTTCTCCAATATTTCCATTATTGCCACTGCAGCACCCAGCAAATTCTGCCTTGTACCAAAAGCTATTTCTGATAAATTAGGTTAAAAGGAAGTAGTGAAAAACTAAAAGCTCTTCATCTAATCCTGCCACCTGGAAAATCAGCACAGAAATATAATTTTGTAGTCTTTCTAATTAAATCAGACTCTGGGCACTCTGCTTTTGAGTTTATCCAGTGCTGAGTGGAATAGCTGTGCTCAGCCATGGCTGGGTTTGGGCACATTCAATTCACGGCAAAGCAGTTCCAGTTCAGAGATGCTGCTTTTAATTGTATCCTCATGCTATTTTTTAAGACTTTATAGTTTGCCTCGGCCGTTCCCCATTAATGAGGTCTCAGCAGGAGGTGGCCTTTAATGGCAGAGAGTGGAGGCTGGGGACCTGCATGTGGGTCACAGTGTCTGTGTTTTGTGTATCTCACTCTCGGCAGTGCAGTGCAGCCACCTGGGCCTGGGAATGAGCCCCCCCACCAGCACTCAGACTTTTATTCCGTGTTAGGTCCTTCCCTTTGCTCCACCTTAAAATAAAAACATTAATTTGATGCCCATATTCTAGTTTTCAGAATTGACATCTTCCCCATAAATATCTTCTCAATAGTCCCAACCCCAAGCCCAGCTCTAATAAAAGTGCTCTTTATGGTTATTAGACAAGTGAGATGTCCCTGGACTGAACAATTACCTTCAAATATCTGCCCAGAACTGGCTGGGAGTGGAAATCAGCTTCTTCCTCCCCAGGTACAAATCCATAATGAGGATTTATTTCCGAGGCAGTGGAAATGAGGTAATCCCTCTCCTTCTTGAGGTGAGATAAGGAGAAACAAAAAAAAAAAAAAAAAAAAAAA
>VXAC01003106.1:290780-399133 GCA_013399225.1 Rhipidura dahli
GCCCACAAAACCCCAAAAAACAAAAAAAACCACAACAGAAATAGTACAAGTTAATAGTGAAGCATCTGGAAAAGTAAATGATTTGCAGGAGGTAGGGGCAGGAGGTCAGTAGCATAGAACAGCTTTGAGAAATAAGGGGAAAGTGATGATTTTGCCTGATGCTGACCTGTGTGGGGACGCGGGCAGGAGGCTGGCACAGGCACATGGCCCCTGCTTGTGTTCAGCCTCCCCAGGGACCCTGCAGCACCTGGGAGCAGACACCAGCCCTCGGGACAGCCAGCACCCAGTTACTGTCAGTCTCCCAGTTATTCTTGACTGGTCCAGCATCCACCAAAAATAAATCTAATACTGAAATCACCTGAGGAAGCTCTGAGGAGCAACGTGCTGCTCCTGCCAGCTGACAGACAAATGCTCAGCACAGACAGACACTGATGGGCCTGGAACGAGCTGGGGTTACTCTGGCACAGGACAAATCTGCATTTGTGGGGATGGCCCTTTTCTGCCTGTTTTGTTTCAGTAAATTCATTACTATAATAACCCTATTTCTGTAAAGAATATAAAATTGCCATGAAATGAAGCAAATGAGGAGAAATTGTATCATTGGGGAAACCAAACTGATGCCCAATCTCTGCTTCAGCAGAGCCACAGTTGATTTCTATTGCCCTGTGAAAATGCAGTGACTTGAGAAACTGTGTAAATTAGGATAAAGGTGTGTATTTATGGGAAGAAATTGAGGAAAACCACCTCAGCTCTCTCCTGGGATTCATACTCCAGGCTTGCTACTGGCTTTGCTCTGTGCCGAGCCCCAGCAGCTCAGAGGCAGAATCTGTTGATGCTACAGAAAGCAATGTCATGCAGAGCAGTCAATGGGAAATAATGGATATCAATTACACAGCTTGAACTGCCGACTGGATCAGGTTTTATAACTCTTTACTCTTGTGGTCTTCTTAATAAATCCACTGGGAGAGATGTGATATCCTTTATGGCAATATGTTCCAATGTTTTATTTCCTATGGAGGAGCAACTGGCCGCTTTACAAAATGCTCCTTGGAGTCTCCCACAGCCTCATCAAGGAATCAAAATTGGTGTGAGATGAGCATGAGCTATTTGTTCTCTAACACAGGAACCAGTTTGCCATAACATTTGGATATTGCTGCTGGAAATCAGATGGGTTCCTTCCCTTCTGCTTTATGGCACAGGGGCCGCTTCTGAGGACTGTGGGACCCTTACAGTGAGGTGCTCAAAGCTCAGGTCACCTAAAGGAAAATCACACATTGAGGAGAACCTGCATTTTTGTGGCAGGCAGAAAACGACATCACTCTGCAGGGATGTGAGATTTTCTAGCCCTGCAAGTGCAGAGAAAGAGCAGACACATCCCTCAAATGAAGGTAAAAAAATTATATTGAGCAGGGGTAAGAAAACCCCTCATCTTTGTCTATGACCTGTAGTCTTTTATCTGCATTTTTATTTAAACCACCTCAAGCACTGGAAGCAGAAATGCAGCTTTCTTCCACGGCACCTTCCCTATGGTAAATCTAATTAAACAGCCATTAAAATGTGTCTTAGCTCGATTGCATCAAGGTGACCTGGGGCTCCTGCTAGCAACAGCATTCCCCACAAACTGGCATCCAGGAGGGAACAGGCAGTACTGTTTCTCCTGATGTGGCCTTTAGATGAATGTGGTTATTAAAGTGCTTTGTGTACCACAGATTTCCAAATAAATGAATCTAATTTCCTGGCAGCTGAAGTGCTCTGTGTGCCCCTCCAGTGCTCCCAGCCAAGGCTGGCATCCCAGTGAGCACCCCGGCCGGGCTCTGGTTCTGCAGCATCCGAGCAGGATGCCAGCAGCCATGGGGGCTGGCACATGTGGACAAAAATGCACAGGCAGCATTGCTGAAAGCCTGGCCAGAAGAAAAGTACTAAAACGTCAGAGAGGAGTGGAGAGAGGGCAGAGTTTTACCTGCAACAGCCAGAGCAGCTTCCACCTCTGTGGAAGGTCCCTCCACCTGCAGACAACAAGGCTGATTGTTTCCTAGCCCAAGTAAACACCTGGCTGTGAGTTTAAATATCTATAAATCCCTAAGTCTCCATTCAGATTAAAATCTGGAAACATTTCCTTTATTTACACTGGACTGACCTCCAGTGTCTGAACCACACACAATTCATATTCATGATGCAAAACTCTGTAGACCAAATTCCACATTCCTCCTGACACTTAGATCTGCCAATGCCCAATAAACAAATATCTGTTTTATAAATAATTTATCACGCTCAGGTTAATGATAGCAAAATGCTAATGATGAGTCTGAAAACTGGGAACAATGTCTGTTCATTACTGCAGGTTTTTTTTCATGCAACCTAAGAAATATCAGTATGCTAAAGAAAATGTTCACCGGGTACTAAATCAGACAGATCTGCAGCTAAAAAACTACTTCCTTTGGTTGTTACCTTATGTTTGACTTCACAAATTTATTCCTTAAACTGCAGCTACAGTTAAAAATAGGAAATATCCCACCAAGCTGCAAACTAGCTGAACAGGTGGGAAATGTCTCACTTCCCCCTTGCACATGTCAGCAGCCACGATTTGGGCACCGGGGCTACACGACTGCAGAAATCTCCCCCCACGCCGTGCGCAGGGGGCTGGAGAAGCTGGAGACACGTGAGTGATGAGTTCCCAGGTGCAGTGGTAGAGGAATGAACTAAGTTTAAAAACAAAATAGAACAAGGAGAGCTGGAGCCAGGAGGTAGCACAGAGCTCCTGTTCCCCAGGCTTTGGCAGCCCTGGAAAGGCAAAAACCCTTTCAGAACAGCCCCCGCAGGTTTGCTCTGGGCACCCTGACAGCGGTCAGACATTGAACTCTGGGCTCAGCCCAGGGTGGGACAAACGTGCTTCAGCGAATGGCAGCGTGCACCGAGCTCACCATGATGTGGGACCAGCTTTACACAGTCCCTGTGAGCCCGTGCAGCAGCCCAGGCAATGCCCTTGCCAGCGTCACCAGCTCTCCAGAGGATCAACCGTGCAATCCAGCATTAGCTGGGTCAGACCTGGGGCTTCTGGCTCACGAGAGCAGCTCCCTGGTTTGCTTCTAACAGCAGCACCATGTGCCTGTGGCACTGACTTCCATAGGGGCAATTTTTAAAATTCTGCTTTTATTTTCAGATCTTTGTTGTTCTGTCTTGGTTTGCATTTGAATTTCTGATTAAAACATGTTTTTTTATGAATCCTTCAGCTATTATGTTACATCTCTGCTGCATAGGGAAGGCACAGTAAAACTAATTAAATGCCATCCAAGAACTTTATCTGCCATTTACAGAAACACATTAAACCATGAGGAACGGCTCCTTCAGAATCATTGCAAGGAGTGCACAGCCAGCTGAGTTTTCCCGCGATGGCCAGGCTGGTGCCAGGGCAGTCAGGAGGGAGCAGGCTCACGGGCAAAGACCAGCACAGCACAGCACCCGGCTTGGCAGGTGGGGCAGGACACGAACCTGCAAGTGCGGTTTTGAGCAAAGATGCAGCGAGGGAAGGGGATGAGAAACACACAGAGAAAGGGGGGGATGCACACACCGAGGGAAGGGGATGAGAAACACACAGAGAAAGGGGGGATGCACACACCGAGGGAAGGGGATGAGAAACACACAGAGAAAGGGGGGATGCACACACCGAGGGAAGGGGATGAGAAACACACAGAGAAAGGGGGGATGCACACACCGAGGGAAGGGGATGAGAAACACACAGAGAAAGGGGGGATGCACACACCGAGGGAAGGGGATGAGAAACACACAGAGAAAGGGGGGATGCACACACCGAGGGAAGGGGATGAGAAACACACAGAGAAAGGGGGGATGCACACACCGAGGGAAGGGGATGAGAAACACACAGAGAAAGGGGGGATGCACACACCGAGGGAAGGGGATGAGAAACACACAGAGAAAGGGGGGATGCACACACCGAGGGAAGGGGATGAGAAACACACAGAGAAAGGGGGGATGCACACACCGAGGGAAGGGGATGAGAAACACACAGAGAAAGGGGGGATGCACACACCGAGGGAAGGGGATGAGAAACACACAGAGAAAGGGGGGATGCACACACCGAGGGAAGGGGATGAGAAACACACAGAGAAAGGGGGGATGCACACACCGAGGGAAGGGGATGAGAAACACACAGAGAAAGGGGGGATGCACACACCGAGGGAAGGGGATGAGAAACACACAGAGAAAGGGGGGGATGCACACACCGAGGGAAGGGGATGAGAAACAGAGAAAGGGGGGGATGTACACACCAAGGGAAGGGGATGAGAAACATGGCAGAGAAAGGGGGGGATGTACACACCGAGGGAAGGGGATGAGAAACACACAGAGAAGGGGGTGATGCACACACCGAGGAAAGGGGATGACGTTCACCATCCAGAGTCACCATCTGCTCGGCTCCAGCACGGGGCACACAGAAGGGGGTTCACAGCCTGTCCCCCAGGGCCAGGAGCCGGTGCTGAGCTGGGCACGGTGCTGCTCTACCCACCCCCTTCACCTGGGGCAGAGCATGGCCCAGGCTGCTCCCACCTGCTCCCACCAAACCACTTTGTCACCTGGAGCACTGAGAGGAGGAGGAAGAGCAAAAGCAAGCGAAGGGCCCACCTGGAGGATTGCTCTGGGAAGGGACACGGGACATAAAGGAGCAGTTCTACGCAGAAATCTACTGTCACAGGGGGTAATGAATTAAATGAAGTGGAAAGCATGGCATGAACGGGAGATTTGCTGTAGTGACTAATGTAATTAACCTCTATTGAAATAATTAAGTCTCCTAATTTGCGCTGCATGAGCAGTACAACCACAAGGGCAGTTGTGGGCAGCCCCTCACTGGCTGTGGGCAGCACCCACCACGCTGAGGGGCTCTGGATCTCCTTGGCTCTGTGGAGCTGCTTGGCTTGTGCTGCAAATAAACCCCACAGGTTCAGGAAGAAAAAGTTGTGATCACAAATATCCAACAAAATGCTATGGCCCATTCCTCTTGGACTTGACCTGCCTCCTCATAAACTGTGACATTTTTTCTTCCTTCGGCACAGGATTGCTTTATGCCAGTCAGAGAAGCAGGGTTTGTTGTCTCCAGTTATTAATTTACTTTTATTGACTGCAGTGCCTTTCCTCGTTTTATTACCCAATAGCTCACACCAGCAGAACAGCTTTTCTTTTAGGTTACACATAAACGTTTGACTTTCCCAAGCAGGCACCAAGGAGAGGCAAAACCACTGCGGCTCCTGCTGGGTGCATCTGCTGCCCGGGCCCCCGCTGACCCCAGGGACACCTTCCACCAGACCATGTCTCTCACAGCCCCATCCAACCAGCAAAAATGCTGATCCTTTCTCCCCCCTTTTCACTGCTCAAGGCATATGATGAAGAAGCATAAGATTTAGATTGATTTTTTTTCTGTCCTAAAAATATGCTCTGAAACGATTCCATTGTCCGTGTGCTGCTCCCTGTGATAAGGCACATTTTCCCTCTGTAGCAATTATTTTGAACACCACTATTAGGCTGACTGTGAAAACCCAAGAGCACCACAGAAGGTTCTGGGGATATTAAACCCCCAGGTTCCCTGCTGCTGATGGACACGTCCTGCTGCAGCCGGGACAGCAGGGAGCTGGAGAGATCTTTCATTTTTTAATTTTTTTTTTGAGAAAACAGACAGCTGAAATGAGTCCTCTACTACAACAACTATTTGTGCTACAGCTAAAAAATAAAAAGAAAAGTAGCTCAGGTGCTTGGCTGACTTTGAAGCCCAGCACAGGAAATTCCCTGCTCCCCTGGAGCTGTCGGGAATGGGCAATGCAAGGTGATGGCTCAGAAGGGCATGGCAGCCCAGCAGGGACAAGATGCCTAGAAGCTTTGTCCCACTTCCCACCACATTTAGGGATGTGCAGGACCCAGCTGGGAGCAGCAGCTCTGGGGCAGAGGATCAGCAGTGGGGCAGTGCCAGGGTGAGGGGCAGAGCAGAGCCTGGTGCTGTCCCAGTGCTGCTGTGTGGAGCTGTGCAAAGCTGGGTGAGCACATCCCCACTGGGGCTGCTGCTGGATTAACGAGAGGCAGCATCAATTCTAATTCACTGCATCCCTGTCAGCAGCACTGAGTAACACAGCTGCTCTCTAAATTTGATTATGGCTGTATCGCCACTGAAGATAACTGGGGGACGTGTCATCAGTCTTACATCAAGTACAGCATGTATTTTGTCTTTCAGTCATATTTACTTTAACTTCACAAAAGGATTAAATTAAGTTTACAGTGATATGCAACAACTGTTGTGAGAAGGTGAGGATTCAACTGAGAAAGAGAAAATATGAGCTCAGCACTGTGTTATCCTCCCTTTCTCACTCTGCTGTAGATGACTTTCCCAATTCTGCTCATGACCACAGAGGAATTCCTAAGAAGAAATTTAGGAGAAATACCTCCAGAAGTGCCCTGGTCCACGTGTAGGAGCCAGAAGAGGCCCTGCAGCCCTGGGCACACAGGACACGATGGAGACACAGGGGCACAAGGCACTGTCCTGCTCCCATGAGCTGCCAGAAGCCCACCCCTGCTGTGGTGCAGGAGCTGACCAGGGCCCAAGTGGGTTCCTCTGCATCCCAGTGCCATTTGCACATCCCTGGCTTCCAGCAGTTATTGGTAGTGAGGTGCAGTTTGTAGGAGAAAATCCCTGCTGTGGAGGAGACGCTCGACTTCAGGACAGCCATCCCCTGCTCAGCCGTGCACGCAGCCTCCTCCCACACCCCTTCCTGGTTCTTCTTTGTTTTCAGTTCTGAAGCTGGGACAACTGTTTTGCAC
This sequence comes from Rhipidura dahli, assembly GCA_013399225.1. NCBI lineage: Eukaryota > Metazoa > Chordata > Aves > Passeriformes > Rhipiduridae > Rhipidura > Rhipidura dahli. Next base: position 297,597 of record VXAC01003106.1, read on the forward strand.
CAGGCAGTCTGTGTTTCAACAGGTAAAGGGCCAGAGCAGAGAGATCCAGGTACAGCAAAGCCCTGGCCAGCAGTTCTTGGTCCTGTACCTCCGGCAGCTGCTGGAGGACGAGGCAGGGCCGTGAGGAACAGCTGAGTGCCAAGCCCAGCATCTCCATCTGCTGGCACTCAACGCCCAGGACATGTTCTGACCAGCAGATCTGTGGGTCTGTGCTGCAGCACGAAGGTGTGTCCAGCAGAAGGTGTGAGGAGTTGTCCCTCAGCCCTCCAGACCAACAGGAACAGAAGCTCCCCTGTAAATACAGAGGCACAGAGAGACCCTTGGGTGCTTCTCCAGAGCCCCCAGCTCTGCTCTCAAAAGAGGCAGAGCTGAATTCATTAAAGGTTTGTTCATTTGTTTGGGGGTTCATTTCCCTGGAAGATTGACAGGCTCCCACAGAGTGTTTATATGAATCCATTGAGTCTCTACATTTAATTACACTTGACTGAGTGCATTAACACAACCACGAATTTTTAAAAGCTATCAGTTTTGTTTGACTCCAAACCTGACAGTGTGAGTTGCTTTCCAGCATATCCTTTCCTCCAAGCCCTTTTCCCAGGTGTCTGCAGCTGAGAACCTGAGGAGACACTCCCCACGCCCCCATCCAGCAAAGCTACACCACCAGCAGGAAAACACCAATTCCAGCCCACAGGCCCTGTAGGGGATAATACATGTGCCCTGAGTCATGACAGGAAAGGCTAATTATGAGGGAAGAAATACATTAACAAGTCTGAACTGGCTGAAAGAGGAGCCCCCGTGCACTGGGTCAGCAGCACTTCCTTCTCTAAACCATTGGCTGCATTAGAAATGGCCTTTATTCAGGAATAAATTAATTTTGGCATCAAAGTTTGGCCATGAAAAAGTTGACTGACCATGTGTGTGCTGCCAGCAGCAGCAGGTGTTAAAATCCTTGGCAGGGATAGTTAAACATGCTCTCTGTGGCCTCCAATTGATACTGCACAAACACGGCAGCAAGAGGTTTGAAAAAGCAAGCAGCAAATTCCAGATTTTAGGACAGAAAAGCACAGTTCAGCCAAAAGGGGTTGCAAGAGAGATTTGTACTCAGGACCTGTGCCATTGGGAAGGTTATTTGCATTTACTCCAGACAAGAAGATACCTTGCAGGGTAAGTGTGGGTCCCTGAAGGTTTTCATTTAGGTCTTAAAGAACCCCCCACGGAAGGCAGCACACTTCCAACTTGAATGCATCTCTTTTGAGATAATCTTGTTTACTACACAAAAATATAAACTATCCCAGAAAGCTGCTCTGGATGACTTTTAACGTATTTTTACCTGTAAAGCAGGTTTCTTGGAAGGATTTCACTATGTGGATGAAAGACTGTTTCAGCCACCTATTATTTGGAACTTATCCCTGTGCTTGCCCCATGGAGAAGTAGCAGATTTCCAAAGGTGAATGGCTTAAATGCTACTGACAACACACACAAACACAGTATTTTAATTTCAATAAGCTGCCAATTTAAAAAATGAAGTGGCATGAAGTGCAGCAGGAGGGAGTCTGGCATCAGCAGGGTGGACAGGGAGATTTTCCTGCTAACTGGAATCCTTCCCACAGCCTGGAGAGAGGCGGCATCTTGCGTTATTTTTAATCTGCTCAAACACATTATTAAAATGCTGTGAACTTTAAGTAAAACAGGAACACATTATAAACATTAGAAAAACATGCAAAAGGCAGCTGCTGCAGGCAGATGAAACCATATTCTGGAGATTAACAGCACCTGAACTTCTCAAAAGCTGCAGTCAGAATGGCCATCGAGCAGTTGTTCCAGGCTGTACTGCCTTGTACCTTGTTTTCTGCTGCCTGAGCAGCCAAGTCAGGCTTTAAATAGGTGTTTAATCGGTTGGTAAATGGGGCAGTTTATTACCTTCCTGCAATTCTGCACCTGCACTGCAGCAAAGCAGCACCACTGCTGTAGCACAGACCCTCTGCACTGCACTTACAGACCCCTCCTGCAGCAAATCCTGGAGAATGGGGCAGGTGAGGAACCACCCTGGACACCTTCAGGAGCACCTGCACTGGGTGCTGGCTTGAATGGCCTCAAGGTCTCACAGCTATAAAAGCTTTCATGCCCAGAAAGGTGCTCAGTAGCTGCCCTGAAACCCTTTCACAGCTTCATGGCATTAGAAGGTGGCTGAGTTATCACAGAATCCCAAACTGGTTTGGGTTGGAAGGGACCTTAAAGCTCATCTCAGTGCACCCCCAGCCATGGGCAGGGGCCATGTGCTGCCTTGGGGCTGCAGGTGGAAGTGTCACCCACCCATGGAAGCATCCCCAGCCTGGGCTGCATCACCTGGCTGCCACCACGCTGTCCCTGGCACGTCCCTCCAGCCCCAACAGTGAGAGATTTCCATCTGTTCCCTGGGCACTGCACCAGCTCTTGCCTTGCACATGACACTAATTATCAGCACGGATGATAAGCATCATTAAAGCTGGGGAAGTAACAAGGTATTACAAGTGGCTCCTTATTAAATTAGTACAAGTCTTAAGCCTTTGATGTGGACAGTTTTCTAGAATTAGTAATTGACTTTGTCTAAACATGTCAGAATTTGACCAGCCAGCACTACACCTCCAGACATTATCAGGAGCAATCCCCACTGGACATGCACACCTTGCTCTCCTCACCCATAAAGTATGAGCAGGAAAGACAAAGCATGGACAAGACATCTCTGTGACTCCCTGTTTTGTGCCTCTCCACAGCCCAGAGACATCCCTCCAGGGAAAAAACTCACTTGCAAGCAGATGAGAGCAGTGGGGAGACAGACAGGGCTGCAGGAGTCTGTCCCTGGGACACAGGGACTTGGTCTGACCACACCAAATGAAACCTGGACTTATGATGGAGCCCAGATTAGAAAACCAGTCCTTTGCGAGTGACAAGGTGGTGTTTGGAGGTTTTTTTAAAATCTATTTCAAGTTACAGTTCATGCACTGTGGTTTAATTGCATTTGCCCTCCAGCCTTTTCATTAAAAATAGAACAGAAACCAGCACTTCCAGGATGGAAATGAGAATGAGAAAAAGCCCTTTTAGAGAGGAAAATGCTGTGTTTGGAGAGGAAGAATAATCACTGCCACAGGTATAATAAAGAGGGAAGGAGTCTGTGTCATATCCAGGGGCCAAATGCAAGTTATTCAGACCTTTCAAAATGAGGTCACACAGTCGCTGGAGGCAAAATGAGAACCACAGGTTATGGCAGAGCTCACAGATTGCTCCATATCCAGCTGTTCTCTCATTAACTTGGGACTTCTCCGCACTGCTGCAGCACCCAGAGGGATGTCCCATCCCACCACAGGGCTTTTCCCACACTCCAGCTGATCCACACAGGACCCCCCAGCTCCTCTGGGAGAAGCTCCCAAGGCTCCCAAACCTCCAGGTCCCACCCCAGTGGGACACAGGCACATCCTCCCAGCCAGGCTCTCCTCGCTGCTGCTGTGTGATGACAAAGGCATTGGCAGCGCCTGGAGAACAGACAGCTGCTCTCCAGACTGGGTTCTCATCAGCAAAGTGTGGTTAATTAACACAGGAGGTTTAATTAGCTGACATTTCTCAGGAGCTCTGAGAGCTCAGCAGCACGGACACACTGACACGTGGCACCAGGTGTGGCACTCTGCTATCAGACCCCCAGCCTGGTTCGCTTTTGGGTTGGATTTTTGTGCTGCCCTTAATACGTGCTGAAGCCACGGGGAGCTTTTAAGGCAAACTCACCGAGTTTGCCTCATGATGTGAAGCATTTGTTCCTCCCACACTTCCCCTCACTCCCAGCTCCCACCCAGATGGGCTTCGCCTCAGCCCACTCGTCTGTTAAGGAGGCACCAGGCTTGGCAAGAGGAAATCAAAACACAGCAGCTTTTCACACAGCAGGACAGCAAAGGGGAACAGGGAGCAGGAGTTTCAATGGACTGAAAGAGCAAACCAAGCTGCAGAAACTCATTTTGCTGCATGGACAAATTTTAGACTGTAGATTTACAAACTTTGATGCCTAAAAACTTGTAGGCATTAATGTTTTCTCACACCCCAGCTCACCTCAGTGAAAAAGCAGCAGTTACTTTTTTTTTTTTTCTGAGTAGAGGCTTTTCTGCAGGTGGCAGAAACTGCTCTGCAGCTCAGACAATAGGAACAGGAATGTTATGAGCTGATGAGCAAGGACCTGCTAAGTATCCCCAACATCTGCTATTTTTGGTTGAGGCATGGTTAAGCACCAGCACAGATAGCACATAAAAACCAGCACATTTTGCACTCTGGAGTCATTCTCTGGCTAATGTTTTCTTTACACAAGTCACCCAAGCTAGTGTGCAGGAGGCATAAAAGCACTATTTCTGCTTTGCTGGTTATCAAATGGAACGGGAGAGGCCGGGGACATTCTGGGCACACGTCACAGTGGCAAAACCAGAGCAGTGAATCTGCATCCTGCAGGAAACAAATGAGTTCAACAGTTCTGCAGCAGATCACCCTGCCTGGTGCCAGTCTGGGTCAAAGTTCCAGGGACTGTGTCCTCCAGCACCTGTACAGAACCAGCGACAATACACTGAATTTCCACAGCGCCTTTCACGACTGAGCCAAGTGCCCTGCAGATCCCCAGGCGCGGCCTTTGCTGCTCTCTGGAAGTCAGCAAGTGAAAAAACATGCAAAGTACAAATGCAGCTGTGGGGGGAATTGTCTGGCCAAGGAAAATGAGGAAAAGTTTGAGGGGAGAACAGCCTGGAGATTTTTAATGGCGCAGACAGAGCCTGATGCAGCACCAGGGACAACAGCACCTCCAGCCTCAGGGGTGTAGGGCTCGGCAGTGGCACAGGCAGAGCCACGTCATCCATGCTCTGTCACAGGAATAAACCTTCCCAAGGGGCAAAATGACTTAATAAGCCTTGGATCCTTCTCAGCAGCCAAGGGGAGGGACTTGCTCTGGGGACCAGCGTCATCCCCAAGGGCACTGCCCAGCAGGAAGGGGACAGCAGCACCCTGGTGCCACACCGAGGGGCAGGGGAGCCACGGAGCATCCCTCTGCAAACCCTATCTATTCCTTAACTGCGTGTTTAATTAAATACAATACTCGTGTTTTATATTAAACTCACACAGCAGCTGGCTATTTAAAACACCTATATTGAAACCCACCAAAAGGGAATGGCTCCAGAGCTGTTCTCTAGATTGACTTCCAAGAGAAAATGCTCCTAAATGTCTCTGAGGCCTTTCTAAATGCCCCTCCTGGGACAGGAGCCTGGTGTTGCTATGCAGAGAAATGGGCCTGAACCATTGTGTATGAATTTAAAATATTCCTCTGTTTCTCACCATGAATACACTGAGGCAAGTGGCAAAGAGGGGAGGCAGGGCCGGGCAGGCTGTCAGCACGTTTGCCACGGTGCTCTCAGTGCTGAGAGGGTGATGGATTATTTCCTGAGCTCCATTTGCTGTTCCCAGCACTGCTTTCCTCTCCCCTTGCAGTGGCTGCCAGCCCTGTGCAGCCCCTGCAGAGCTGGGGTGGGTGCAGGGGATGGGCTCCTGTGCCAAGGGGAACCTCAGAGAGAAGCAGGTGGGAGAGGGAGAGACTGGTGTGACCCAGAGAGGCCCCTGTGCCAGGGCCTCTCTGAGGGAAACAGGGTTTGGCTGGGGGAAAACAGACGCAACTGAAAGAAATCCTCAAAAACCCCAAATTAATCCAACTCTAAAGCACGGTTTAAAATCATTTATTTTTAACATTCCTGTTGCAGTGCATGTCTGTGTTTGTGCTCGCTTCAGAACTGGCACAGGCACAAATATCCTGTTCTCAGAACAGAAATCACCACACTGGGCATTTTCAGATACAAATGCACGACGCTGAATGGCAACAGAGGCTCGGAGAGACCCCCAAACACAACCCACAGCATCTGCAATCCCAGCTGGCAACTGGCACTTCCAACCTTCTGTCCAGTGCAAAACAACGAATTTATTTCAAACCCTGTGAAATTAGGTGATGATTGTAACACCATTTAAACTTCCCAAATTTGAAGTAATAAATTAGGTTTATACTAGGGATGTACTACCTTTTCCCCCAAACTGTCCAATTTGTTGCCATAATTACATTAAATTGAAGCTGATTTTTTTTTCTAGTCTAGATTTAGCTGGAAGCTTCTTGTTCCTATTCCAGATCCAAAGAAGAATCTGTTGCCCTAAAGCCCGCCTGGTCTCTAACTCTATTGGATACTCTAATTTCACTATAAACCTAATTATCCTATAGCCTTAGATCCTCACTACTACAACACTAACAGTAAATTACATGGAACTAATTAGAAGGGTGAAATAACCGCCTGGGCTGTGCCAGGGAGAGGCTGCAGACAGGATATTTGGAGAGGAAAACAACCTTTGGGCACAAGAGCAGAGACTGATTTCACCTTCCTGTTTCCAGAGCCCGTAGGCACTTGCTGGTCATTGGCCATAAATGCCAAGACAAGGCAGCGAGGGGAGCTGTTTGGGGTTGTTATAATTGGGGTTGCCTTTTTGCTGAGATCCATTTTAATGCGTCACTGCGCTGCTGATCTAGAAATCTGCATTACAGAGGGAGCCCTGGTGGCAGCAGTGGAGATGCCACTCCCGTGGTTCAGAGGTGCATGATGTCAGCTGGACTCTGCACAGACCTTTCCAGACTGGTAGCACCGAGCAGGGGGTCAATTGAGGTTGTTTGTCTGTTAAGACCAGCACTGTTCTTGATAAATGTGTGTGTGCAGCACTCCCCTCGCTGCAGCAGGGCTTGCTCTTCCTCCAGCTCCTTTCGTGGAGCTGGGCTGGAGGGCAGTGCTTTTTCCTCGGGGTTTTTGCTTTGTGCTATTTCTGTAGTTCTCCTGTACTCAGGGTTTGCTCTGAGCCTCTCTCATCCCACTCCTCCTGTGGAACAGTGGCCGTGCTCCACCTGCCTCCTGCACCATCGGCACCGCTGTGGCCCAGCCTCTGGCACCGAGAGGGATGGTGAAGCCAACACCTGTGGAGCTGTGAACGGCTGGAACCTGGGGAGCGAGCTCATTACAGCGTGTTAATTATTCTTCTGGGTCAGCTGCAGAAAATGGCTCCCAGAGCAGGGCCACCTTTTGCCATTTTACAAGTCAAAAACACTGAACAAAACTGTTGTATTTAGCTTGGAGCTGTCACAATAGGCACAAAATCCTGTCCCAGTCTCCTGTTAAATGATCCTTGTTCTAAGGGAAAAAAAGAAATTTAATGAATGCATCCATATGAGCCATTAAGAGCAAAATAAAGGCAGAGATAAAGGAAGATAGAGACAAAGAATGGACAATCCTCAGACATGTTTTCTGCCAATGTCATTCTTTACATAATAGATGCAGTTTCTTTCTTTCCTCGGATGGGAAGATGGGCTTGACACCATCTCATCAACAGCAGCTGTAATAACAGCTCCTTGCTATTAATATGCAAATTGAAATGCACACACTGATTAAAAACATGTTAGACAAAGGCTTTTGTCAGAAACCTGCGAGTGGGCGACAGGGCTTGATTAGGGAGCAGTGGCCCACTACACAATTTTTCATGGAGCCTCACACTTGAGCCCAGTGCAGCAACTTCAGCAGGGAACACACTGCAGTGTTAATGAACATCTGCTCTCCCTCCCTCCCTCTCTCTCAGTCTCAAACGTTCAGCCCCAAACTGGGTCCTGCTTGTCTCCAGACGTGCTCCAGCCCTGGGAACTCCCCACAGCCCCTTGCTTTGGGACAGGGCTGGCAGCTGGTCAGGTCCATGACCTCAGACAGGTGCAGGAAGCTGCCAGCACAGCCCAGAGGGAGAATCAGACTTCCACATACCTAATTTGAAGATTATGGAAGGTGTTTTTAAAGGCCAGGACTTGCTAATTAAGTTGATGCAATAGGAACTTTGAACAAAGGAAGCACCACGTACGTAGCAGGAGCGTTCTTCTCCCGTGCTTAATCTCTGCATGGAGCTGCATGTCTCAGGGCAGCCTCATGCTCCACCCTGTTGTCATAGAGCTCTGCTGCCTCCACACAAGGAGCCAGATAAAACCTCGTATCGTTTGTGTCGAGCATGGAACACCACTGAAAGTCAGTGTCCTGCCCCTGAAAACACAACCTGAACCAGAACCTGGAGAGCTGCATCAGTCTGGGCTACAAACTCTGATGAAACACATCTCAAACACTGCAGTTCCAGTGCTGACAGTCACATTTGCAGCTGTCTCCCAGTGCCACCAGTATTCCAGGCAGCACTGTCAGTAAAGTGAGTCTGGGGAGAGACCCAACCAGGCTGATGATAAATTATTGAGATCCACTTTCATTACAGACTATCCTGCACAGAATTTTAAGCCAGAAAAACATTTGGCCAGAACAGACAAAATCAAATTGTTACATATAGATGCTCTCCATAAAAAATGCTGTGTGTGTTTCTGGGGTTATTTACTTAAAAAATATACACAAATATTTTCACCCTTCAGTTTAAAGTAACCATGGGGGATGCAATGGTTGCACTGAACTATTTTCAAAGCTCTCTAATACAGCTGCTCACATGTTTCAGTCTGGGGTCATTCGACCAGGCTTGACATCAGAGACCTGGCAGCACTTCTACAGGGATCTCTGACTTACCACGAGGAGATTTGTCTTTTTATGTCTTGCTTTGAAGGCCTAATGAACTTAGGAAAAGCAAGAGATTAGAAGGATTTAGGGACCAAAGCCTGATTGACTGGATCAGGGCAATATTGGCAACAAATGGAAATATTGCACTGCTCCATCACTCCAGGCAGGAGCTGGAGAGACAGGGGGATGTGGTGGGGCACCTCAGCTGCCCCTCCTGCTCTGCAGAGCCACGAGAAACAGCATCTACCTGAGAGCTGCCAGACAGCCACCACCCCCAGGCCAGGCTGGAGACCCAGGGGAGAACAGCCAGCCCAGCCTGGGCTGGGAGCAGAGCCTGGGTCCAACCCAGCTCACTGCAGAGCTGTCTTCACACCTGCCTGGGGAAAGAAATTGTGCTTGTGCTGTAATTAATTTGCTGCAATTAGCTTATAGTGATTGCTAGAGCACACAGAAGATTTTTGGGTTTGTCTCCTGACGAAAATGTCTCAGCAGCACCCTGGATGCTGTTTGGGGGAGGGTTCCTTTGGGGAAAGAAGGCTCAGAGAAGTCAGGCTTGAACCCACATGACTGATGTGCCCTATTTCTGTAAATCATTCTCTCTGTAAAGAGGCAGTTTAGCTTCAGGAACACTGGCGGCTTGTGTTATTACCCAAAACACAATAAATGAAACCACCCCACAGCTATGAAACCCAAGGAGATGTTTACTCATCTGTGAAAAACCCATTCTCCTCCACACATGAAAGGCATCAATGCAAGAGCACAAATTAATCACACAGAGCTTCTGCAGCAGCTCTCAGTGTCCCCACAGAGTGAAAGAGGTGAAGCTGCAGCACACCCGAGCTGCCCCCTCACAGGACTGGAGGCCCAAGTACAGCCCAGGGGGCTGAGGCTGCTGACCAGGGGAGCTCTGGGCAGCCCCTGGATGCAGAACAGCGAGTCCTCTCCTCCGACTCGGCTCCTCCTCTCTGCTCAGACCCCACACCGGGCAGAGGGAGCGAGCTGCTGGTGCAGAGTCAGAGCTGGAACTGGGATAACTCCATGTCTCCGCTGCCTCCCTGCAGCTGCAGGGGTGACCAGCCTTACCTGGTGGGGTGGCCAGCCCAGCCCAGCCTCTGCCAGGGCTCTGGTGCCACCGTGCTCCTGCAGCCTCCAGCAGGGCTGCGTCTCCCAGACACGCAGAGCAGCGTCCGGCCTCGGGCTTGCAGCAAAGTCAATAAAGCAAACAGCTTCTGCCGAGCCTGCAGGAATCCTACCAGCAGGAAAAAGAATTCACACGTCTCAGTGTTCTTTACTCATGGAACCATTTGTTTCTCTAGAGACAAAGAGGGAAGGAAGAAACTCGTCCGTTATGCAATCCCCACGATTCACTGCTGTTGCTCTTTATGTGTTGACACAAACCATGCTGGAGAAGGTGAAGAAAGTGTGTTTATTTCTGATTGAAGACTGATTACATCACTATCATGGATAATGTAGTAGAATAATCTCATACTCTTGGGAGAAATCTAAGAATAAATATGAAAAAGTAAAATAGTTTGTTTCCACTGTCCCTGAAGATGACTGATGAGTAAGTGCTGTATTTACAGGATAGTTATCATACTCTAGACTCTGTGCTGAATAAATATTGTCTTGAAAGGGTAAAAAAATCCATTGAAATATTTTAACTCACCACAAAATTAAAAAAAAAAAAATCCATGTATTTGTCCAAAGCGAAGGTTAGTTACATGTTAATTATTGAATCCACACAGGATCACTGTCCAAGAAAGCCTCCTCTCCTGCTGACCCGCTCCCCTCCACAGAAGCAGAGTTCGTGCTTGTCCTCTTCTCCACTGACGAGCCACTATTGGTTCTTCAGGCTGCAAGAGAGAAACGAAGTCCAGGTCAGGCTCCATCCTGGTGGCTCCCATTGCACTCCAGAGCTCTCCACAGGATGATGAAAGGAATGTTCTATGTGAGCCACCAGGAGACTTCCATTCTAAAAAATATATATAAATAAACTCTTTCTACCTAAAGCATATTTACAATTCTAAGGACAGTATTGTATTCTGTGAAAGAAAAACATCACAGAGATTTGGAGAAAGTCTCCTTTCTTTAGGTCCTCAGTTTGAATTTAAGAGCCTCACAAATCCTGCCCAGCTCACCTCCTCCATGGCCCAGCACAGCTCAGCTGATGAGGAATTCCTCACTGGAGTTGGTGCTGGCAAGCTCAGGTTTGTGCGTTGAGCAATTAGCCCAATGTTTAGGTTTTACATTAAGATAATTAATCTGTACATCCAACAGCACAACACAATGCTGTATGGGCCGTTCTGGGGCTTTCAAATGGTGATCAAAATGGAAGATATCAGAGATATCTTTATTTTCACTCACATTAAAAGGGAAGGGAGACAATTTAGATCTGTAATGAGGGGAAGTATTACATTCTCTCCACAGGCAGTGTAATTATTCAGCTTCTCTCTGGAACTGAAACTATGACAAATTAAAATGCTTATCAATTCCATCTACCTTTTGTAACTATTCATCTTCTGGAGTTGTTACTGCTCTAAAGGCTGCTTTAGGCATAAGCCACTATGTATTACAAAAAGCACATAGAAATGTTACCAAGTGTTACAGTGGTCACCAAGGTAAGAACAAAAGCGTTTGGCTTGGGTGTAAAGTGCCCTGACACAACTCCTTTACTCAAATTTCCAGAAATTCAGTGGAAATCTTGTATCAAGGAATGCCTTCATTCTCAGTGAGGATGTGCAGGAGGAGCTCAACCTTCTGGCACTGGGGTGGAAACATCCAGGAGAAACAGAAATAACATTTGGCACTAAATCTGACCCAGGTGGAGCCGGGCCAGGCAGCCCCAGAGCGTCCCCTGCAGCCACCAGCCACACAGACCCTGGGACACGCTTCAGCCACTACAGGCTGTCAGTGCTTGTTCACACGTTCTGAAATAGAAGGGAAAAGCGATGTAAACGCAGCCACGGGAAGGGTGACACTTCCAGGCACGATATTTACAATATTTTGATTAGCTCAGTCCTGAATAGCCATGCAGCTTATGCTGATAAATACCCTGTTCCAATTAGACATCTGTGTTACCAGCCTGAAAATAAAAAAGAAAACAAAAGAGGAAAGAGTCTGCCCAGGCCCTGCTCAGCAGGACATCAACCATCTGCGCTTCCATGGGGTGCAGCCCAAGGTCAAGGCTGAGTTGTGCAGGAAGGGCTGCAGAGCCACCTCCCCTACTGGACATGACCATTCCTAACCCCTCAGAATTAATTTTGACCATTAAATTGGTTTTACCCCAATGATGGCTGCAGGATCGGGTCCCCTCTCTGCAAAAATCCTGAAATTAATCAGGAAGCCTGAGTCTGAAAGGGAAACCCTTATGTGTATTAGCATCTGTGAAAGTGTAAATGAGTAGTTATAAAACCCTGGAAATACATTTGTGAGCTCTAGATGTGGCAGAGAGGTCTGGCTGATCAAAGAGACAAAATGAAGGCGAGAAGATAAAATTCTTCTTTATGGAAGTAGGAATCGTTATCCCCACACAGTCAGACTCTTAATTACCAGGGCTGGATCTCAGCCTTCTGTGGGTGACGGCCTGAGCACCAGAGGACAGCTCTCAGCTCTCAGCTCCTGCTCTCCAGCACCTCATTGCAGTGTCTGACAGACCCACAGCTGCCCAGGGATGACACTCACCCCAAATGTGGGTCTGGGCTCTCTGCTCTGAGAAAAGCACCTCTGGTCCTTCATCCCACGTGCCCAGAGGAGGCACTTCAGACCCAGATCCAGGCCCTCTGGAGTATCTTCCCCAAAGGAGCTGTTTTCTCCGGGCTGCAGTGATGACCCAGCACCCGTTCCCAGCCTGTCCCCAACCCCTCCCCAGGAAGCGCTCTTTGCAAAGCCCCAGGGTAACATTCTGCACAAGCATTGCTTCGACCCCAGGAAATGAATATCCTGTCTCCTTTCGCAACCGTCTGGGACTTTAATCCCCGTTGTTTGGTGCAAATCACTTTGAGCAGTGATTTTTCATCTTTGCAGTTTGCATAAAGCAAAAAAAGGGAGGTTTTGCTTCTGCCAGCCCATGGCAAACAGTGAGGAGCAAGGCTGGCATGTGCTTCCCTTCCAGTCTCTCAAAAGGAACATTCACAACTGGGATTTTGGCTGCTGCTGGTCCCCATAGGAAGGAGCTGCTGGTGCCCACCATGGTTCAGCCAAAGTGGGCACTGGCCCCTCCCTGGCACCCTGCCCAGCGCTGCTTCTGTGTGCTGCATGGGGGGAGGAGGGAAGGAGAGAGGAGATTAAAAAAGCCCTCATCTATTTCTGGAAAGCAAGTCAAACAATGACTCAATCATCTCTACACAGTTCATAAATCCCTAATTAAAGGTTTAGTGCTCCTCCCCGCTGCAGATGTTCCAGAGTCCATCCACATTCCAAAACTTGCTCCGTGCCAGCACATGCCCACAGCCAGCGGCATCACCCACCAGCGCCTGAGCTGAGCCCTGCACTCCCCATGCATCAAATGCAGTATTTAACCTTAATTTTCAAATTATGTTCAAGTACCTGCACCCTGGAGAAAAAAATGGGAGCTGGCAGATACCTCTGCTTTGCACATGCACGGGCTGGAGGGATAAGGACTGGCTCAGTATTTGCTCCCTCTTCCTGCATCTTTTACTCAACACCAAAATTCCATCCAAAACACTTCCAGCTTCCTTTCTAAGCCCTATTTCCCCCCTCTTTTGGTCCAAACAAATGCAGGCAGAAGCATTTGGGGTAGCCCCTGGAGTTCCTGTGAATGGTTCATGTCTCCTGGCCAGACTGCTCAAGGAAGAGCTGCTCAGCTGCAGGGCACAAGCCTCAAATTGCCCATGCAGCCCCAGGAGCCCCAGCCCTGCACGGGGCAGTGCCAGGGCCCTGGTTAACGCTCTGCCAGGCTCACAGTGTGAGCTGGGTTATTTAAGGCAGCTCTAACTGGGGCTCTCAGCGGGCTGCTCTCTGCAGAGCTCTCAGGAACAGTAATAAATAACCACAATGCAGCTCGTTCCTCATAAAAGTTCTTCTCTCCTGAAGCAGCTTTCCAGGAAACTCACCTGCCTAGTATTGTTTTGGGTGGTATCAGCTTCCATCCTGCAATCATTGTTCCCTGTTCACATGTCCCAGAGCAAAATCCCTGTATCCCTTCATCCCTGCCCTTCACAAACTGCTGCCCCCTTCTTCAGGTTTGTTTAGTCTTTAACTGTATGAAGTATGACAGCCACATAAAATGTTTTGTTGCCTTGGCAACTGCAGTCCAGTGGCTTCAGCCTGAGTTACGAGGCAGAGGACAGTCTTGACATTAACCAACAATAATGAGAAGAGCAGAAGCCAGTGGGAGAACACTGGCTGGCACGAGCAGGGGATGACCCTCACCTGCCCCCAGCACAGAGCACACCTGGGAGCCGCGGTGCTGAGATGACCCAGTGGGACATCGCCGTGTGGAAACTCAGCAAAGGACCAGCTCTGGATTTCCAAAGTCCCTTTCTTTCTATAGAAGAGGTAATTGCTTGGAAAAGCTGGAGAAATACAGATGCAGCCCTGCCAAAATCTGTTGTTTGTGCTGCCCAGCACGTTCCTTTGCACTGGGAACGGGCTGAGCCCAGGGCGTGCCTGTCATTGGTCACTCCTACAACAGTCAAAGCCCAAATAACTTCCCAAGGTGTTCATTCACAGCACTAGAAATTAGGATTTCTTAATCTCTGCTAACTGTAGGAGACTGCACAACAGAGCACAAGGTGTGGGGATCACTAGATCTGGAAAACATTGGAATGCTCCCTGAATAAACAGATAGAGATAACTTGAATAATACCAGGAATCTGTGAAGGTCTGACATCAGCTGGGGAAGGGCTGGGTTCATCCTTTGCTGGCTTAAGCAAAATGAGCCATTAGCAGTCATTGCTAGTTCTGCTCATCCTGCTCACTTTCCAGACTGCCCTCAAAGCTACCTGAAGCACTTCAGGTACATCCGTTTTATTCCCCTCCTAATCTGGGCACTTCCGAGTGACTCGGCCTGAAATGGTTCCCAAAGCTCACATGTAAGTGCATTAAGAGCAATTAGTTCATTAATCTAGTCTCTGGTATCATGTATCTCCATCACTTCATTTTAATAATTTGTAGTAATTGACAGAGCAGACTCCCCCCAGTTATCAGAGCTGGGTAATGCATAATTAGTCTAAATCACAGCAAAAACTGTTTCACTGGGAAACACCTCATCTCCTTAGGCTCGTGGTGTCTCTTCTGAGGTTTCACACATGAAAGAAGCTGCAAACTCAGTATCATTAACCACAAATCAGTGGGACTCTGGGAAGCCCAGGTGGGTTTGGCCCTGCACTCCTCACCCTGGAGGTGCCTCTGGTACCTGAGTTTTCACAGCAACCAGAGCACAGCCCCCCAGTGCCCCTCTGCTGACAGGGAGCTGGATGCAAAGCCCTGCCACAGGCAATTCCGCCCTGGCAGACACGGACACTGGGAGAAGCACAAGGATACTCACTTGGTCTGGTGTTTGGAGCCCTTCAGGTGTGCGTGGTACTGCTCTATGGAGTTGAGGGTGACGTTGCAGGTGCTGCAGGTGTAGCTGCGCTTCAGGCCTGTGAAGAAAACCCCGCGCTGAGTGACCCTGGGCTCTGGCCGTGCCGCACGCAGGGACCCAGGGAAGCACAGGGCTGCACCTGGAGGGAAACACTCCTGTGCCTGGGACACGGGCTATTCAGAGTCAAAATGGCAGCTAGAAAGTACAAGTAAGGGAAAATGACTGAAGAAACGGGGAGAAATAGAAAAAAAAAGCAGTAACCAATGCCCCAAGCAAACTTCTAGTTAATTAGACAGCACTTGGATCCCACATTCCATTTCCAGTTTCAGACATTTCTCTTTACAGTGACCCCTCTATTTACTTTTCCAGGCCAGGGTATTCAAGCATTAGAGAAACATAAAGAGTATTTTTAGAACTGAGCAGAAGAAAGCCAAGTTCAAAGGCTAATCCCTCCCGAGAGTGTGGTGCATCTCTGCACTGACTCCTCACCACCTGGACCTACAGGTTCTCAAAAAATCCCGTCTTGTTTTGAGCTCCAGACACCAGCTACACCAACAGCCCCACTTCTCTCAAACACTTCATAATATCTCTCACCCAGTAATTTGGCAAAACATGAAAATCATCTTTAAATAATATGTCAAAATCACTCAGATGAATGCTTGAAAACAACACACCAGCAACACTGCAGAGGTATTTAAATAGTTTCTGTATTTCTAAGTCATGATGTGGCACAGAACAAGGATCAGTTTACAGATGTGCATAGGGATTTTGTCCTTACAGAATTTATTCCTGATGGAGCAGTGATGGCTTTACAGTCCCACCCTTTGTCAGAGGGCCACATGAATCTACCACAATGCAGGGGAAGGGGTGGGAAGGGATGGGAGGGGATGGCATGGTGTGTCAGCACACTGCAGCAGACTGAGAACTTGGACCACACCAGCATCTCCACATGGCAGAGCAGGGCTGGGGAACTAAGAAACAGGTAATACTTTAATTTAAGGTAATAAGGGTCTGCTGCTCATCCAATTTAGCAGCACGTTAACAGCAGCCTCAGTGAATCTTAATTACTGGAGTAGGTGGAAACGCCTTCAGTGAATACAGCTCCTAACTGGGGATGATGATTTTCTCCCTTGGCACGTCAAGGCTACTCACAGTGATGAACCAGGGGGAACCCTGCTCCCCCTGCCTGTGCTCTGCACAGGGGAACTTAGTGCTGCTCCCTGATGCAGCTCTTCCCACAGGCTGGAACACGCAGCCGCAGACTGGGCTGATTCCATGACCTGGGGTGGAGAAAGGAAACCAGCCCCAAATGAACAGCAGGATGAGACCACAGGCAATCATCACTTCCAGGATATCAAAATTACCAGAATTTGACCTCACTGGAGCTCATCAAAGCTGCTACTCGGCTGAAACTGGTTTCATAAAACTCCCCAACCAGTGTGCTAGGGCTGAGCTCAGCCCCACGGGCCATCCCTGATGGGAAGGTGGTCCCAGCCTGAGCAGACCATGCTGGCAGCTGCTGGGCTCTGGCTGTATTCTCATCTCCTTTTGCATCCTCAAGACACAGCAGCACTGCCCCCCCTGCAGCGTGACATGCATTCATGTAAAATTGAATGTCCTCCTATCCCCAATAAATAAAATTTTAACAAGTCAAGTTATTAATGTCATTCTGCATAAAATGCATTAAAACCCATTCCAGGGGAGTTCTTGTTAAACTGATTCTTACTAACCACAAGTGACAGCACAGAATGAGAAGTATTTATAAGGCATACCAAGAAATTATGAGCTGAGATGAAAAATGAAACTCAGCTCTTTGCCTGATTCTGGAAGGAAGCATCTCCAACACCATCAATTTACCTGAGAACACAAAAGCTCCAGGAGACAACATCTCCATTCCCTTGTCCATCTGTACTGCAGAGGCTGCTGTGCTTTATTTTAGGGATTCAGAGCACCTGTTGCAGGGTTCCTCTCAGCCCCAGCAGCAGGCAGAGCCCAATACAAACCCCCTGCCTCTGCAGAGCCCACCTGCCTTGGACAGGGAGCTGCAGAGCTGGGCCACGGGGGACACCAGACGTGAACTCAAACTGGTGAGATGTGCCTTGATGGGGACATTCCTCCTCCCTCTGCCTGGCACAGGCTGGAGAGGGAGAGCTACCAGACAGAGCCACATCACTGCCTGCAACTGAGCTGTGGCCACTCCGTGCTGCTGGACAGGTCAGCCACAGAGCGGGGTGGGTCCCAAAGCAGCTCTGTGCCAGGCTGGAAAGCCACACAGAACTGCCCCAAGGGTGGGCTGGGCCCTGCACTCCATTCGGCCAAGGGGAAGGGATGTGTCTGTGCCCACACACTCCCCTGTGCTGCAGCTTTAACTCAACACAGACTGCAGAAACAATGCTCATTTCTCTTTTTTTTTTTCCCTCTCCTCATTCTCATTTCCGAGAAGAAAATAAGATTTCAAAATTGCAGGATGAGCACTTGGTGAGAAGAATCAATGTTTTCGTCTCCTATAAATATCAATTGTCCAAAAATACATCTCTGTTCTTATTTCTCCAAATACACATTCATATTTATCAATAAATATTTTATTACAGCCATTATCAAAACATCAAAGGCTGCTGAAATGTTGTACTTCAACTGACACTGCTTGTTCCAGGCTCACACAATGCATCAAATCTTCATCTCCCACACTAGTCAAAATAGAATTAATATTTAAGCTGTGATGGGAGAAGCCACCGGGGATGCAGAGGAAGGAGATGACTTTGAGATCCAGGGGAAACTGAGGCAGCAAAGACAGTGAGGAGCAGGGAGTGCATGGGGATGTTGTCCCCACCACAGCCATGTCCTGCTGCCACTGTTACCTTGTAGTCAGACATGATGTTACCTGCCAAGGTGAGGCTGTTTGCTCGGGCACAAGGTGGGTATCACTCCGTGCTGGCCACTGCAGGGACTGCTTTCAACACCTGTAAAGATCTGCTCTAATCTTGCAGCTAAATGCATCCAGGAGAGCATCTCTAGATGGGCACAGATGGACAGATGGTCACGACCTAGTTAGAAAAACTGAAAAAGAAGATTTCCCAGCTTGGCAGGCTCAGGGACAGCCTCCTTGGCTCCCTGGGCCTGGCTGCACCTCACTGGTGCTGTGGAGCACTGGGCACTGCAGACTGAACGCCCAAAACAGCACCCTGAAGTGTCCAACAGCTGTCCCCCTGAACCAGGCACACACACAGCCAGCAGACAGCTCTGCTCTCCCCTCTCCTGCCATCCACAGATCCAGTGCAAACCCCAACCACGCACTGCACCACCGTGAAGGTAAAGCCCAGCAGCTGATGAGGCTGTGAAGGGCTCCAATTTCAACTCTCCCAGCAGCTAAATGAATAAAACACTTCTCAGTTGATTTATTTACAGTTAATGACACTCTCAGCCACTCTTGAGCTTGGCACAGTTCAAAATACTGAGTATTTCCATGTTATTGTCCCAGGTTTCATTCCCACATATTTCCAGTAGCGAGCAGTGACTCAGCCAACATGAATCATTGATGGCACTGAGTCACACTAGGTAGCACAGGAGGATCTGGATAACCATTACGAGGTTTTATGGGAGATCAAGAAGTGCCCAGTATACTGTATAGTCATTAGTATCTAAAGAAAAATTATTTAATTTAGCAAGGAAAAAACCCCAGGAGTATCAAAATGGTATTGCAAAGCCTCACTGGCAAACCAGAGCTCTCCCATGTGGCTCTGAATCAAACCTGTCCTCCTTCCTCAGCTGCCCCAGTCAGGTCCCTGTGTGCCAGGGATCGTAGCCCAGACTGTGCAGACAAAGGCTCGTGCCTCTCCTGTGCCTGCACCTCAGGGTAAACAGCAACTTGTCCAGATTCAGTGCTGGACACATCCTCAGCTGACACAAATTGCACCTCTCCATCACAAGGGGGGCCCGGGGATGCTGGGGGGCTCCAGCTGCTGAGACCACTGGCCTGGCTGTGGCTGTGGCTCTGCTTGAGAGCCCAAATCTGTGCAGCCCCAGGGCACAGCTCCCACAGGGACCCTGCAGGTGCCAGAGTCTCTGCCTGTGGGGCCAGCATGGATGGACTGACAGACAGAGGAAGAAAGGCTGCTCTCCCTTCAGCAGGAACACAAAAAACTTGTGTTTAACATCCCTGCAGCAAATGCTCAGCCCCTCTTGCTGCTGCTGACCCAGGGCCATCGCAGCCTTTTACAAACCCTAATTAAATCATGGAAGACAGTTGTCCTGCTCTCCATCAGGGAGATGTAGGGAGTGCTCTGCCTCCAGCAACATCCTCCCATCTGCACTTCTGAAATGGGCTCTCCTCTCCCAGGGACAGGCCACACTTGCTCGAGGAAAGGTGCGTGCACTAATGGAAAGGACTATTTTAGGAGGAGGCAAAAGAAACACCTAGGAAACAACTTTGAAAGGATGCTGCTGAAACTGGAGGCTGGCATTCCAGAGCAGGGGATTCTTTTACAGAACTGGGAACCTCAGGAAGCAGTAACAGCATCTCGGGTTCCCTGCACCACCGGCTACTGACCCGGGCCAGGGTCACTGCATCCCACAGGGAGCAGGTCCCTCCTCTCCGTGCGCACATCTCTCACCTCTCAGCTCCCCCAGGTCCAGGGTCTTCCCCAGCTGCTCCAGGAGGTCGGCTCTGGCTGCGTTCTTCTTGTGCTTTTTGCCATCGTAGTGCTGCTGTGCCATCATGGGGTTGTTGAACCAGGCTGCACACAGCTGGCAGTACCTGTCCGAGTCCCTGCGCTGCGGCGGGGACGGCACCGCCGGGGCACTGCCCGTCAGCGGCGGCTTCAGCGAGCCCAGAGCGGCTTCTGCAAGAGATTGGAACGTTCAGACGTGAGCTTTCCCAGGCTCGTGCTGCCTGAGGAACGCCAGGCCCTGAGGCAGATCCCGCATTAGACACGGGAATAATTAGCTGCAGTTACACGGTCCCGGTGGGTATTTTGGATGGTGCTGTTTGGAAAGCTACCATTTCTCGTCAAAAAAAGCACCGTGAAAGGACAGCCCAGGACTGTTCCTCAGCTTTCTGCGTTTCACTGACTGGGGAACGAGGATGCTCTCAGTGCAGTTACACGTCTTATCACTGTTCTGACTAAATCTGCTAAACTTATCCTGCTTGAATTGCTACTCCCAGGAAAAATCATCAGTGGAGAATAAATATACCATGCAGAGCCATCTCCTTCTCAGGATAGAGAGACATATTTATCATTATCTCAGGATTCTTATTTTTCAATTTATTTGGTCTCAGAAAGAATGGGGAAAGCCATAGTCATTGCAAACTGTCACAGATGAAAAAAATACTCAATACTCAGTCGCATTTGTCAAAGATCTTCACATTGTGAATTGTCAGGTACCAGCAACACACGACCTTAATTTAATTCCATTTTCCTTCAAATTCATCAAAAACCCATCCAGGAACACAAACATGACCCCCAAATAATTCCAAAGAAGAATGAATTATTCGTCTTTATATAATGGACTGCACTTTGTTCGACAGAGTTTCCCAACTTTGTACAGTACAAGTTACAAACCCATGGAAAAACAGTTTAAAGCAAAATAAAGTTCAGGTAACATTGGGATACAAAAATATACAATGACTAGCACTTAATTATCACACCTCATTCAAAAATTCCCTTTTATGTGGCTTTCCTTTTCTTTTCTTTTCCAGATGAAATGTCTGCTCTTTAAATAATTAACAACCTGCTCTCTCCATGGTACCAGAATAGGCACATTTGGAGGTGGCAAGAGGCGTGTGGTGGCTGTCTTTGATCAGGAGATGATCCAGCGAGCCCTGATGAGCGCACAGGGCAGCAAATGCCAAACCCACCTCAGTGTCTGACACCAGGAACTGCAACACAGGGATATATTTAGACATATAATTATACCTGGAGCCCACTGAGATTGACTCCACGGCTTGAGAAAGTTAATATTGTTATAAATCTTCTGCTGACCTGCTCAGTAAGGGACACCCTTCAAGGAAATTCTATCTTACATATAACATTACTTACAACCTTATCAATTTCCAGGGGTTTATAACCTTCTATTGTTTTTGATGATGACTGCCAAGGTATCAGAGTTCCAGCAGCGATGACACTGCCTCTGAAGAGCTGCTCTGGGCAGGGCCAGGCAGGGTCTGGCTGGATTTTGTCCTAAAAAAAAAGTATTTTCTATGGTTTGCTTATTGCAAATGCATTCCTGCACTCCCCAAGGAGCCTCCCGGCAGGAAGGGGCACAGACCCAGAACCCAGAGATGCCACAGGGACTGGGAACAGCCCTGGCAATGCCAGGGGGAACCAGCCCTCTGCAGCACCCCAGGACGGGGCTGAGCCCAGGGAAGCAGACTGAGCTGCAGAGGTGTTCGGACTTTTATAAACAACCAGCAATTTCAGCAGCCCAGGAGCTCTGCGACAGATCTGACTTGCTGTTCCACGAGCCCCAGGCTATGAAGTTAAATCTATCCAATCCTTTGGTCAGCTTTCTCTTTGTTTCTGTGCACGCTGCTGCCGGAGGGGAACCAGGGAGGCTGAAGCTCAAGGGAGCTGGTGATGTCCACAGGAGTTACATCCCCTGCTCACTGAGGAAACCTGACAGCAGCATCCCCGCTCCCGGCCACGGCTGCGCCTCCGAGCCCCTCTCCGTGAGGATGGTGGCTTGTGCTGCCCCAAACGCCGTGCAGGGGGGAGGCTGGCAGGGGGACTGGCACTCCTGCTCCAGGGGATGGCACCAGAGCCCCCCGTGCCCACCCCAGCCCTGCTCCAAGCCTGCTCCCGCTCCTGGCTCCCCTGAGACCGTGGGCTACGGCTCCACAGCAGAGATCCCCTGCCTGCATCACACGGGAGCTGCCATGGGCAAGGATTTCCTCCAGCACTCACAGTACAAAATATCTTCTTGTAAAGTCACATTCCTCAGGGCCCACTGACAACCCCCACCGGTCCTAAGGTGTGCTGAGCCCAGCCTGGCAATTAATGAAAACGTCCCAAGTCTACCAAATTCTCCCAAAGAGAAATAGATGAAAGTTGACTTCTCCACAAAAGTAAATTTTTCATTTTGATATACACTACATAACTGCTACAGAACAGCAAATGCCATCATTCCCTGAGCAGCAACACGAAAATTAATAATAAACACTCACGAAACATCAAATGTTAAAAATGTTTCTCCATCTAAAACACAAACATAAAAGCTGCGAGTTTGACTATTTCAAGTATTTCAAAATGCTAAATAGCTCATGACAGTCTGCCTTACGTTCCCTTTCGCTGTGGGAGGGAAGTGAGAAAGTCTTACTTTGCTGCAAGAGGCAAAATACAAAGTTAGAAACACTTTAGCACTCCGGCAATGAACTAATGTTTGACTTCTTTCTCACATCCAAAGCTTTTTATTCCAAGCTGGATTTAAATGGCACCCAATTTTTTCCATTGGCACACTCCAGGAACTCAGCATGAGGACGATAAAGTAAGTGAGCCTCAACCTTCAGAAGAAATCACAGAAATCTACGACTAAGACAGACTCCAGCTGCTGCTGGACAGATCCTTGCACCCAAACCAAAAAGCCATTTACTCAGGCCCTTTTGATGTCCCAAAGCCAGGGCCATTGCCACTTTCCTGGAATGATGCCTGCAGGTGATGAAGACAGCAGCTATTTCCCCCACAATTCTTTGGTTTGTAACTCGTGGTGATGATGGGATGAAAGCTGACAGAGGATGTTGGAAATGACTAGAGGAATTCATCAGCAATAGTGATGGCATGAAGCCTCTGAGGGCTACAGCCTTGTACAGCAGAGCAACAGGAAAGATCACAACTACTTCACTGTCATGATGAGACATTGTTTTTGTGAGAAAACTGACTGTTGGGTCACTTCTCCTGAAAGCACCGGCACAGAATGAGACATCTGTGTTCCATCTGTACGGTAACAGTGAAGGAGAACGTGGATCTCTGCAAGGGGACTAAGAATAGACGTGATTTTCTTTGGGATTGATGAGACAGAAACCCCAGAATATCAAGCAATAGAATATCCTCCCCAGGAGCATCCAGCACGCTCGGGGCTGTGCTTGGTTGGCTCTCAGGACTCGTGAGCAATGGAGTCTCTGAAGCTCTCTCTGAGAGACTTAAAGCTCCCTGGAGCCAGCAACAGAGGACGGGGATAAAAATCCAGTGAAAATTGCTGAGTGGCTGCAGGAAGCCCAGAAATGCTGTGTCCAAAGGGCATATTTCTGAGAACTCCCAGAGAGCAAGGAGGTGCTTATTAATGTATTCCTGAGCTCGGCTTCATCTTCCAGATCAAGTGTCTGTAAGAGCTGATGAGTCCTTGAGTTACTCCTTCCTAGTGATTAGGATGGCTGAAGAGCCCATTACCCAAGAGCACACAGCATGGCTCTCTCAGAGCCGTGTGAGGCTGATCTAGATGATTAAAAAGTGAGACAAGAACCACCATGCAAGGCTGCAGCTCTGAGCAAGCCCTGCCTTGGCCAGGCCCCACAGCTGAAGGGTGAATCCAAAGTGTCGACAGACACGGGAATCAGCCCATTTGTATTTTGTGCTGAAGGAGGTGCCACTGCCAGCAATTCTGGGTCACATCTGTCTGCAGGACCTCAGTCCAGCAATGCTTCCCAGAGAACGAGGAGTGCTTTGTTCGACCATTCTCTGCTTCCACAACCAAAGAGGAGTATTTTTCTTTTCACAGATTATTAGTGGTTTTCAGGGACTTTATGGTTAAGCAAACAATAAGATGGTTAAATTGTCCAATTCCAATATTTGACTTTTTAAATGTGAAAGTTAATAGGCTGCATTACTAAAATCACTGCAGAGGAAAGCACGAAACCCATCTGGGCAAAAATCAAGAAACAATCAATCCAAGGGTTTTTAAAGCCTGGTCTTCCTTCTGTGGTAAGAGATGATGCTCTGTACTGTACAGTAACACCAAAGGTTTATTAAACATATTAGCTGAGCTGATAATTAAACTGCTGATAATTAAAGTCAGGCTTGGCTATCTGCACCCAGTGGAGACATTGTCCTCCACTGAGAAAACACCTTGGAACCGTGGAACCAGAGATAGGGCTCTCACACCAGGGCCAGTCCCAGCTGATAAACCCCTAATCTACATAAACAGGGCAGACAATAATGAGCATCAGGAATTTTTAAAGGTTGTTATGACAGCAACACAAATGAATAGCTGCTCCTGCCTCAGCTGCCCGTGCTGTACCCATTTTCTGTCTGCACACACCGAGCCAGCACCTTGGCCAAGCCCCCCTGACACAGCGAGCCCACACCACTCTGCACCGTCCCCTCCTCCTCCACGCGCTGCCTCTGGACCTACCTGTGGCCTTTAATGCAGGTTGTTCCCCTAGCAACAGTTTTAACCTTTTGGCATGGATTTTCCCCTGGTAATGCGATTCCGCCACCACTGCTGAGGTAAAGGACATGTTACATAGTGTGCAGCATTTGTTCTTATCCACTGAGTCACCATCACTGCCCTGGGTGGAGACAAAAACACAGACAAAAAAAAAAAAAAGAGGTGCATGAGCCCACTAAGCACAGCCACAGAGAAAGAAGAGAAGAATAGAAGAGAGGAATCTCGGTTGTTATGCCAAGGCCACGGCTGCCAAGTGTGTTTCCCTTCCTTGTCTCCCCCAGCCTTGCTCCTGCCTCGTCCCAGCCCTGTCCAGCTTGGGGACACCTCCAACGCTCCAGCACCTTCGATCCTGGGAGCTCAGCCTGTCACTGTGTCCCACATGGCCACGGAGCTCCCAGCACATCCCCCAGCCTTTGGTCCTGAGGGAGTCACAGAGACCCAGAGCTTTCCCTGCCGTCCAACACCAACCCTTCCTCCTGATGCACTTTTTTAAGAGACCCCAAAACATCTGGAGGGACAGGCTTGGGGGCACAACCCTCTCTGCAAGTGGGAGAAACACATGAACTGTCTGAAATCACACAGATCCAGCACCAGCCTTGGGCAAACCCAACACAGAGTGGACACCTGACCCACCACTGAAGGTCATTTTCTCCCCCCAGAAAAGCACTATTAGAAAAACACCCGATTTTCATCACTTTTTTCTTTTTGCTAACTGTAAGTCAAACCTTAGGGAGAAATCTCAAGAGGTGATTAGTACTGTTCTGAGTGTAATTTGCACTTCTTTTAAATAGCTTTCTCTCAAGATATTTTATGTCTTCAAAGGGAAATCACTTGAAAGTTAAGAGCAGAGCAGAAAATTTCCAGTATCTATTGATCATCAGTGGCAACATATAAAGAGCCTCCAACAGAGCTCGTTTGAAAAGCTGATACACTTCGGTGTTAATGCACCAGGGTCTCTTCTTCTGCCAGGGCTGCTCTTCAGTGACATTTTTTCCTTTTCAACCTACTTTCTCAGCTAGACTGCAATTAAAAATAAAAAATTAAAAACCCCTCAAAGAGCCCTCCGATACCTCATGTAGAGTGCAGGGTCCCATTGACACTGACCTCCAGCTCACTGTGCAGCTCATCTGGGTTCACCCAAGTCTCTGGGTGAGTACCTCGATGTGTGGGTTGGAGTTCAGCCACCAGCAGGAGAAGAGTGTCCCCAAACCCTTGGTGGGTCTGCGAGCCCCTCTGCACACGTGTGACAGACCTCTGCTCCCTAACAGCCAGTTTTATACACCAAGTGCCATTTGTTGTAAGCAGGATGCAAGAGGTATTTGGGCTCTGCCATTATTAAGCATTTACCAAGGTCTGTATCACCCCTTAGCAGCATCACCTCCAACCAAACCCCTGCACAGAGACAGAGGTGCTCTAGGTTGATCTGGCCCCGAAGGGTAATTATGCCTTCTCATTTGTCAGAGGCTGTTTTACCTGAAACCAAAGAGGCTGGGGGAAGCTGATCCAGGTGTCTTTTGTCACCTGCTGAATGACACCGCGCTGACAGGGCTGTGCAGGTGGTGAAACCACAAAGCTGCTCGCTCAGGATGCCTCAGCTGGGGCACAGGGCTCCACACAGGGCAGGTGGCTGCTCCCTGGGGATGTTCTGCACCCACCCATCCCTCCTCACCCCTGTCCAGCTCCCAGGCACTGACAGCTCCACAGAGCTCCTGTAAATCCACACGGCAGCTTCTCAACCCCGTGCTGCCAGACCCAGCCAAGGAATATTTCTACATTTTGTTTCTGCAGCTTTCTCCAGCCAATCCCATCTTGCCAGCCTTCATTACAGTGCAGCACAGAAGCCACTGGCTTCGTGGCTCTCTAAAGCTGAAACACTAACTCTGGAGCCCCTTAGGCCTGGACATCCTGAGGAACAACCAGCTCTAAATGAAGTGCAGGAGGTGTGACAAGGTCAGCACGTGTCCCATGGCATCCTCTCCAGCAGAAACAGAGCTGCTGGCAGCCTGGGGAGGATGGGGTGACCCAGGATGCCCTGCCTGCCACTGCCCAGATGTGGTTCAGTGAGCATTCTCACCTGTCCCTCCTGCTGCCACCTGGCAGAAGGACAGGTCGTTAGCTCTGTGGTCAGCAGAACACCAACCCAATGGCACACAGCCATGTAACCGTTTTGATGAAAAAAAGGCTAATATTCCCTTTTCAGTTGCAGATACTTCCACACTAATTTAATTGGTTTTCACAGATTGTTTATAATGCCATTAAAGTTGCTGTGCCGTGGCCTGAGTGACACTGCCAGGATTGGGCACTGCACGTGCACGTGGTAGGGATGTTACTGTGCAGCACTGGAGATGTCCTAAATAGTTCTGCTCTTTCCAAATGCAAAAGCTTGTATAATATCTGATCAGCAACAGGCCTACTGTGAGCTGTAAATGTTGGCAGATTTTCCCTGCTATATTTTTGTAACACAAATAATTTTAGAATTTAGGTCTGGCCTAGCCTAGCATTCACCTAGAACATGAGGACGCGTTAATCCACCCCCACCAGGGCTGCCCTTGGCAAAAACATCAGCAAGCACAGAATTACATTCCTTCTCCATACTGCCTTTCACAAAAGCAGTGGGAAACAGTTTGCCTTTGGCTTATTTGGGGTCAGATTGGTTCTCTGTCCTCCACATCCCATGCTGAGGTGCACATGCAGCCTTGAGAGTCGTGTCACACACTGGAATTTGGGTGAGGGGCTCTGGAAGTGACCCCAGTGCTGCTCCACACAGAGCAACCACAAAGGCCGTGCCAGCAGCACCCCGGAGTGGCCATCACCCCACGCCTGGAGGCACGAGAGGCTCGCAGGCATCACCCCCATCACCTGCCCCAGCTGCTCACCAGCAAACCCAGCATGAAAGGGAGTAAGCCCTGAGCATTTGCTATCAGCATACTTTTTCCTATGAAAGAACATTTGAATAACTAAAAACACAATTACTGTTGCTGATGCACATAATAATTCTTGTGTAGTTTATTGAAAATTATTTCCAGCTACTTCGCATTTCAGCTAATCTAAATGTTACCTCCGGGCACCTGATCATCTGTGGCTGTAACACAGGGAATGCTGTAGCCCAGAGTCAGTGATTCACAAAGCAGATGAATAAACTTGGATTTTACCCACATTTTCTGACCGGAGCTTTTTCGCGGGGCAGCCTCCATCGATGGGGTGAAGCATGTAATAGAGGCGGACTTTGCTGGCGTGCTTCCGACTCTGGAAGGCAAGAAGAAGACAAAAAGGAGAGCTGAAGTCACAAAGAGCAGAGGCTCTGCTGCTGTGCTCACCACACCAACCCACAGTCAGATTTCACATCCCCTTGATGCACACAGCCAGCACCAGGGCAGAGAAGGGGGAAGGATCAGGGCGAGGAGCATTTGCACTTCTCAGAGTTTTCACAGAGCTCTGCACCCAAATGAGCCAAAATGAGCTGTGGGACCAAACCTGCCATTAGCAGAAGAAATGGCCCACCCTGGCCCCTCTCCAAGTCCTGCTGCCTGCAGGCCCCCCAAGACTCAGCAGGGATCAGACGGCGAGGGAAGGACAGCATTTGTTATCAGACCATTTCCATGGTGGGGCACACTGACAGATGGGGGTTACTGAGCTTCAGCCAGAGACACAACAGCATCCTGAGGTGTCAGAGGCACACACACAAACCAAATCCAGCTGTGCCTTTGGGCACAGCTGGAGCTCACTGGCAGGTGAGGGTTAGAAGAGACAGGAGATCCCCTGGTGACCCCAGCAGCAGCAGCCAAAGCAAATCCCTGGGACCTGCAAGACTTAAAGGAAGATTTTAAAGCTTCTACAGCAGGAGCACAGACATAAACCTTCAAAACCCTGACTTACATCAGGTCTTGTCTTCCAGCAGATGCAGGGGGGAAAAGCCTGCAGCCACAAAATACCTGCACCCAGCACATGGGCAGCAAGACACGTGGGGAGCTGTAACCATGCAAATGTTTCCTTTGAATCACCCTTTCCAACTACCCCACAGAACAACAGTACCATAACGTTACAATTTCAGATCACAGAGGTGCAATTTAAAAATATTAAATTATCATTAGCATGTTCTGGAACATTCTTTTTCCTGTGGTATAAACTTGGAGCTAAATTTGCAGGGAGCTATATTTGTATTCGCATGCAGAAATGTGACTGTGCAATAATTTTTTCCACAGAGCAAATCAGTCAAGATAAATAATGTCAAATATCTGTCCCCAGCCTGTCTTCCTACTGCATTTAGCAAAGGCAACCTGCTGTGGCCAGAGCGAAGTGCAGGAAGCCCCAAAGCTCCAGAGATCACATGAGCAACCCAGACAGCAACTGCATAATTAGAAAATGACAGAAGAGGTGTTTGAAATGCACAGGACAGAGGTGCAACGCCACTCCTGGTGCTTGGCTGCAGTCCCAACTTCCTGCCTGAAGTGATGCTTGGCAGGTCCCTCGCACCACACAAGGCCAGTCAAACACACTGTAGAGGCAAAGTGGCCAGAGTTTTTCAGTTCAATGTCTTCTCTGAGCATTCACACCCCGCAGAGCAGTCAGCCTCCCTCGAGTCATCCTCCCCATAGTCACGAGGCTCTTCCCTCGGTTGAGTTCATCCAGCACGTCACGATGCCCACGCGCACACAGCCACAGCCTGCTCGGTTTAGAGGGTAAAACATTTGGGAGGGGTTGATGGGTGTGTGTAAGCTGCCAAGATGTTAAGAGGAATAATTTTTACGATTCTGCTTCGTGGCGCTCAGCTGGACCATAAACGATGCCCAAATGTCAGCATTGAAAGACAGCAAAGCTTCAGCCCTCTGTAAAACACCTCTTACCTTTCTGGACGTTTGTTTGGATTTGTGAAAGCCAAGGCAAAGAAGTAACTTATGTTTGGCATAATTTAAAACTACACAGCTCCTTATGCAACCTTATTATCTTACGGTCATGAAAGCAGAGCTTAAAATCATCCCTGGCCTCCGCACACATGTGGTGAGCATCTCCTTCCCTCTGAGGAGCAGAGGAAGCACAGCCCATTTGTCATCCATTTTATCTCTGGCATTTTCTACATTTACATGTGTATTTATCATCCCAACACCCCAGCAGGAGCACGGCAGGAGCACAGTGATTATTCTTAGCGTGCTGCTCACAAACAGCACTGCGGGTTATCCTCTCCCTACTGAAAATCTGCAGCTTCAAGGCACAAGGAGGGCAAGTGCCAAACACATGGGGGGCCAAAGGAAGAACCACGAACAGGAGCCAGAAAACTGGGATCAACTGGGATTAGGGCACCTCCAGCTCTCATTTTGATCCATCTCACCACATGTGCAAGCCTTAGGAAAGACAAAACCACATCTGTAAATCCTCAGCCTGGAAAGAGCACACTGCCTTGTTGGAGGCACCTCCAACAGCCACCACAACCTCATTTTGGGTGCAATAAGGGTGTTTCTGTGCCCATGAGTATTTCTTTTGTAGCTGTACAAAGTGTTACGCCAAAGGCATTTTCACTTTCCTGTCTAGTGGGAACAGCACCTTTCAAAGGCACTAAGTCTGGTTTAATACTGCAGGCTTGAAAACCAGCCCTGACTATGCAGGGAGCTCAGACAGAGTCTGTTTTCACACAGCTGCTGCAGAGCTCTGCATTGCAAGCTCATTTGCTACTGTAAGGCTCATCAATAAAAGTAAATAAATGGATCATTTCTATGTCTATCAAATCTACTCTAATACAGAAGATCATGGCAGAGACAGCAAAGTTCTGGCAATTCAACCCCAAAACACAGAAGGGCAAAGCAGAGCTAAATTGTGCTAGGAAATGCAATTTGATATTGCATAAATCAGGTTTTGCAGCACACTCTGCCTGGAGCAAGCGGCGAGAGCCGGCAGCGAAGTCTCTGCGGGAGCCGCGGCCGGGGCAGAGACACAGCCAGAGATGAAGGAAGGAGCCACCATGGCAGCCCAAACGGCTGCAGCTTCTCCTAGTCTGTAATGAATTATTCTTCAGAAGGCCATTGGTTGGGTTTTAATCCTTTTAGTGCACACTGTGTTGATTTTTTTGTGTGCTGGCAGTTTCTTAATTAAATTGCCATGCAACGTGCAGTCACATGATTATACCAATTTTATTATCTGTATTGGCCCTACTTGTAATCTCATTGAAAGAGAGAAAGTTATTTTCGCTGGCCCGGTTCTCCAAACCTTGAGCAGAAACCCAGTTACATCTTCCTCCAGCCCCTTTCCCGAGCATGCTGTGCCCAGGAGTTGTGCCAAGCGGGACGGCTCCGGCCCCCCACACGGGACCCCTGGCACTGCCATGCCTGGCTCTGTGCTTGCTTCCTCCTGGAGACTTCCTCCACTTTCCCATGCCCACAGAGGGTCAGCAGTGACAGTGCCCAGCATGTGGCCAGTGCCCTTCAAGCACCCACTGGTGAATTACTGGACCTGCTGACCTAAACTACATCATTCTGGAGTTTGTCATCGCTGCCTAACAACCTTCCAAACTTCTACCGGAATGGAACCAATCATTTCCTTCCTCTATGATATAACAACATCCTCTGCATTTTTTAAATAGACAAGAGAAGTATTTTCAGCAAATGCCTTCCCTTTTCTGCCTCTACTACCCACACAGCAAACACTGTCAAGATCCCTGTGGTTCGCTGCAGAGCTGAACTCCCAGCTGTTATTCCAGACACTGCTGGATGCCAATGTCCTTCTTCTCCCTTTGTAATTTTTTGAAAAGCCTCATTTATAATTTATGGTCATCTCTATCAACTTCCCCTTTTTCCTCCATGAGTTAATTTTTTAAAAAGTGTCTACTCATGCTTTTGCCTTCCTGGGCACACAGATATGTTTCTGCAACTCCTGAGTGCTCAGCTGAATTCTCACCCCCATTAAACTGGTTGCTACAAAGGAACAGGGAGGCACATTATTGGTTTGGACATTGATTCATTTACACAACAAGGCATCTACTGAGGATCTATTCAGGCAAGCAACCACTAGCTCCACTTCCTTATATCTGTGATCATTCCACCCAGCTTGCCAGGCTGACTCCAAGTAGAGATCCTGAGCACGAATTTCCGTCTCAGGAATCACCACCTTAGCTGTGATCTTTAGCTTTACTGCTTCCTATATCAGTTTTGACTGTAGTCAAAGGATTTCTTGTCCAACACGCTGCCGGGTGTCCTGTGGAGAGGAAGCAACTCTCCTCAGGGGCAGTTCCAGAGCAGCATGGCAGGAGCAGCCGCGCTCAGCACCTGGCTCGCGTGGTGCTGCTGCCCACAGACCTGCCCCCCGCACCCAGGGCCACCACAGGCACCTCTTCTTTCCCAAAACCACTGGCAGTCCCTTCTAAAATCGCTCCCTCACACTCCTTCTGCAGGTGGATCTTACATCTACACTCATGCAACCATGCACTTACTTCTCCATTGGTATTACGGGATTTTTCCAGGCAATGGACCTCCCTGAGCAACCTGATTGAGCTGGAAGTGTCCCTCAGCAGCACAGCAGGGCTGCTGCTCCCATTCCATCTGCACTGTCTGAAACAAATCCCTGCTATGGCGCGTCAGTGCCAGTCACTCCTGAGAGCCCGTCAGCCCCGAGCGCACGGGGGCGGGTCTGTCACAACACTCCACAAGAACTAAAGACTCTGCTTTCAAACACCCAGAACCCCAATCCAAACATGGGTTGCAGGCTTGAAATACTAAAGACAAGCAGGAGCGAATACCTGGAACAAAGAGGTGCCCTCCTGTGCAGCAGGATCAGGAAGGGAATGCTGCGGGAAGGCAAGAGCTGCAGGAACTCGTCTCTGGGGACACTGGCCAGGGTGAGCCAGTGAAACCTTTCTTTGCTTTCATTCCATGTGGCTTTAATGTGACATCCCTTATGCCTCTCCATTACTGCTAACCCTGGGGTCCCATTTTCCCAGTGTGTTTTACTGCTGCTCTGGAAAGACCTTTTAACTTCACCTATTTTTAGACAGCAATAGGCCTCTGTGCAGAGGTACCTGAGAAGAGAGCTGTGCACAGGGCTTCATCTGCTCTGCTGTTGCTGCTGTTTAGCAATAGATTTTGACACTGCGAGTGCATTAAAAATAATGTTCAGCCATTAATGTTGACAACAGAGCAGTAACATAGAGCCTTGTAAAGTCCCATCCCATCTCCACTGGTTCCCACAGCCCAACGTGATGCAGCAGCTGCTGCTGCCCTGTGTGCAGGAAGGAAGCACAAGCCTTGTGCCCTAAAACACTGGCACCCACCTGTCTCCCTCATCTGCAGTGGGTGGCCACATTCACCTCAGCATATTTTAACTGGGGCTGTTACCATGACACAAACTGCCCAGGAATATCCGCAGCAGGCCTGCAGGTGCGCACAAAAAGAACAGAGCAGCACCTCCATCATCTCTGCAACACAAATGTGCTCTCTTTAGCTTCTTCTCCTCAAGCCAAGGTTCTTCTATTGAACAGCAGCACGATCTGCAGGATAACAGCAATGTTTGAGCAGCCACCAAAAACCTTGAACACCACAGCAGAGCAGATTCCAGCAGTGGTGGGGAAGGACACGGGAACAACGGGTAGGATGTCCCCAGCTCCTTCATCCTCTGAAGGATTTACACGTTACTGCCACCAAAGCAAGACACAACACGGCAGGTGAGCAGCAACAGTGGCAGAACATACGAGAGAGATCGTGGCCAGCAAACATTCCCTTCCATGATCACTGACATCAGAAGAACCTGACACACAACAGCCCTGAGCAGCCTTTATTTTCAGCTAAAGCACATCCTTTCCACTCCTCCATCCTGGAAATGCCTGCAGCATCTCACACAGGGAGCTGGGAGTAGAAACATAACATTCCAGCTCCTTGCTTTCTAGCATAGCATTTATTTTGTTAAATAGAGTGTGTGCTCTTGCAGCACATTAATATTTCAGACACAGGATTGCCTTTCTGAGCACACACATCTTGATCCTTAAGGCACTAATGTGCCAATAGTAAACAATGTTTATTATTCCTTCAGACAAGCCATCGCTTCACGCCGTTTCCAGCCAAGGACAGCCCAACTGGAAGCAGATTAACCCCAGCACCACTCCAGCCTGTGCAGACAAGGAGTATTGATGAGGCTGTCAATATTCCTTGCCTGCTTCGCTCTGGAGACAGAGTGAGGAATTCCAGAGCGCACTCAGCTCCAGAGAGGAGCCAAAGAGCACAGCACTTGATTTGTTCTCCCCAGCTTCTTCTGCATTTGAATTTTAACACACTTTGCCTCTGCCCTCCCCTGCTGCTCCACCACAAGCATTCAAGCAGCATTCCCTCACCCCATAAGGTGAGCCGACACTTGCACGGCCCCCTCCTGGGCTCTTCCTCCAGACCTGGCACCTTCCTTCATTTTAAATGGAAAAGCAAAGCACTATCTGAACACCTGAAGCAATAAAGATTATGGAGAAAATGGAGAAAAGCATTACAGCAGCTTGAGGAGCAAATGTGGTGATGAATGTGCAGCTCAGGGTGAAATTTGAGAGCAACTCTGTATATGAGGTAATTTTCCTGCAGGATTTTCAAGGGGAAACATGAAAATAAATGGTAACATCTTCCTAATGGCTGTGAACACTTTCTACATAGAGATGGGGACTCAGAGCTAACTAAGAAACCTTAGCTCTCTTTGTTTTAGCTTTTTAATTTACAGAGCAGGTCACCAAAGTGATTAATACAACCTCTCACAAAGACAGAGCTGGAAGGAAGTGTTCAATTACAGGTGATCCAGAGAGAATCCAGCAGCAAAGAGGCTTCTGGCTCCAGAGGAAGGAAAGATCCTCGGTTCCCTACACTGGTCAATATCCCAAGGCAGCTACTGGGCTCAGCTCTGTCCTGGGGTGAACCCTGGAGAGGAGGGCAGGACCTGGCAGTTTCACCAGGATGGGAAGGAGATCCAGGGTGCATCAGACACATCAGACAAAGCCAGAAACCCAGTTGCACAAAGCACATATAATAAAGGCAGTATTTGCTGTATGTCAAGTTGGAAGCAAAAATATGCTGCAAACACTCTGATCCTTTTGTCATTTTTCCACTACACTTGCCCTTGGAAATAATATCGCTTAATACTGCGTGACTGACATAAAATCATTTTTTATTCCTGGCAAAGTAGCACAGAAGAAAAGTTATTGGTTGGTGATTTGGAGAAGGAGATGAGACAGCGATTGGAACTGACTATTCCTGTTTGGCAAGATAAAAACGTCCCCCTTTCATAGGCTGCTTCCCTCTATTTCCTTACAGAGAAATGTCTTATTTTGCATGCACAGAGAGCCAAGATTCCAGTCCCTGGCACAAGGGCTGTAGAGCTCACTTGACTGCGCTAGCAAGGCAGGGGATCAATTCCCTTTCTCTCCAGGCTCGCTCAGGAAGGATAAGGGCACTGCTGACCAAAACAAACCCAGACAGAGCCCTGGCACCCAGCATCCCCAGCTGCACCATCACCAAGGGCCCTCAGCACCCACGGGTAGCTGGGGGGGCCACTCCTAGGACTCCCAAAAATGGATTTGCAGAAAATTCAGTCTTCTGAAGTTGATATTTCCTCTATGAAAAGAATCAGTTTTTAAGTATAGAACACTTTTTAATAAAAAGGAATAAAGAAAAGGAAAAAAAAAGGTGTGAAAATTGTGACCAGCTGCTTTGATAATTAGAAAGAAACAGTGAATTTTACACTCCTACTATTAACTAATGGCCTGCAGCAAGGGCTGGCAGCCTCAGGCAGGATGGAGCCCCCAGCTCCACCTCCCCAGAAAACCTCAGGGCAGGTTTGCAGCCTCTCACCATGCCTTGGGCTCTTGGGAGCAGGGTGCCAGAAGGTTACCAGGAGAATGAGCATCACGCTCGGGAGTGGTGACCAGAACAGACACCCCTAAGGGACACTGCTCCCTACGGGGCAGGGGCACTCCCAGCCTCTGGGCCACCAGAGGGGATCCTAACTAGTCTTTACAGCTCACTCACTCCATGCCTCTGCTCTGCGTTATGCAACCCACCAGCAAGGTTTGGGAATGACATTATTGTGCCGAACGTCTACAGCGTCTGCTGGGATTTCACAGCGGATGACAAACGAGCACAACACCTCACACTAAAATATACAACAGAAAACAGTGTTGTTTTCCACATTTCAAAAACATCTGCTATGAATTAATGATTCAGCTCATACCTACAATGACAGGCGCAGAGGAGACAAGATTGGCTGAGCACCCTGTGGCTCACCAGGCGCTGCTCCTGTTTCTGCAGCAATGCTCCTGCCTCCTGTAGACAAAATTTGGCATCTGTGGTGCCCAGTATCAAGATCTGGAAGGTGTCCCTAAAACTGCAGCCTTCAGCTTCACAGAGTTGCCAGGGATCTCTGCTGCACACAGAGGGCAGCCAGAGGAGCAGCTACACAAGAGCTCCTGAGAAATTCACCAAAACAGACATGTAAAGTGCCCTACAAGCAAACATGCACTCTTGTTCCCAGCGTTAATTAATGCAGCACAACATCCTCAGATTGTGCAAATTAAGCTTCCCGTACATTCTCCACTGGCCACACACGTCTCCCTCCTGTAGCAACTGCAAAACACTCCAGTCAAGCAAACGCTTGGGGTAACTTCATCTTCCAGGTCCCTGTGCACAAACCCGGCATCTGCTGGAACTTTGCAGGCAGTGGTAGTCTCCATGCAACCAAAACCAGGAGCAAAACACACCAGCCATGAGTGCAGAAGTCCCTCATCCCCTGGCTCGTCACACAGAACCGTTTAGGTTGGAGAAGACTTCCAAGACCATCAAATCAAACCAAATTATTCCATATTGTCTCCACGTTATATACGATGACTATACAGAGTTAATACAGTTTATTTCTACATATACACTATGTAATATAGATAATGCAGACTTGCATCACTTCTGGACCTCCAGGACAGGCTGGACCATCTCACGTGCCGCCAGGGGAGGACAGTCCCTCGTGCACAGCCACCACACAGTGACCCTGCACATCTTCTGCATTTGAACCTGAAAATCTCCATTCTCCCATCAGGTGAACACCAACAGCCCCTCACCATAGCAGGATCTATCCTTCAGGTTTCCTTTCCTGAAGGATTTTACAGCATCCTATCCCTCCTTAATTTCCTCCTTGTTAAATAGGAATGTATTTAAGTTTGTTTTGAAGATATGCAGTGCTGTTAATTGCTGTTCTAACATGTCTCTAATAATCCATCCTTTCTAATTATTCATTGCTTGCTACCTTTTAAGTGCTTAAATACATTCACAAATTCTAATCTATTCTCTGCACAATCAGTGATTCCTACTCAGCAAACCACAGTGCAGCACATTTAATACAACCTGAGCTTGTTTTGCTGCACTCTTAATTGCTCTCCTTGCTAACTGTGTTTCTTTCAGTCCTGATCAAATTGCAGGCTGACTTGGCAAAAACAGAAGGAAAAGCCAGACACGCAGCAGACACCGCTGCAGTGACATCACTGACAGACTAAGGTGCCACCAGTAAAAACAGTTCTTCGAATCCTGAGTCTTCAGAGCAGAACTGCAACGGTGGAGGGACAGACCAAGAACATCCTACCTCATAATGGGCCACGCGCTGGGACTCAGAGATCAGCTGAGCACTGCACACCTTGCAGTAACTTTCAGTGAACAATTCCTGGTCGATGTCAGAGGATTTCATCTGTTCATGGCAGAGAGAAGAGACAGGAAGCAGAATCAGTTACAGAAAGCAGGCAGATGTGTCTGACAAGGCTCCTACTGCACCAAGGGCAAAGCAACACTTGAGCCAGGCAGTTCTTGCTACCATGAGGGAATGAAACCAGTGTTATACAGGTGCAAATGTGACACACAGACAGTCCCCACCACATCCCCAGTGCCTCCCATTCAGAGTCCCCAGGTTAATGCAGCAACAGCCCATGTCAAGTGTTCATTCCTCTCCCTGGGCAGTTTCTGGGCAATTCTGGGGACCAGAACATGGCCCCTTCTCTGCTGCAGTGGGAGCAGTCAGACACAAGAGGCCAGGAGTGCCCAAGTAACACCCATCCTCTGAACACCACAGACGCAGCACAGGTTCCATGGCAAGGCTGTCCTGCCTTGACATCCATCTGTGAGCTACTTGGGAATGGCTGCTCTTCATCACCTTTCCTATCTAGAAACATTGTGCACAGAACCAGCTGCAGCAGAGGTCACTCATGGCTCAAAACATGCTCTTATGTTATACAACATGAAAGAGCTTACAAAGACTTTTAGAGAGAAGGCAAACAGGAGCACAACCTAGAGGAAGGTAGCTTTAAGCTGGAAGAGCACTCTTCTGCATTTCTCAATTTAGACGTGGAAGAAAATTGTTTGGAAGATTTACTGGGCTGTGCTGTTCTCCAGCAGCTGTTTAAATATTTACATGTTCCCCAGAACTTTCTACGAGGACACTTGCACCTTGAAAACCAGCTTGCTGAGTGCCCTGATTCGCAGGAACACGTCGCTCCTCCGTTCATAGCCTCCTCCTTGTGCCACTGCAGGTATACAGCTCTGAACTCACAATCAAGGGGTGTATCAGGAAGGCTGAGGCTTAAAACAGACTGAACCCGAGCAGAGCCAGAAAACAACAGAAGCAGCTACACAGAGAGAATATTTAAAACCAACCCCTACACAAAGTAAGAGGGAAAAAAGAGGTTGGTGCCTTCTGACTAATGCCAAGATAAAATCTATTAATTCACAATCATAACAAACCTGAACATAATGGAGACTGATAACATAGGTTTTATAGAGTTCATTCCACTGATTGGGAAGAAAAATAACATGGAAATGAACAGGCTATGAGATCTCATTAGCAGACAAAGTCGGGTGGAGAAAGGCCGGTCGGCGCCGGGCTGTGCAGCGGAGCTGGAGGTGGTTGTGCCAAATCCCCAGCGTCCTGCCTTCCCACGGTTGTTGTGGTCCCTGCATATTTTATGAAAACAAGCAGCTGAGCCGACACCAGAGACTGCCAGCCTGGAGAGACCAGCCAGCCCGAGCTTCAGGAAAAGGTTTGCTCAGGTGTTCTGGTTTACCAGATAGAAGACACAAATCTCAGAGCTCCTCTGCTGCTGCGCTTGCTCTTTGTTTGATACTGCAAAGACATTTGCTTGTTTTCTCTTGCTATCTGCCTAGTTTTAATCTTCATTTACTCTGTCCAGAGAGATGTTGCGTTGAGAAACTTTCAAAGACACCAAAAGACCCTTTTAGGAATACAAGAAGTGTTGCAAAATTGCATCAAAGGCAAAACAAAGTGGGAGGAAGAAATCTCACTTAACTCCAACAGATTGACACAAAGCAAACCAAAGAATTTCATTAAACCTCAATCCAGCAACCAAGCCAGAGACAGGTAACATCACCTTCATTTGCATGCAGCCTGCAATGCTAGTACAAACCCTCATTGCAAAAATCAGAGTAAACCAAAAGTCTCTCTGGAAAAGGAGACCCTCATATAAGTGGGTGTCCTTGTGCCTGGGATCCTGGCAGAGGGTTTCACTGTTGCTTTTTCAGGCATTGCTTTTTCAGGGGGATGAAAAGGACAGCGAGGCAGAGCAGAAAGGAATGGGGATTAGGAAGAACAAAAGAACAAATGGAAACAATGCCTCCTTCATGCTTTTGCATGAATATATTAGGCTAAACTGCTATGAGGATTCACGCATACGTAAGCTTGGCTACTTAAAATCATTAGAAAGCTCTGGTAACAGTAATTGCTCTACACAAAATTAAATTCTGACAAAAAAATAATAGATTCACCTTAGCAAGGAAGATTTCCATGCAAGCAATCCACTACCAGCACCCTTGCAAAGTTGCCACTGAAACCGAGACAGAACAAGTTTAAACTCAAGCACCAGTCATTGATTTGAGAGAATAAACAATTACCTGTCCCACAGAAATGCAACAGAGGAGCAAAAGTCTCTTCCCCTCCTCAGCAGCTGCCAAAGGATGTCCAGATAACACGCAGTGAAATGAATGCATGAACGTGCCCCTCTCCACCACCCAGGTTTTAAAGCTGCCACAGTCCCCAGGCTGGTCTTGCACGAAGACCACAGGGAAGGTCCAGGGAAAAAGAACACAGCCTAAAACCAGCACTTCCCCCTCTCCAGAAAAGCTCCCTTCCCCGTTTCTGTCTCATCTCAGATACACTTTGCCTTACTCTTGTTAATTCAAGCAGTGATTTATTAACTTATTCTGCCTGCAAGTGTGATAAAGGGAGTTCATAAGCAATTAATATTCATGTATTCCTAATCACCTAATACCACTGTGACTCTCCCTGCCCACACATGCCTCACTACTCCAGCACTGACCAGCCCTCAGCTGACCTCACCGCACTGCCCATCGGTCAAAACGCAGCACGGAAAGGAGGGGTTTCCATCAGCATGTCCTTGGCTGTGAGGGACACTCAAGGACAACTGCAGGTGCTGAGCAGGGTGGGACATGTCCCTGAACACTGTGAGAGACTTTTCTTACCAAGAATTGAAGAATTAACGTGGGGTTCATAAGATACAAGATACACAAGATAGAGTCTTTTCAACTCCAAGTTTCACCTTTTGTATCACTCCACAGACCAGCCTTGGAGACTGTGATATGGTCCCTTATCTGATTTACTCTTGAAGGCCTAAAATCACCTTTTCCAAAATTAACAGCTTCTGAAATCTCCACATTGGAGCACAAGAGGAGTGGCAACTGAGCACGTGCACGAACGCCAAATGCGAACAACAAGCCAAAAATTAAATGTCCTGATTTTCATGTTGTGAATTATTTGTGGTTTTTGCTGCTGTCACTCTCCCGTGGATTAACATCTCATGTAACACCTCCTGTTTTCGTCTGTTGTTTAATTTGTCTTGC
The DNA here is from genome assembly GCA_013399225.1 of Rhipidura dahli. Classification (NCBI taxonomy): domain Eukaryota; kingdom Metazoa; phylum Chordata; class Aves; order Passeriformes; family Rhipiduridae; genus Rhipidura; species Rhipidura dahli. The sequence goes on from VXAC01003106.1 coordinate 337,979, forward strand.
AATAAAAAGAAAAAAAGCCTTTACTAATAATTAATGTGCTTTGAGCAACTCTGTTACTGCACTTACATCAAGGCATCTGAAGAAATGCAAAACTGCCTTTTGAAATGCCTGATTCCCCAGCACGACAAGACAATGGCTGAGCCTGTTCCATGAGTGCAACTCTCCTCCTGCTTTTATTGCCTTGAGACAGTCTGGGTGCTGGAGGCCACAGCAGCCAGGAAAAGGTCTGGGATGAGGCAGCGTGGGGTTCTGTGCTGCTGGCTCTCCCTGGCAGCCAGAGACAGGACAGGACAACCCATCCCATGGTGGTGACAGGACTCTCTGCAGCCCACCCTGAGCTGATGCAAGAGCCCAGATTCACAGCCATGGGATCTGCAGCCTCAGCCTGCACCAGCACCTGAATTTCCTTGCTGTCCCTCCATAGTCCCAGAGAGGTGGAGCAAGGGCAACGAAACGGAGCCCAGATAATCCCAGAGGTCGTGGTGGTGCGTCCCTACCCACAAAGAGCTCCCCATGAGCCACATCTCCAGAGGATGTGTGCACTATTTTCAGTTTTTCCCATTCTCCTGCCAAATCAAAGATGTTCCACGTCCCTCCAGCTGTGCTGCACATCTGCCACCTCTACCATGCTTCACCTTCCCTGCAGTTCTTGTTTGGTTTGGGGTTTATCCCAACTCCCTCCATTCCCTAAATCTTCTACAGAGTCAATTTGCTTCACTTCTGCACTGAGCCTTTGATGCATTTTGACACGCTTTATTGGAGCCCTGAAAATCAGAACAAGATTGTGTGTGGCATGAGCTGGGGAGCAGGAGAGATCCTGCACGTGGCTGCTGCATGTGTCAGCACAGGGAGGAGAGGTTGTGGAGAACAACAAGGGGGAGACAGAGCCTCAGTGCAGATGAGGCCCAACCTCAGCTCCCCAAATGCCTGACTTCACACAGTTCCCCCGGTGTAAGCAGGCAAGTTGCTTATTTACTGGGGTTGACTTCTTGATAAAAGTGCCCAAGGGGCCAGGCTGGATGGGGCTTGGAGAAGCCTGGGCTGGTGAAAGGTGTCCCTGCTCATGGCAGGGAATTGGAACGAGATGATCTTTAAGGTCTTTTCTAACCCAAACCATTCTGGGATTCTGTGTTTGGCAGGACTAAGAAAGGTACAGTCACACAGCAACAGTGCCCTCTCAATGGATGGAGATGGTGTTTTTGAAAGGAGCCTCTCAGCTTTCACGCCACTGTGGGGAGGAAATTGCCAGAGATGTCTCACTGAATTCCCAAGACTCATGAGCTTTGGGCTAGGGGGAAAGTTGCCAGATGTTCCCATCTCCTCACCTAATCATCAAGGTACCACTTATATAAATAGAGCCAAGCACAAAAGCAGCCTGATGAACACATCAGGAAAAGCAGTGCTCTCTGGCAGAGGGAAGCCAGGAGAGACAGGCAATGCCCTCCAGGGAGAAGAGCAGCAGGGCCAAGTGTCCAGGTGCGCCTCTGCAGCCCCTCCCTGCACCACACCAGGCAGCACAGCACCTGCCTGACGGGGGAGCAAAAACAAGAGACTCAAGCGTGGCACTAAAATCCCGACGGCGACTTTTTGACCTACTGCCTGTTTGAAGTGGGAACAAAAGGCAAGCAACAGAAATCACAGGCACATAGATTCAGAGAGCAAAGGGCAGATCCGGGCACGCAGCGGAGACAAGCCCTCCATGCCCCAAACTGCCTCAGGGGACACGAGGGAAGGACACTGCCAAGTTTAGAGGGAGCCACACTGCAATTCTGGGAGTAGCATCATTCCTTCCCTACAAATGCAAGTATCCCATTAAGCACATGAATTTTCCTAATTATTCACACTACATCATGTAGCGGGGTTTAATTGCAAACATGTGCTGATTTGAATAAAAATACATTTTAAAAAAGAGATTGATATATTGTGACTGTTTTAATACAGTTTGCAGGAACTCAAGGGAGAGCAACCACATTTCATGCCTCAGGGTATTGATCCTGTGTCCTGCACGCTTCAAGGACGGGGCTCTGTCACTCACTCCAGCACGGCCAGGTGGCACAGCTCAACCCTCAGCAGTGGGGACAGCCCAGAAACCTCCTGAAAGAAGGGTTAAAGCAGACTTGTGCACGCTTTGCAGAGACTACACTGGAGATAGAGGGGCTGCTGGAGTCCGGTGCAGAGGGGAGGGACTCACCGGCATTAGGATGGTTGGCAAAGGAGGGACCCTGACCCGGGACGCAGCTACCGTCGGAACAGACTCCCCTTGGCTGAGCCGCGGCCAAGCCCCAGCCTGGGCAGGATGCCAGTACAGCACAGCCTGGTCTGAAAGCACCCGCTCGCCTCCACATCCCAGCGCTGTCCCTGCACACCTCCTCCCATCCCGCCACCCAGGGCATGTTTTTGGCAGCTCCCGGTGCCCCGGGCCACCAGCAGCGGCTGCCGCAGCGCCCCGGGGCCCTGCCAGCCGTGAGGGCGTCGCGGGGCCGGAGCGCGGGGAGCAGCGAGGCGCCTTCGGGCGCACACGCTGCACAGCCGGGGTTACCATGCGATGCCCGTGGTTGCCATGGAAACGGTGGTTTCTCACAAAAAGACGCATAAATCGTCTCCGCACTCCCCGAGCGTGGGCGCAGCCGGGCTGTGGGCACCCCAGCCCAGGGCCAGCGCTGCCGGGCCGGGCCGGGCCGGGCGCTCGGGGAGCGGACAGCGAGGGGCTCTCACAGCCCCGCTCCGCAGCACCACCAGCACAACGTGCTTATTTCTGGAGAAGCAGGACCTACTTTTTCCAGTGGCTCCCTAATAACACACAAAATGGCAGGAAGCAAGGCAAACCGAATCCCAAGCCGGCAGCCCATTGCCTCTGGTACTTTGCATAATCAGGGCTTGTCAGTCCCCATCAGCTTCAGCGCTTAAACCCAAGAGGAAAAGCCACGTAAGGTGGCAACAGACTTAGAAGAAGCCTCCAGAGAACAAATCTGTCCATCGCTGATGGGGGATTGTTTTAATTCTGGATCCCTGATAAAAGCCTGCATGCTGGCCTAGCTGGCTAAGCTGAAACACCTCTTCCCAAAACCACAATCAGCATCAGCGGCCCCAACCCCACATCAGTTTACTGTCGCTGCTGACAGCACTAAAGGCTCCCTGCCCAGCAGAGGTTAACCGAGTTAGAGACAGCAGAGATGCTCCTGGTTATCCACAAGTTTTCAGCCGAGGTACAGCAGGTGGGTTGAGCTCCTCTCCCCTTCCGAGGATGGTTCCTCTCCCATCCTGCATTTGCCAGCCAGAGATGACTCACCGAGTGCCACCCGGCGAGGATTTACGGGAGCTCAGGTGCCACCAAGGCAGCTGAGCAACTCTGGCCAGGAGCCCTCCCTGCTTGTGATGACTGATGGACTCTGCTCCCTTCAGCCACAGCTCCCTGCTACAGCAGAGCTTCCTGTCATCGATGAAATGATGTAGAAACAAGATACCAGGAATGCAAATGTTTCCAGAGTCCCCCAGTTAGCACAGAGCAGCTAAACCTCTAGCCTCATTTAACTGCACATGCAAATTCCACATCCTCTAAAGGATATCAGCAGATTTCATTAAACTCCTTCTTATTATCATGTAATCTGTCAATTAGCTTTGTGAGCACCAGCAAACAACAAGGAGCTTTATCTTAAGTGAAACAGAACATTTACATCCTTCTTACAGCATTTCCTTTATCTTTGCCCATCCTTGGTTTAAAAAAGAAAAAACAAACCCTTCCTTTTGTTTGCATTTGCTCTCTTCTAAGAAGCAGGAGCATCTCCCACTCTCAGCCACACTAACCAGAAGCATGCTGGACTTTTATGTCAAGACACTTGGATAATCCATGATTAATTTTCTCCTCTGGAAAAAAAAAAAATTCCATCCCTTACCAATAGATGACAATGAGAAATGGTTCAACAATGCCCACTGCAGTGCTCCAGCCCCGTGTGCCAAAGGGTCTCCAGAAATGCAAATTGTTCTATTTTTGTGAGGAATTAAACTGCCATTGCAGAAAGCCTGGAGCTGGGCACGCCCCGGGGTGGGCACTGGCTGCTCCTTTCAGAGACCAGCTCTGACTCATAGGTTTGGAAAGGTCTCCCTTTCCCTGCATAGTCTGGGGACTCCAATTCCTACAGTATTTATTAGGCATCCCCGTGGTACTCAGAAGCAACAGAAAGGCATTAAAACAAGTTAACGTGCTTCATACATCAGTTTCCCAAGGGGAGTTTGTAAGTTATCCTGCAACCACGGCTGCCAGCCTTACTGTCTGTCTAGGAGGAAAAAAGGCTCAAAAATGCTTCTCGTATGTTCTGCAAAACCAAAAACATCCCGGCTGCTTTGTAACGTCCTTTCTTACCCACTGTCAGAGCAGAGCACTACGAATCAGCTCCTCACATCCCTCTGTCTTCACCACCCTGTCCCCAGAGGTGGGGATCTGCTGGAACCTCCCAGCCTGTGCCTCCGGGAGCAGCCTGACACCTCCTCACAAAGGCACAGCGAGCTGAAAGTACAGTAAAACCCTCTCATAATTAAATAGAGAAAATAACAGGTCCCCACACTCTGTGTGGCTCCTGTCCCCGCCAGACTACCATGAACTACAGCTGCATGCTTGAAAATTAGATGGATTAATTATTGCTACAATTAGTAGTATCGTGAATCATCTCTGGTGGCAGGAAATAATATTGTCATAAACTTGTCTAATTGCTCAGTATTTTCAAATGAGCAGTTGAATCCGCAGTTATCATCTTGATGCTTTCACTAGTGACACTGTAGGGTGGAAAACACAGAATTGATTAATTAGTTTTCATTTAAGTCAAACTAAACTCTGGCTTCCCGATGCCACGTGCTGTCACTGCAGCCAAGACTGAGGCTCGGAGGTGGCAAGCACAGACGTGGAAGACACCACGAGCGTCCTGAGAGTCAGGGTCACAGCTGAGAGCAGGGGAGCTGCCAGCCTGAGCACCCTCCTCACACACCAGGGCCACAACAGTCTCTGCCTCTAAAGAATCAGCTCACATGTGCTTATTATGTACCAAATAATGGAGGGGCTTGCACAGTGTTCTGTACAACAGCGCCTTTAACCACTAATTTATGGTTTCAAATGCAGTGAGTGTTCAATTCCATCCCGTTCCTGGGGGTTTCTAACGAGCCACTCTAGGTGCTGCAGATCCAGCACTCCAAGCTTTTCCCATTTTCTCAGTGAATTTCGAAACCAGAGCATGTCTCACCTTCACAGCTCAATGCTGGGTGTCATGTCTCTGGCTGCCTCCTTCAAGTCAGCTTTAAATACCAACGTCTCACTTCCCCACCAGGTCCACCCACTGTTTTTAAGTGGCTGGATCAAATTTAGGAGCAGTTTTGAGTTCACAGAGCGGTTCCCCGTGTCTCCTCATGTTCGTGTCACTTTCTGAGAGCTGTGCATGCAGTTCCATCACACCCAGCTCACGGGCAGTGGGGACCTTACTCAGGTGCCCTTTGTGACACACACAAGTAACATGTATGTGATATATAGGCAAGTAGATCAAAGCAGGAGACAAGTGACACCTCTAAGGCCTGAAGTGCTGATGCTGATAGACTGAAAAGGTTTATTTATACTCTCCCACCTTCAGGATTTGTTTCACCAACATAGATGCATTGGCAAAAACCAGGTCTAAGCTTAACTATACCTTCGACACCATCTCCCTTAAACAAGGCAAAATAAATATATTTCTGCTTCGGAATTAAGAGCAGCAATATTCTTCTCCCCTATCGCTTTCTAAATGAAGCTCCTGAAAACCCTTTTTGAAGCTTCCCAGATTCATTTCCAGACCTGCTCCCTGCTGTGCTCAGGAGAAATGGATTAAACAAGTCTTTTGAAGAGCAGCTGCCCGTAAGCTGCTCTGGGGACAGCTCAGCTCAGCTTTTTCCATGTCTCCTGGAAGCAGGACAGCCACCAAAACTCCCAGGGCCAAACCTCCATGTATAGGCAAAAAGCACTGCACCCCAGGCCTGAGTCCCAGACAGCCAGGGCTGGTGAAGTCACCCGTGCCCCTGACAGCACAGTAAAGGCCTAAAACCTGTCAAGCATTGCACAACAGGCAAGTTTTGATATTGCAAATATTCATCTCCAGCCATTTCTAGTTAATGAAACAAAGCAAACTGTCAAGGAAAATGGGAACATTACAGTAAAAACAACAACAAATTAAACTCTAATGCAATTAGAGAGTAATTAGGGATCTATCCTCTGGGAGCATTTTGGAACTCTGGGTCTTTCTCAAAATCTGGTCCCTCTGCAACTTTATTCCTTTCTAGTTAATAAGGAAGAAGTGAGTGGCACGGCTCCCCCTGGTTCCCTGCAAAATGCCATCTTCTGCTCTGCAGGAGCAGGAGGTGGGAGCAGGTAAAGCATTCACACCTCCAGGCTGAAGAAAATGCAGGTGTCAGCAGAACAGGGTGCAAAGGGAGAACAGAAACCACTGCCTGCATCTGCTGCAAGGTGACCAGAAACACAAAGACCCAAATGCTCTTGTGCACGAGCCAGGCTGAGCAGGCACAAGCCGACAGCAGAGCATGAGCCACCTTGGAAAACCCTTTGTTTTCCTGTGCACAGCTCTGATACAAGCCACAACCCAGGAAAGTATGTATTTAATACCTCTTGATTTTTTAAATGTACTCACAAATGTACTCCTGTGTATGCCTCAACTAAACCTCTCAAGCTTGCTGCAGGACAGAGCAGGGAAGCCTTTGGGCATCAGCCCCTGCAGTGCCCTGGGCAGGGCACAGGGAGCCCTCAGCACCCACAGGTGCCCCACAGCCTGCACACTACCTGAGCTGCCTCCCTGCACCCCAGCAGGTTTGCAAGGGAGCGTTTGGCACGGCCTTCCCCAGAGGGAAAGGGACATGGAGCATGGTACCAACAAAGCATCCAAGAAATCGCATGAAAACTGGAACAAGGAGGCAAAGATGCACTGTCCCATTCAGCCATTTCTCCATCCAGGCTCACCCACACGGTGCCTGAGGGTTACAGCAAAGCCTGGCGCTGTTAAACCTTCCTCTGGGGGATGCAGACACAGTGAACACTCTTCAGAGGGTGAGGTGGCACAGCACGAAGAAAACCTTTCTCTCCATTCCCTGAGGCTGCTGCTATTCCTGGGGGCAGCCCCGTCTGCATTTCACAACTCAAGTACTTCTCAGCAAGGGGTGTTTTTTATTCTTTGAAAGGAGTAATAAAGCTATGTCCTGCCATATGTGCTGCTACCTGCCCAGCAGATGCCAGGGAGAAAAACCCCCTCTGCGTTCAGAGGAGGAACGCACCTGTGCAGTGAAGGGAGGTGAGAACCTTGACCTTCAACTGTTTCTGTGCCCAAATCTGCCCTTGGGACACCCAGAGCCCCGTTCTGGCCTAGAAATTGGCCCAGTTCTGATCTCTCAAACCAGTTCTGGATCTCAAGTCACACCTCCTTCCTTGGGAGCTTAACCCAGATAAAGTGAGAACCCCGCATTCGAAAGTGCCCAGGGCAGCAGTGCAAGGACCAACCAGGACCAGCCCCAGGACCCCTCTCAGACCCCACAGCCATTTCCTAGAGGGTTTGAAGAGCCCTCCCAACCATGAAAGAACACCTTGCAATGGAAAAGGGTATGATTAGAGACTCATAGGTCTCAAAAAGATGCCAAGCCTTGGTCAAAAGCTACCTCTTGCAAAGGAATAATTCTCAGCAGACCCTCACTGTTGTCATCTGCACTTAACCACTGACATGAGGCATGAGGGCTGTCTGTTGGGGGGCTTGGGGATCTTTCCTCCCTTCCTGCAGGGAAGGATTACAAATCCACCACCAGACCAGCCCAGCCATCAGCATTCCCAGGTAAATCCCCAGCACGAAAAGGGGGAGAGGAGGTGCAGAAGCCATAAATCCCCAGAGAGAGGAAGCCAGCTGCTTCTTGTGAGCAAGGTGCTCAGTCAGCAAGGACCAACCGGCTGCATCAATTCCTCTGCAAACTGGAAGCAGCAAATAAAATGAATCCAGGCAAATATAAGCAAAACAACTCTTTACACAGACACCTTTTCATGTGGGGGCAGTCAGCAATGCTGTAAATATCTGGGGAGGCCTCTCAGGGTGCAGCACACCTGGAAAAGTGAAAGGCAGCAGCACTGCACCTCCTCTGTGCTGTCCAGGGCAGGAGAAGGCAGAAAAGCCCGAGGGAGGAAGGCTGGATGCTGAAGAAAAGTTAAGACTGAGCAACTCAGCGCCAAGGGAAATTACTTCTGAAACACCCCAGCCAGCCAGGCACACGCAGAACCATGGTGCAATGCTATGGACAAGGATCAATTATTTGGAGTGACTCAGAAATGACTAAGAATGGTCAGGTAAAATCGATTGTCAGGGCTGGAAATCACCCCAAATTTTGAAACAGTACCACCCCAGGATGTGGCCTGAAGGCAGGATCCTCCCGGGGACAAGGATGCAGGAGGTGCTGGTACAGGAGCACTTGCATCAGGAGGTTTATAACCTACATGTCTACATTGTTCTGGGAGTAATAAAGTAATAATGACCTCCTGCTTCTGATAAAAAAAGGGGGAAAGACCCATTTGTACTCTAGAAAGCTCTCCTTCTTGTCCCTTCCTACAGTAGATGAGTCACTGTCTAGAACCTTTAGCAAAACACCTCTTCTTGTTCATCAGGTCCCTGCTATTCCCTGCCCCACAGCACAGGGCAGTAAGTGTCAGGCGATGCTCCAGGTCACCATCCCCTTCCTGTGGAATGACGAGAGCACCAAAGCTAAAGCCCCTCCGCCCAGCGTCCTCCTTTCCAAGCTGCTCCTCTCCAACAGCATCCATCCCCCTGCTCACCGCTCACCTCTTACCTTTCGAGGCCAGTGTTGTGTTTTGCAGAGGGACTGCACGTGCTCCTGCAAGAGCAAACAGCACGACCTCACGCAGAAAATGCAAACTGATGATTTTTAAGTCAACGCTCTGCAAATCTTGTTCTTCACCAAATACCAGACACTCAGGTCACTTCAGCATCGCGGGAGGTTAAAAGGAGTGTGCGGCTGACCCAGGAGCAGCCACCCAAGCACGATTAGCATCAGGAACCAGGGGGGCACTGCTCAAGTCCGGTATCACTGACTGAGGTACACGAACCGCTAGCAATCCAGACAGCTCAAGGGTCAGAGATCCTTCACACAGCCCAAACCAGATGTAAGTTCGCCCACGCTGCGTCAGGGACAGCTTTGGCTGGGCTCTGACCTACGGATACCCCCCGTACAACACCGGAGCAGCCCGCCGGCGCCGCACGGACCGACCCCTTGGCCGGCCGGAACAGCCGCTGCAGTCGCTCAGGGCTGTCCCCAGGGACGGCGGCCCCAGCCCGCGGCTCAGCTGCCTCTCTGCAGCCGTGCTTTTGGTCTCCAAGCCCTACTGACTTAGGAAGTTCTCCAAACTTCCCAAACAACACAGAGAACGAGCTTGTTTTCCTGCATCTACAGACATCCGCGCTCGTACCCCAACAGCTCCGGGAGCTCCCGTTCCCACGCCGTATCATGGGGACGCCTGTACAGAGTTCATTCCGGCGAAGAACCCCGAGCTGCACCAACCATCGGCACAGGAGCTGCCTCTCGAGAGTCCTGCACCCAGAGGCCTGGCTGCCTCCGGCCGCCGCCTCACAGGTGGATGGATGCAGCATTCCGTAAAAACTCCGCCGGGAAAACACTCCAAGGCTTGGCGCGGGTCTGGACCCCTGGCAGGGCGTGCGCCGGTCACCACCGACCAACGCCGCGGGTCTGGGGGTGGCACGGGGGCAGAGCCGCCCTCTCCCTGCCGGGTCGGACCCGCATCCCGGCTCCATCCGCAACAGCATCGCCCGAACCGCCCCGGCCGCCGCTCCCAGCCGGTACCGGATCGCCTCCCACGGCCCGCACTGACACCGCTATTAACAGCCTCTGATTCCTCTGCAAACTTTCCTCCAACTCCCATCAACAGATCCCCGCAACAACCCCCGCGCGAGCCGGCGGGTCAGTGCCGGTACCTTCGGCTCCGGCCGGTGCCTCCGGGGGCGATGGCCAGTGACGCCAGGGCCGGTGCCTGGGGCGCGGAGGGGCCGCTCCAGCCGGGCGCCGGGACCGCTCCCCCGGGGTCCGGGGCCGCCGNGGGCGGGTCGGGGCGCAGCGGAGCCGTCCGGTCTGTCCGCCACCCGGGGGACGGAGCGACAGGACGAGAGGGAACGTCTTTGAACTGAAAGAAGGGAGATTTGAATTAGATGTGTGAAGAGAGTCCTCCCCGTGAGGGAGGTGAGGCCCTGGCACGGGATGCCCATAGAACCTGTGGCTGCCCTATCCCCGGAGGTGCTTAAGGACAGGTTAGCCGGGACTTGGAACAACCTGGTCCAGTGGAAGGTGTCCCGGCCCATGTCAGGGGCTTGAAACTGGATGATGTCTACTATTCCTTCCAACCCAAGCCATTCCGTGAGTCGGTAGTTTTCCCCACTGTGAAAATAGAAGGATGTGCATATCTGATTTGCAGGGCAGAGGCTGTGAAGGGTATCACAGTCGCCAGGAAAACGTAGTTCCAGACTCTTTCTTTTGCAGATGAGACGCACTCATTTTAATACCCTGGCTTTATGGAGCGAGCATGCCTGGCACTGCAGGCGCCCACCACACACAGCACGTGGGGACAGTGGGAGGCAAATTCCTGCACGGGCAGGAACGGCTTCCTCAAAGCTGCGGCTGGAGGAAAGCGAATACCAAAGGGAACGGGACGGGTTCGTCTTCGGTCAAGGGCTGGTCACGGCCTCGGGGGGCAGCAGGCGATGAACAAGTGCCCCAGGCCAGGGTCGGAGCGGAGGAGCGAGGCAAGGATCGGAGCACGGCAATGAACAGCGGAAGGAGAAATCGGGGGGACACAGACCCCTGCAAGTACAGGACGGGAAGACGATCCCTAATACAGCACCAGGCACACATGCCTGGGAGTCTGTGATGCAAAGTCAGCCTCAAACCAAACTGTCTCCCCACTCCGAAACCCAGTAGTGCTGGAAAGAAGGTGCATTTCCCTTATCTTTGTGCACACTATCCCCAGGCAAAGTCCCTTCAGAATTCAGGCTGACAGTCCTGGAAGCCCAGGTTGTAGGTGAGCACAGTCCTGTTTTTGCTACCAGATACCTGGGGCCTCACCTCAGTGGTGAAATGGACTTTAAATCACCCTCTATAACACAAACATTAGAAAGAAGAGAAAAGACTTCACCAGCAAATTTTCCATTTCCAGCTTAATCTGCTTGACAGCAGTTTTACAAACTATCTGAGCTTCATGATCCTGCTTGGCTCTTTAGCTGTAAAAAAATAAGTGCTAAGGAGCATTTAAGCCATGCAACTAAGCCTCCAAAATTGACACAAACTCTTTAGAGATGCCACCTGGAGTCTCAGATACTTCAGTGCTAAGAAGGGCAGATCAGACACTATTTGCAATGGTGCAGCTGCCATTCAGGAAAGAGCTGGTTCTTAAATCTTTTCCTCACTTTTTTGGGGGGATTATGTAATTCCCAGGAGCATCCCATGCTTACTGGCAATACATGGCAGCATTGGCACAAGGAAAGTTGGAAATCATGTTGAAAACTCTGCTTTTGCTCTATCCCAGCATCCTGCAGGGCTCGGGAATATATTTCCTGGCCCTGAGCTGGGCTAACTTTGGAACAACCCAAAACACATCAAAACAAGGAGCTGTAAAGCAGCAGCTGTGATTGATTAATCACAGTAGTGAAGCTGAAGGGTTTGATCATTTTCATAAGCTCTTTAAAATCTTATTCTCCAAAGAAGGAGAGGTTACCACAGACGTGGAACAAAGCAAATCACAAACTGGAGCTGATTTCTTCCTGGAAAGGCTCTGGACATGCTGTGTTGCCTCTGACAATGCCTCTGGATGCAGGAGATCAGGACAGATGAGTGAACTTGCCAGGCTGGCTGGGAAAGGAATGCTCTGATAACATCTCAGGCCAGTTCTCCAGACATTCCAGTGTCACCTGCATGGGCATTCCACTCCTGGCACTCACAGCCTGGCTCTGCACACACCCCAAGCCCACGGCAAGAATCCAGTAACCATCACCCCACAGGACTGCTCAGCAAAATATTTTTCAATCACAGATTATATATGGACCTGTTATCTGGTCAGAAATTAATTAATGAAACATCAGGGTGTGCAGTGAGCCAAGCCCCCACGGCGGGGGCCAAAAGCACAGCCCATACCCAGCACAGCAGCACTGTGGGGGTTCCCCACGTGGGTTCCCCAGCCTTGGGGCAGCAAAGAGCCCAGAGCACAACAGAGAACCAGGCTCTGCAGGACTATCCATCTGCCTCTGTGTAAAAGCCCTTAACCCCCCTTTCCCCAGGGAAGAGAAAGAGAGTCCAACTTCTTTAAAGCCATTTTCTTAATCAGCAGCCATGGCACAGGTTGGGCATGGCAAAGGCACCACTGGAAGGGAAATAAGCAAAGCAAAGTGAGCACATGTGGGGCTGCCCAGGTGTGATACAGTGAGGAGCCCGCGCAGCCCCGTGGCCAGAGACTGCCCCAGGGCAGTCCCTGTGCCTTTGCAACAGCAAAGATGCTTTTCTGTGGCACGATGCTTCTGTGGCAGGATGACATTCAGCAGTGAAATCAGAGCAGGCAGCAGCAGGTTCTTTGCAAAACAAAGTTTGCTGAGGGTGTTTAAAATATTCTGTGCCCCTTCACCGAGGTTTGTGGGTCCCTGCCCTGGGGTCCTCCTGCCAGCTCGTGCTGCTTGAAACAACCTGAAGGAATGGCTGACCCTGGCTCCATCACACTGCTCAATATGCCCTCAGGATGTCCCCAGATAAGTTTCTTTGATTTCATCATCTCATCCCCAACTGCAGTTTTTAATCCTCAGGATAACAAAAGGCTGATCCGCAGCCGCCTCCCAGGATCTCAGGCTCTGGCAAAGCATCGTTAGCTCTGTGCTAGAATTGCAGCACCCAGGGAGCTTGAACAAAGAGCCCCAGGCAGTCCCAGCCTGAAACACTGGGAACAATGCCATCGTTCCCAGAGAGGGGAAGATGTTTGGAAATGCAATTTCCGAGGTCACCTTTTATAATCCAGACACACCATAGGCACACCACAGAGGCTGAGCACTCCTTCTGACAGCCAAAGCCAGCACTGGGACTTCCCGCAATGCCGAGACAGCAGGTGCCCCATTTCCAACAGGTCCTCTCCCTCCTCCCCACTGCCCACCCCAGCAGCAGCTGCCCACCAGACCTCTCTGAGAGGGATTCCAGTCCCATTCCCGAGGGGGGCAAGGTTTGGTCCACTAATCTCAGGGGCTAAAATAACTGTATGCTTTGTTTGAGAAATCGTTCCAGCTAAGCCTGGAGGATGCAGCGAGCCCAGACAGAAACATATTTCCCTTGTGGTTATGCTGCTGCCTGACTGCCAGCACACAGACAGGCTATTTGTGCCTCACTAGGCAAAACCCAGTGAAGTGTTTAACTTGACAACGGGAGCGTTTCTCTGAACAATGCCACCTCAGCTGACCCCAGCACGGCTCCACGGCTCCCCCAGCACCTCGCCAGCACCCACTCCTGCAGCGCTCCACTTCCAAGCAGCAGTTGCCTCTGCACCAGCTCCGCAGGCTCCTTGCGCCGTGTCCAACATCCAGCAGTTGTCCACTGCAGCCTCTTCTGCTGCTTCAGAAAGTTTGGAGTTCCTCACAGCCCTCTTACAGCAGCTGGGCAGGCACCAAGGTGAAGCTCAGGCACTGGGAGATGACTGAACCCCTCAAGTGGAAATATTGACTCCTGTATAGGAAAAACATGGACTTTAGCCCAGGTTGAGCCGCATGCTGGAAGCCTGTGAATAGGAGCTTCCCTTGCCTGTGACTCACTGAGCACTGCCAGTGCCCCAGTTTCTCCTCTGGCTCAGAGACCTGGGGAGCAACCTCAGCCCATGCCACCAGCATCAATCTGGAGGCAGAGAGCAGTTTCACACCAAATGAACAGGTACAGCTACCGCTGGAGTCCACAGGTGGGAAGAGAGTTGAGTTAAGGGCTCTTACCAGCCAAAGCATCTCAAAAACTCCCTGGTGGCTGAGTCCAGGTGTGAGGAGCAGGAGGTGGGATGCGGGTGCAGTCTGCCAGCCCTGAGCAGCAGTGCAGACATGGAGGGGTGCTCCCAGTTTGCTGTACCTGCCCTCTGTTGCTGCAGCACTGCCGGCACAGGGAGTGGCCGGGGCTTCGGGCTATCAGGCCAGTGGCTATCGGTGGTCTGCCAGGACAGTCCACAGCAGTGGGAGATGCAGACCAGCTGGGAGGACAGGGCTCTCCCCAGGATCCCCAAGCCTGTGATGGTGACAGCCTGCAGGGTATGTCAAAAGGGATTCCCCACCAGAAGCCAGCCCAGAGGGTGATATCTCAGTCAGAGGAGGCAGTTTGCACTGTCTCCATACGGTCAGAAAGGGAAGTTCCCCCCCTCCTTCTTGATTTGGGCCCCACAACACACATGGCATCAGGAGCAATTTCCATACCCACCCTAGCCCCATGTGCAGGGCTTTCTACCTTGCTATAAATAGTTTCTAGCACTGCTGAGCAAGGATTAATGACTTTTCTAATTATACCACCATTAGTTGGTGACAGGGGAATGATACTGTGCAGATGTCTGAGCCCACTCACCCAGCACGGCTGGATTGCTCTGCACAGAATATATCTATATGTCACCTCATAATTTCGAGAATATCAAGTCACAAGTGCAGGAAAGCAAAAAAAAAAAAAAAATCCAGGTCTTTCTTAATATTAAATAAGAGACGTCTGGAAACTATATGTACTCCAAGTTCCTAAAAGGAACCCCATCAGCCTTGGGTGGCATCTCTCAGAGCTGCAATTCCATGAAAACATTACCTGTGATTTGAACCGTCTCACAATACCATTCTGGAGTGCACAGACCTGTTTCATATTGGCTTCCTAATTACCCTTGATTTTAAATTGGATTGCCTTATTTACCAGGCAACTGCTTGCTTTGTCCTACTGAAAAGGGCCATTTCTCACTTGGCCTGCCCTGCCAGGACGCCTGCACCATCACACTGTCACACACCACTCAGCCACTCGTGGCAGCCCTGGCAGACCCAAGCTGGGAACCAGCTGTCCTTTGTCCAAACAGTTCTTTTCCATATGAATTTCTAATAATGCACTCAATAATTTCTGTGGAAGGGATCTTACTTCAGAAAATGCTACTGACAGGAAAGCACATCTTGCAAAACCTGATGGAGGTTTCAGCCCACCTTCTGTGGTTTAAGCTTTCCCATTTATGACAGCATGAACAAGGTGCAGTTTTGGAGAGGAGTGCAGTATTTCAGTGCCAAAATAACTTTCTTTTTCTGAACAGTGGATGGATATGGCAATAAACATTTTCTCCTGAGGCTATGGCAGGTGCATCGTTTGCCTGGGAAAATTACTGGAAAACTTAACAGCCAAGGAGCAGTTAGCTTAGCAATGCAGCACTGCAGGTTCCATCTGCAGGACCCCGGCAACATGGCAGGGGACCCCAGCTCCTCTCTGTAGCTCAAGCTCCAAGATCTGGATTTTCCATCCGCTGTGCAGAGGCTGAGCCCCTCTCAGCCGACTCTACTGGGCTTCTAACAGAGCTGTTCTTTGCAAGAGCCATCAGGAGGGAAAGGATTGAGCAGGTTCTTTTGCCCAGTCATTTGGAAACAATCAAAGTTTCTCCTTTGAGCAGACATCAGTGTGGGATCCCATTTATGACAATAACAATTCTGTCAGTTCCACAAGGCAATACCTGTGTTCTGCAGAGCAGGTTAAAGGAACTGTCGTGGGTTTCAGACATGCTCACAGGGAAGTGGTCCCCGAGGTCTGTGTGCCTCAGAGTGACCCAGCAGCCCAGTGTGACATCTTGGAGCCAGGCAGGTGCAGGGAGCCATCACCTGCCCTGCACTGCTGCCTCCCCTGCCCCTTTCCCCGGGAAGCTGCAGTGCACAGTCCTGGCCCCCATCACCATATGGCAGCTCCTGTCCTCTGGCTCTGAAGCTTCATTCCTGTTCCACCGCCAACCTTGTCAGAGTGCTCCAGAAACCACTGTTGCTATTTTTAGAGGGTTAACAAATACCTCTAGGAAAAAATAATCCACTGGTACGTGACTCCCTTTCAGTCCACCATTCAACAAACGGCCACAGCATCAGTACAGTAGCTGTAAAGATGAAACGAGACTGATGAACTCTGTCTACCCTCACCCACCTGCCCACAGTGAAGGAACATGAGAAAACAGCCAACCTTCTCTTTGGTTGCCAAGGTTTCTCATTTTTATGTATAGTTACATATATTTATAGTGCCCCTTGCTATCAAAAATGAGCAAAGGGAACGGCAGATAAGACAGCCCAGCAGGATTGTTTCTCAACAGAATGTTTTTCACTTTTCCACAAGGCATCAGCAGCTCTTTAAAGTCTTTTTATTACATTCTGCATTAGATGCAAAACCATATTTCAAAGACGCTTTAACTTTGAAAAAGAAAAATGCAGATTCTGTACTGTGCCACCTGCAAACATGGAGGCATGACCCACATTAGAGAAACTTGGGAGGGAAGAAGGCAGGGAAGGAGGGAGGGAGGGAGCTCTGTGGACGAGACCGGGCCATTTAAAACACTTCAAAAATAAAAACTCATGGGGAAATCATTGCCTTCCTAATTATAGCATTTAGGGGAGCTCCTCACCTTCTCCCTAGTGAGGCTGGGGAGGTCTCAGGCACCCCACATTCTGTATTTAAGTCATGTAAAAAAATTAACCACCTTGGATTTTCTTTTAAATAAAACCAACAAAGCTTCCATTATTTTTTGTTCTTTCTTAATTAGTTTGTTAGACCACAAATTACAAACCAAAAGTCTTCTCATCTCCACTCCTTCCAGCACAGAGATTGTTATCATTTCCTGAATTTTCTGGGGATTGACTTTCACTTTTTTAAGTATGAAAAGCTTTAACAGCCACAAGCAATTAGTGGAAGGAATAAAGCGGCAGCTCGTCTGTCCAGATTAGTTATGCCACAGAGAGGCACCGACCTCATTAGACCAGACTGGGAACTCCGACAGCTGTGCTCAATCCCAGAAACCAGGACAGGTGCAGAATTCAGCAGCGATTTCTCACTGGCACCAATTGTGTTATCTGTTGTTACCTGGGCAGGGGGAAAGCAAAGCACTGCTGCTGCTGTTTAGTCTTATCCTTTAAAAAACGCAGTATTTAGGGCAAATGGATCTTGCCAAGATTCACTCCAGAGTGGCAATTAAAAATAATAAAATGCATTATAAATATATTGTATACGTGTACAGTTAATATCTAAATGCGCTATAAATAACGGGAATAATGAAGCTGTCAAAGGCGGGCGCTGAGCTGAGCGGGAGCGGGGGAGCCCCGGCCCGGGGGTGGCACCGGCGCTCCGTCCCCCCCGCCCCGCGCCGCCGTTCCCGGGACAAACGCGCCCCCGCGCGGTTTTGGGGACAAATCCCGGGATTCCGCAGCCCGGCGGGGCGGGGGGGCTGCGGGGACACGGAGACCCCTGCCCCGGGGTGCGGAGCTCCCGCAGCCGTCAGCAGGAGGCACCACAGCCTCGGGAGATGGGAACCCGGAGAATCCCCGCTCCTGCTCGGACCCGCAGCCTCCAGAGTGGGCAACGGGGAGCCTTCGCCACCCGACTCACCCCACCCTCCCCTCAGAAGCAGCTTCGGGAACAGAAGAGGCCTCTGGCACTAGCTCTGGGGCTTCATGACTCCCCGGAACAGTGCACCCTATGTTCTTGTAAGACGTGGAATCGTGGGATCACAGAAATGGGATCACAGCATCACGGAATCAGAGAAGCATTTAGGCTGGAAAAGACCCAGCAAGTCCAAGCATTACCCCAGCACTGCTGAGCCCACCACTGAGCCCTGCCCACAGGCACCACAAGTGACAAACCAAGTTTCCAGTCTCTGTGATCCCTCTCCACAAAGCTCCCAGGGATTTGAGAGTCGGGGTGCTGGGCAGGCTGGTGAGCACCGATGTCCCAGCCCTAAACAGATCCAAGTCAAAAGCTGAGGTGTAATCTCTGACAAACCACATGTGACAGCTCACAGGCTTCCCTGCACCTCTCTACGTGCCTTAAACAAGTCCTCCTCCTTTACATGCCTTAAACAGGGAAAAATGTATTTTGGAGGGTCAAGTGTAAACCAGCGGGTTTGGGGCATTCTGCTTTGGAGCAGTACTAGCTGCATGCTGCCCCTTCCCCTGGCAGTTCACCCACAGTCCAGCACCTACTCCTGGCCAACCAGCCCTCCACCAGGCTGGGAGAAGCATCTCTGAGACCCGGGATTGCTCCTGTTCCCAGTGTGCAGCTCCAGCAGCATTCACAGCTGGTTTTTCCCAGCACAGGTACAGCAGGAGGAGCTCCTCTTACTCAAAGTAAGGTGATCTGCAGGGAATTAACTTTGGACCCCATCCCAAAGCTGAAAGAAAGAGCAGATCAAATTCTGTGCCACTCTGGAAGACACAACAGTGCTTTTCTGAGAGTGAACTGAAGAAATTTCGGTATCTGCAGGCAAACAATGAACCTCTTTCATATTGTACAGGATTCTGTCTGTCTTCCCAATAATTCAGTCGTCTAATTGCAGACAATCTGGTTTCTAGGATGTAATCTGATATTTGCACAAAAGTGATACAAGTATCTTGCCATTGAATCCTTTTTACTCGGAGGAAACAGTTCAGGTATTGAGAGATGCATATCAAAAAGCGGGAGTTCTGTGTTCCCAGCTGGAGCTAAAGTATCCTGCCTCAAGGAGAAGAAGAACCTTGTTGGGGAGAAGCATGTGTGCCCACCTGGATAAGACAAGGATGCCCTTCTCCTTCCCAGAAGTATCTCAACCTGTACCACAGAGGTGCAGCAGGAGCTAAGTGACCGGTACCAAGGCACTTAGAAGCCCCAGCCAGGTCAGACAGGATGACTATAGACAGCAGAGAAGGTGTAACCACAGAAAACAATGAGCTTTGAGGATCAGATGTGGCTTGTGAAATATTGTATAGGGAATACAGGGTGGAAAACAGGGTGAAAAAATGGAACTCTGTTTCAGTTCTCCCACTGTACAGGCTTCTCCATCTCTTGGAAGATTTTCTAAGGCAGAAAGCCTTAGTTTCACAAGAGAGGGGAAGTGTTTGGGGCACAAAGGTCAGCAGAAACAATGCAAAACGTTAGAGCCATAAACAGAGCAAGAGCTGTGCTGGGACTCTCTCAGCCACTCTGCCAAGAGAGAAACAATGGCTTGTACCTCGCCAGCACAGCACAAATTCCAGACTGCCATCTGGGAATTCCAGACTGCCATTCCCTGTGCTGCCAACTGCCAATCACGGAGCCAGGCTGATCCGCTGGGAACGCACCATCCCTGCAGGAGAGCGAGCAAAACACACCGTTCCTGACTGCCTCTGGTCCCATCTGCGTTGTTATTTGGTCATCTCCAGTCACCTGTTCCAGCAACTGTACTGGGACAAACTGGGAATTCCTCCTCAGCTAAAGCGAGGAGGGAGTGTTTTGCACTGGGATAGCACCTGGTGTACTGATCTCTGCCAGCCTCACCTCGGCAGACACCCCATCCAAGTACACAAAGTCCTGCCAGAGCACAGAAATACCCTGTCCTGAGACCTGCATGTTGTCTGGACAAGCCCAAGGTTTGGACAAACCACAGTGCTCCTTATTCAAGCAGGAGCTTTGCTTTCAGACACTTCCAACAAGGAAGTTCGAAGAGATCAGCAGCAATGCTTCAGCAGCCAGACCATTCTGCCAGCCCTGTCCCAGCTGCTCCCCACGGCCCTGCACCAGTGCCAGCCAAGCACAGCCCTGGGGAGCGTGCAGGGTCCCTGCACCGTGTCCCGTGTCCCTGCACCGTGTCCCGTGTCCCTGCACCGTGTCCCTGCACTGTGTCCTTGCACCACGCCTGCAGCACGGCTGAGCCCACACTGTCTTTGTGGACTGCTGGAGAGGGTTTGGTTATTCCAACACTGCTTTCACAGCAAGCAAAAGGGATCCAAGGAAATGTTTTCCTGTGAGTAAATGACTGTGAGAAGCTGCTGTAAACACTGCACTCAGCGTCCAGGAAACAGAGAGCCGAATATTACCTGTCACAATACATTGCCAGCCTCAGCCTGCCCATTTGCCAGGAGCTGGCTGGGGCAGCAGGCACCTGGCTGCTGCTGTTTGGGCAACACCACCACATTAATCTCCAAAGGAGGAGAGAGACCGCAGCCCTCTGCTATTTGGAAAAAAAACCACGCAGACGAATCACAGAGCTTTTCTTAATGCTGCCATGATATACAAATAAGAGGCTTAAATATAATTATAGGTTGTTTAATCAGTGTGAATAAAGAAATATGTAGTAATTGATGCCATATTTTATAAATATCCTAACTGTTTAAGAAACGGAAAATGTTTTCAAAAGAAATACTTTAGCATAATGATTATAAAGCCCTTTGATGTGAGTGAGCTGCTTTCTGAAACCAGTTTTAGATTCAGGCTCATGAACATAAATAGAGTTAATTGCCCTTCTATGTGAGCTGGATGTTAGCGCATTCCAGCAGAGCGTGCATTTTCCAAAGTGCCAATTCCAACACATTCCACCCTGTGCAATTTTTGCCTTTCTGCACAGCGCAGAGAACAGGCACATCTGGGCAAGGGTAAAGTTAAGTGCTTGTAGCAGTGAGCCTTGGAGATGGATTGAGACATCAACTGCTGGCCCAGATGTTAGCTGGGTATTCAAGTGCAAATGTGTTTTTTCAGAATTCACCCCATAAGGGAGAGCACATTGATGTGCAAATGGTGATGGGGGACAAGGGATGCTGGTGGCTTCTTCCATCTTCCTTCTCCTGCCAGTGTACACTCTGCTCTTCCCTGGAGTGTCCCTCCTGCCCCGAGTGGGCTGCAGGACAGGTGCATCACCCACCCCTCTGTCTCCCCCTGCCTTCCCAGTTGTCCACTGAGCTGTCAGTCCCACTGTGATCCCATTGAGGCCACAGGAACAGTGGTGAGGGATGTTCCTCCCCCAGGCCATGCAAACACAAAACTCTATATCAACTCTATATCAATGCAAATGAAAATACAACACAATTCCACCCAAAGATCTTACAGAAACAAAGCATCTACATCTCCAAAAATAAACACCACCTCGGATTTGGTCCTATGGGATAAAAACAGGGAACACTTTGTATGTAATGCTAAAAATAACAAAAATATCCCCATTTGGACGTGGCTTGGGGGTGCAGAGCAGTGTGCATTCCCAACTGCCAAATCACAGCACGGAGCAGCCCATCCCAATGACCCGCGTCAGAGGCTGCCTCATAGTGCTGCATTCCCTGGGGTTTTGGGTTTCTGCCTTTAATGAGCTGGTGATGAGTGACCCTTGCTCAGCCCTCCTTCACTCCTGGGCCTTCTGGGAGTCAGGAAGAACCATTTTAAATCAAATTTCCTCTTAGAGGTTTTCTGAGGCTGGGGGAGAAGCACACTGTTGAGACAGCACAAGTCCTAGTTCCCTACTGCAGCCTTGCCACCCATTCCAAGTGTCTGTCACCACATCAGACAGCCACGCACAAGCACGAGTGGCACTTCTGCTGCCATTCCAAATCCCAGCCCCACCACCAACCCAGGATCTAGCAAAGGTCATATTTTCCCAGTGCACACGGGGCACTTTGTGACACTGGACTGCTACAAAGAGCTCACCGTGGGCCAATAACACAGCGGTTTTGGGGAGGGGGCCCACTGAGTGTAGCAGCCTACAGAGAGCCACAGTGCCACATCTAAAACCTGCCTCAAATGGGTAAGCCCCAGGACTGCAGTGTAAATGCACTTCCCAAGTCTGTGCTGTGGAACGATACTGCAGCAGAGCTGAAATGCTGGGATGCAGCACAAGCTCCAGCTGGGTCAACTCTCTGTTCAGAGCCAGGCTCTTCTGTACCCTTCCAAGGGTCTGTGTTCTTGGTCATCAGCAGACCTACATTTTGGGAAGGACAGCAGTGCATTTGGCTCCACGCCTGAGCTGAACACTGCCCCATCCATCAGCAGTTTGGCTTCTTATTCATATGATGGGCTTGATCTTGAAACCATCTGTTTTCCCTCAGCTTGCATTCAGCTTTCACTTGGACAGCGGAGCCCTTTTCAGCTACAGCCCCGGGGCATGGGGGTGGGAAGGCTGCTCCACTGTCTGCTCTCTGTGGCCAGAAAAAAATCATTTGCTTGGAGACACACACCAGTGACCCTTCTCTTGCAGGTAGAGGTAAGACTGGCCGGACTTGCTGGTGAGGACAGCCAGAGCAATAGCCCTGGGACAGAGCTCAGAGGGTGCCATCAGGGCTGCTCGTGCCAGACCTGTGCAGTGAGGTAGATCCCATGCAGTTTGGAAACAGCTGATCAGACCCCGCAGCTCACCAAAAAAGTTGTTTTTCCAGTGTAGAACTCCAAGAGAGAAGGATGCTCTCAGCAGAGTAAAGAAACCCTCAGCAGTCTGAGAGTCTGTGATGAGTAGTTTCATTCTGGTAATATTTTTTTTAACCTCTCAGTAAGTTTTCTTCTCCAAAAAAAAGTGATCTGGACTCTGTCACCAAGAGCCTCCGAGTGCACTGGTTGTGGCCTGGGGCTTTGTTTCTTTTCCAAGGAGTAGAACCAACCTGTTCACTGAATGGGTTCTTCCCTTCTCTCCTTGGGATGCTTTTGCTTTATGTCAAAAGGCTGTAATTAACTGTCAGGTTGGTGTAAACACAATTTGGAAGGTGCAGACAGACAGCGGTGCTTGTGTCCTGCACACGCAGTGCTTGCGCATCTCCACAGTGATCACAGCCTTTCAACCCGAACTGTTCCGGGATTCTGTGACCATTTGCTTCTGTCGAGAAGCCACGGCGAGTTCGGGTCGGGAGAGGGTCCCAGAGGCAGCTGCAGAGGCGGCGCAAGACAGCGGCTCGGGGCGAGGGGAGCGCGGGGCTCCCGCGGGAGCTCTCGGTGCGCTTGGGGTCCCTCCCCGCTCCCCGCCGTCACCNCGCAGAGCCCGAACTGCTGCTCCGCAGCTCCCCGGTGCTGTCGCAGCCGAACCTTCGTTGCCGCCTCTGGCGGCCCCCCCGGAGCTCCGAGCCTGACCCGCTGTCCCACGCGGAGCCCTCCCAGTCCCTTTGTTCATTGTTCCGCTGGTTACAGCCAGCGGGAAGCTGCGTGTTCTGGCTGCCGGATCTGCTCTTCAGGAGAGGAACCGCATAAAGCGCTGCTCAAAGCTCCCCTCTGCTCTGCTGGAGTCTCCACTGACACCCCAGCCTTTAAACTGAATTACCGGGAGCCACGAAACACCGCGGGGAAATGGGAGCATCTCTGCTCCTGCTTAGCCGTGTATGTTAAACCCAGGTGCTTGGGGGTCATAAACCAGGATCTCCAGACCAACACCCCCCCCAAGATTTTAAATCCTGAATCCTATTTTAAATTAATCTTTTGCCTTTTAACCTCTGAGTGACTCTGCTCAGCTTTCCTATCCCTCCTGCTGAAGCTTCCTCCTCTAGGAGACAGGAAAATATCCGGGTACATCTCAGTCTGTACTGCAGGGCAGCGGCACTGAGCTTGCCCAGAAACACACTTCTTAACCCCCAGATGCATTTGGGATCATCCAGGGGCTGCTGCTGGCACAGGGCTGGGTGGTTTGGCAGATACAGCTCTAAAGAAAAAGAAGGGGGGAAAACTGGAGGAAAAATGTCCCCTCTAGCCCTCTGGTTGAATTAAACCACATGTATATTTTTAAAATACAGCGGAAAGGAACAACTCTCCAGCACATGTTCAAGAGCAGAGTCTTATTTCAGAGATTTCAAAAAATTAGTGGCTGAAAGCTGAAACAATATCGCCCTTAGACGGGGACATTTGGAAGTGATTAACGAGCCTGAACTCATGCGTTCAAAATAAGAAGTTAGTACCTCACGCTGGTAACAACTGTCAGCTACTAAAAAACTGGGAAGAGGGGAAGAAGTCACAGAATCACCAGGTTGGAAGAGACCTTCAAGATCACAGAGTCCAACCCATGCCCTGACACCTCAACTAAACCATGGCACCGAGTGCCACATCCAATCTCTTTTTAAAGACATCCAGGGATGGTGACTCCACCACCTCCCCGGGCAGACCATTCCAGTGCTTTATCACTCTTTCTGTAAAAAACTTCCTAATATCCAACCTATATTTTCCTTGGTGCAGCTTCAGTTTGTGTCCTCTTGTTCTGTCAGCTGTTGCCTGGAGAAAGAGACCAACCCCCACCTGACTACAACCACCTTTCAGGAAGTTGTAGAGAGTGATAAGGTCACCTTTAAGTCTCCCTTTCTCCAGGCTAAGAGTCTGCCATTCACTGGGGAAATGTCTGTCTCCTCACTCTGACACACTTCTCAACCTCTCCCCAGAGATGAAGCTCCACATCCAAGCAGGGGAGTGCACAGCAGGGAACAGGAATTGGTGCTGATGGACGAAAGAGCAGACAAAGTTCCCAGAGCCAGGGATGCTGTCCCTGTGAATCTGCCAAGGCTGAAGCATAAGGAGCTTTCTTAGCTGAAAAGAACTGAATGCAATTCCACCTCCTCTTGGGAGCATTCCTGAGCACAGATCATTATTGTTATTATTTTCTTGTTTCTTTAATGATATTGAACATGGTCTAAGACCCTTAATCACAGAGGAAATTACAGCAGACTCTCAGTGGGCTGACAAATGGGGCTGAGCACAGCCAAGAATAGCCATGCTGACAGTGTGTCCTGCCAGGAGCAGCTTCACGGGCAAAAGGAGGGATCAGGGCAGGGAGCAGCCCCCTCTTCATGCTCCAGGCAGGAGGCTCCCACCCAGCTGGAAGGAGCAGAGTGCAGGGGGAGCCTTCTCCAGCCCACTGGGCAGCCCTTCCTGTGACCACAAGCCTGTCCCAGGGTTTCCCCAGGCCCCCAAGCTGTGGTCCCTGGGCACATAGGCAGGGTGGGAGCGTGTCACAGAGGGCAGCAAGGACCAGCAGCAGAGCCCACTCACTCCCCAGACTGGCCCTCGCCTGCTCAGAGCCTTTTGCACGGGAAACCCAGAACTCACTCTTCACAGAGAGCACGTGGAGTCTTCCCTTGATATCAATCTCATGTTTTATCCTATAATTTTGCAAAATAAAAGATGAGAATTTTAAATGAAACATATTCCTTCTTTGACACCAAGAATTATGAATTGATAAAGATTTCCTATTACCTTATAAAATCTACCCGGCCAATCCTTCAGCAAGGCCATGCCCATAATTGCAAGCAGATGTCTTTCTCTGCTGACACGTTAAATGGAAGCAGAAAGACCCGCTGCTATCTCCCATCAACAATTTGCACTTAAGCAGAGAACAGATTTTCACAGAGCGGGGCTGCTGGAGGAGGAGGGGGATTAGGTTCCTGCAGCCCGGGAGTCTCAGCATTACAGCAAAACAAGGCAGCTCGGGAAAACAATGAACTCTAAACAGTCCCTAATCCCAAAGTAACCAAAAGCTTTTGTGCAGGAAAATGAATTTGTGAAACTAATACTACCAGGGCCCACGGAGAGCACAGGGGCTGAGGTAATGCAAAGGCGAGATGATCCAGCTGATAAGCACCCACCTCAGCTCCCACGGGCGCTGCCCGGGCAGCCCTGGCTTCTGAGCTCCGTGTTAGCAGAGAGTTGTCCTGTCCTGCAGAGCACAGGGGCTGGAATTATTAAAGTGGAAGTGACAGAGTGTTTAGCAAACATTAAACCCAGGAAGCTTAAAAGACCTTCCAGGATTATTAAATAAACATTTTGGATGAATGAAAGACTTG
This sequence comes from Rhipidura dahli, assembly GCA_013399225.1. NCBI lineage: Eukaryota > Metazoa > Chordata > Aves > Passeriformes > Rhipiduridae > Rhipidura > Rhipidura dahli. The sequence continues at coordinate 363,775 of VXAC01003106.1, forward strand.
TGAAATGGTGAAGAAATTGTGAAGACTCTGGAAAAGGCAGCTGGGGCTGTTCCTGCACCTCAGGAACAAGAGCAGAGAGCTGGATCCCAAAGAATGCTGTACTGACTGTATCAGGTATGGCTCCTTCCAGCCATGGCCTGGCTTTCCTCCTCCTCTCCGCAGACTGGCTTAGCAAATATCTCCTGGTTGTCTCTAGAGGAAAAGTGTTTCAAACAGCAGCGAATTCCCCATCCTAGCACACTTCTTCAGAAAAGAGGGACTGTTTGCTGACTGCTCGTGGCTCTTGGGATCTTGGCAGGCTGTGAGAGGAGCCCGCTGTGCTGCAGCACGCCCATGCCCTCACACTGGCAAGTGGAGACAGATTCATCACTCTGATGTGCCAGGAGGAGGCAGAGCCAGGGCTCCCCTGGTGCTGGCGGGCACTGGCAGACTCTCTGGGGCAAGCAGACCCTGCTCCTGCCATGCAGGCAACATTCTCATGGCAGACTGCCGCCCCAGAGGAGATTTCAGCCTCTGATGGGAAGTTCTTGAAACAAAGCCCTCATTCTCCACAGGCTGCGAGGCCACCGTGGCGCGGCCGGCCACCCTGACAGGTTGACCCGCATTCCCTCCCTCAAGGCTCTCCAGGATGGGGCTTTGCTTTGGGAAGCCACGTGCTGGAGAGCTCCTGAACCCTGCATGTGGGTTCTGTCTGCAGTGAGAAGCTCCCAAGAGCAGAGGAGCCGCCAGCTTGCCCCACTTCCCTTCCAAGCATGGCTTGGACACCTACTGACTGCCCAAAGGGAGCAGCTGATCCGACAGACTGCACGCTCAGAGGCTCAGATGGGATTACTGGGGAAGAAACAGTAATAAAAAAAAGTCTGTTCCTTTGCAAAATAGGGATTTTAAAAGCACTTGCTAAAGACACTGGAAGATGTTTTTCCTCGCTGGGTCTGAGGGAGCTCTTTCTCCTCGGCGGTGCCACTGCAGCCCACGGAGCTTGGCTGGGATGGAAAAAAGAACCTCTGCGCCAGGGAACAGCAGTTTGCAGACACAGCTCTGGCCTTGGGGTGGAGGGTGGCTTTAATTACGTGTGTATGTGTGTCCTTTTTAAGGGTCATCCAGCATGATGCAGTGAGAAAGGAGAAGCAGCCTCTGAAACACAGTGGAGCATTTTCTCTGCAAGGTTTCTGGTGCTGGGGCAGGGGAAGGAGAGTTTCAGTGTGGCTTTAGAGAACATTTGAGCTGAGACCTTGCATGTTCACCCAGCAACCCTCCCTGCTGGGCCCATCTGGAGCCACAAGGAGCTCAGGGGTCTGTCCACTGCTTCCCCTGGCACTGCACAGAGCAGTGACCGCAGTCAGTGCAGCTCCATCTGCCTGCAAAGGGAAGGAGCTTGTTATTTCCATTTTTACTCTGTTATTTTTCAGTTATTTGTGCTATTCTCACTGCACACCTGGGTTGCCTGTTTATGGAACAGCTGATTGAAGCAGGACCCAGCTCCGGATGGCAGATGTTTGGCTGATGACCCCAGACCAGCCTGTGAGCCGGTGATGAGCCAGCTCCAGCCTGGCACAGCTCCAGCACATCACCCCCTCATCCTGCACAGCATCCACAAAGCTCCACACCAGGCACACCAGGCTGGCATCCTCTCTTGTCCAGAACAAATCCTCCCCACTTGCTCAACTGTTCTTCCCAGCCTTACATTTCCCAGCAGCGGTCAAAGCAGAACACAGACTGCCAGCAATGTAAAAAATTAACTGAGGGGTGGAAAATGAATTTTTGTATAGCATGAAAGAAAACTTTCTTCAGTTTTAGTTTTAACAACTTAGTTTGCAACTGAACTACAAACTGGAGACCAGACAGGCAAAACTTGACAGAAGGAATGCTGGAACAAAGAAGATAAACATTATTGGGAGGATAAACTGAGTCACAAAAGGATGATATTTTATTTTAGGATTAAAGATTCATACAGACAAGCCCAGGCTGTAGCAAGCCTGAGTGTCCCAGAGGTGGCACATCCCTGTCCCAGAGACACCCCAGAGCCCTCAGCAGGGCAAAACTGAGGTTGTCTCCCAGGACAAAGTACGTCTTAGACGGAGCATTTATACACATGCTTGTAATTTAAACTGGAACTTAATGTAACAATCAGCATTTTAAAATGTAAAATGTATCCATGAAGTGCACGTGCAATCATGGAATCAGTAAGGTTGGAAAAGATCTCCAAGGCCATTGAGTCCAACCGTTGGCCAAACATCACCACGTCAACTAAACCAAAGTGCCACATTTATCATTTCCTGAAGCATTCCAGGGACGGTGACTCCACCACTTCCCTGGACAGCCTGGTGCAGTGCCCTGGGACCATCGACAGCCTCCAGGCCAGGCTCCCCCAGCACACCCATAGCCAGTCATGCTGCAGCAGCCCCAAAAGCACCAGTGTGGGTGAGGAAACAGCATCTCTTCATAAAAAGGGGGGTTAGGGGAGTCATATTTAATGGATTCATTTGGCAATTTTAGCAGCAGGGACGGAAGGTCCCTGCCCTGTCCCAGCTGGGCTTTTAGGGGCACTGTGGGCACTCACAGACAACCTCGATGAGCCTTTCATCTCATCATGTCCTGGCTCCATTCCCCACAAGGCTGGATTTGTCAGCCCTCTCCATCAGTTCACCTCATCAATCTGTGATGTTAAAGCCCATGGTTTATTTATTCTTCACTAATAAAGCACATTATCTACAATGATTAATTTTGCAATAAAGAAACAACACTACTACAAATGGTGGTCTAAGACAACCTAGGGGGACTCTACAAAGTTCACATCCTAAATCCACCTCTCTGTTAGCTGTGAAACATCTTTCCTCAGAGTACTTGGCTTGTTCATGGAATTCTTCTACCACCAAGTCTGTGGCTCTGTTCCCATGTGGGGAATAAGCACCACTCCCAAGCTAAGGAATAAAGAATTTACCAGTTTTGAATGGGCTTGGTTCAAACCTCAAAAATGAGGATTTGTTATTTCACTTAACTGTGATGTAACAGGATTATCTCAGACCTCAGATATTCATAGACTATTGGTGATGGATGAGAATACTAAATGAAAGGAGGAAAGATAACGAACGCGGAGTGGTATGGATCTATGAAAAAGAGAACTAGTTCAATTAACAGAATAATGAATTTCAGCTTGGTCAATAAATGTAATCATTTGGGTGAGATATTATTTGTCTTTCATAAAGTATTTGAAATCATACAAACATGACATTTTGATTAGGGCAAAAAATATATAATGACAGAGAGCCAAGTTGTCACAGATCAAACAGACAAAACCCCAGACTGATGGGTCCCTCAGCAAGGGCAAGGAGGGAGAGACAGAGACGACACATTCCCTGCGGTGCTCCGGAGGGACAAGTCCTTGGCCTTCTGCACTCTGGTACTTTGCCAGCAGCCTAAAGGAGCTATAAAAACATCACTGGTAAAGTGAGGGAGTGACACAAGCTGGAGGAGCTGGCCACGAGCTCCCCCCAGCCAAAGCCCCAGGCAGGCCAGCAACTGAAGCTTTGCATGGGCTTGGAACAGAGTGACAGCTCTGGGCAGCAGCAGCTCAGGCCAGCTGTGCACGGGAACTGCCACCCCAGGCTGAGGCTGGGGGATCTCAGCTGGACGCTGCTGTGGACAGGGGCCTGCACAAGGCCAAAGGCACGGGTGTGGGCAGAGAGCCCCCTCTGCCCCTGCTCCCCATGCCCAGTGCACCAACACACCGGGCACAGGGCAGACACTCAAAGGCTACCTGGGTGCAGCACTGGGCAAAGGGGCTCAGCTGGCACAGCAGATGCCAAGGCAGGCACCCAGTGAGGCATTACAAGAGATGCTGGTGAGGGAGGGCTCCAGCCCATCAAGGCACCACAAGGAACCAGGGTTAAGGCTTAAACTAAGCAGGTTAAGACTATAACAAGGTTTTTTTACAGTGAGGGCAATTAGCTATTAGGAATTCTTATCAGAGGTTGTAATGGGTTCTCCACTACTCATTTATTAACTTTGATCATGAGGATGGGATCTCTGTCTAATCAGCCAGCTCTGGTTCATACAGGAATTCAGGGCAATCCTGCAGACATGAAGACAGGAGTGACATGGTCATGAGGGTCCTTCCTGCAAGCTCTTAACATCAACTCACAGCCGTCTGCTTGCCCTCTTTACCTATTTTAGCTGCTATTTCAATGGCTGTACATATCTGTACAATAACAGGTCTTTAGGCATTGCAGACATAAATCGTGTGTGACCTCAGCCACTGTTTGGTGCACGTGCATCGCGCCCAGGCTATCAGGCAAACGCCGGCAGCAGGGATGGGTGAGGGCTGAGATCAGTGAGGGAGCTCTGAGGAGCAGGGTGGAGGAGCAGGAGGGTTGGCTCCAGCATCCCTGCTGCAGAGCAGCGAGACCGAGCCGCTGTACCCAAGTGCCAGGTCCAGACAGCGGCCCCCCCGCCACCCACCACATCACTTGAAAACGGATGGAAACGTTGGGCAGTCGGGTGATTTCATCTTCTTCATAAACTTCTTGAACTCTTTGTTCTTCTTGTCCCACTTGTAGATGGCTGTCAACAGGTACTGGGTCTTCACCTGGCGGCCCATGATGAGGAAGTAGTGGCTGAGGTTGTCCAGCTGATGGCAGGGACAGTCTGCCCCATTTTTTAGGAACAGCACCAGCTTCTTCAGGTTCTTCTTCCGAATGGGCCCCAGCTTCAGTGCCTTCCTCTTCCTTGGAATGATCATCTTGTCCCCATTCTCCTTCTTCACTTCCTTTATGGTCATCTTAAGAGCTGCAAAACAAGACAGGAGAGGGGAAAAACAAAACTCCTAAGCAGCCTTCACCAGCACAAAGCCTCTGCTAAGTGAGGCTGAGGGGGCAGCAGTGCCCCACTCCATTCCTGCATTACCCTTCTCCCTATTCTGCTCTGAATCCTCCTGCTCTGTGGCATCACCCCAGCCATGATTTGGCCCACTATGACACTCATACCCTTGCACCTGAGGTGGAGCTGCCCCATGCCCAGGAGAGCACCAAGGCAGAACACTGACGTCTTTGTTCCCCTTTCTCCAGCAAAGCACCCAGTACCTCCCATTTGAGAGGGGACTTGTTCAGCTGCCAAGCACAAATGTTAGCTGAGTAAATTAGGTGACTCCCCTGCTCTAGAGGCACAGAGAGACTCTTGAAAGGATCATTTAAAAGGTCAATTTGGCTTCTCAACCATTTGTTTGCAGTCACGCCGGTCCTCAGGTGCCTGTGAAACAACTTTCCAAGCACTGGATGTCTCTGCATCAGAGCTGTGGAGACCTTGGCATGCAATCACGTGCCTGCACCTTCCCTGCCTTCCCCCCCCACCAAAAAAAAGTTTTTTTGCCATGACCATGAAGAGGAATTCTGCATACATGGGGAAAATGATGAAAATGTGTTGTACATTAAAACATCATTTCTGTGCCATTTGGCTCTGCCTTGTTTTTGGGGAAAAGCACATATGGCCAAAAATTCCTAACATATTTTCATCATTTGGGAGTTTAGCTTCAGAGCTGCAGATAACTAGGGCTCAGAGAGGTGATTTGTTGGCTGCTGTCCCTTCTCATTAGAGTCGCAGGGCGGTTGCAGGCAGTCCACAATAATCTTTGGCTCTGGCAGGGAGATGGGTCCCCACAGCATCATTCCTTGAAGTCCTGCTCTGCTGGAACATGTAGCCTGCTCACCGTTCCAGGTGCAGATGGCAGCAGGACAGCACGATGACAACCCCGAGCAGGCAGCAGAGACTCAGTATCACCCTCATGCTCCCAGCCACTACCTTGGCAACAGGAGCAATGGTGTTTGCCTGCCCCTGTGCCAGAAACATCACTTGGGTTACCCAAGAACCCTGTCATGTTACACTGTTATTGTACAAGAAAGTAATCTAGGACTGGAAACCTGAGTGAAATTTTCCTTCCATCTGTTTTCCAAATTCAGGAGCTAAAGGGACTCCAGCTTTAAGGAGCTAAAAATGCCGAAACAAATCTGGAAAATGAAGTAAGTAGTTTTCAAGCAGCTCTAAGCTCCATGATATCAACTGGGCAGCAGTAGCAGCAATGCCCCTCAATGTGAGCCCCACTTCCTTTATCCGTGCTGACTTAGAGCCCTTGCACGAAGAACACAGGTGGCTGGGGCAGGAGGGATGGTAACACACCATTACCATGGCATGATAAAAGACTTTTGCAAAATGGTTTATTTGCAGACTGCTTTGCTGAGATCACTGCAAAGTTTTATCCTCATTGCTAGAGGAAGAAAAGGATCAGCCAGCTGGTGGAGGTGCTGATCTACTCCAAGTATCATACACCATGGAAGACAAAGAAGGCCTGGTAATCCTGTGCTGTAGGAGCTCGCAGCTGCTCCCTTTCCTGTACACAGCAGCTCGTGAGCTAGTGATGGAGGTTCATGGGAGCTGCCCAGGGGAACCATAAATCCAGATGTAAACAAAAACCTCATCCAAACCTTGCTTGTGCAGAGCAGCACACAGAGCCAAGATGGGGTAACACCAAGGGGGATGAAGGAGGAGGCTGATCACAGTGCAAATAGTTTGTGTCAGGCTCTGTTCTTCCCAGCAGCCGTGTCCTCGTCACCAGCAAGAGCCTGGTGGTGCTGCCCAGGTAAACACAGCCTGGCTCAGGGGTGTTCCAGTGCACATCCCACTCTGAGAGCTCACCACCACGCAGTGGGAGGCAGCCTCCAACTTAAGGCTTTCCTAGAACATGGCATTTGGCAGGGGGGACCATGGTGCTGCAGCAGCTCACCTGGCATCTCCCCAGCCCTGGGACTGCCCCTGCAGCAGGCAAAAGGCTTGAGCAGGATGCTTTGAGTCTTGGCTCCAGGACCCAGCTGAGCTGCCAAAGCAAACAGCTTCCTCACTGGGAACCTTGGCCTTCCCACTTCCCTCATGCCACACCAAATCTGTCTCAGCACCGAGTGGGAGAAGGGCCAGAATCGCCTCTGAGATCCTGGGACACGCTTGCTCAGACAGACCAAATCTTCAGCTGTGGCTGCCAGGCAGGAGCTGACCCCAGGGGGGTTATCCACAGCGGGAGCATGTGCCACCTTTCCAGTGCAGCAGCTGCACTGCCACCACAGGCTGCTTCAGCAGCAGCTGTGGCACTGGCAGCAGCACCGGCCCTGCCACTCTGCATGCCTCAGTGGCTCAAGAGGGCTGCAGGATCAACATGCCACCCACTGTTCAGCACAACCTTCTCCAAGGATGGCACTGTACTGGGGTAGCCACCAGCTGAGAGCCCGAACCCCTGCTCTGTTCTCAACCACTACCACGCACCACTCCTGTTCCCCACCACCACCTCCACCCCTCTTCTTCAGCACAGGACAGCCTGGGACCAGAACTCTGCTGCTCTCCTGCCTGCACAGGCAGGGGCCCCACTTCAGCACCTCATGTGCAGGAAAGGGAACGTGAGAGAAGGGAAAGCTCCCCTGTTCCTTCAGCCTCATTTTTCCTTCCTTTAGAAATCGCTGAGAAGGAAGAAACCTGCCAGAAGACACATTAGGGCTGTAACAGGAGAAGGCTGCAGGCAAGGACCTGTCAGTCACAGAGAAAAAATAAACAGCATGTATTGATTGTTCTGCAGTCCCCAGTGCCACAGAGCCCGTTCAGCAGGATCCCCTCAGACCCCAGAGAAAGGGCAGAAACAATAAATAAAATCACTAAGAGAAACAGAGCGTGGAATGAACTGCTGGAGTAAGAAACGAGTGCTGGCTGCAGCCCAGGGCAGCTGGGGGAGGCGGCTGTGGGGGCACTGGAGACCAATCTCATACTTCCTCCTGCATCCATCGCTGCCCCAGCACTGCACTAAAATTCACACCACAGTTCCTGATCCAGTCCCCGTGCTGCTCTGTGCTCAGGCTGGGGTTCTGGCACCCCTTGCTGACGTCCACCCCAAAGTTGTCTTACTCTCAGAGAAGCTGCCTCAAACCAGCACCCTAGAGCCCACGTTCATCCTTGTTCAAACAAAGGCAAACCCAGAGTTCTGCTGGCCCATGAGGCTGGCAGTCTCCCGGCACCCCTCTGATCCCCAGCATCCTTGTCCAAGATCCTCTCCTGCCTTGTCTGTACAGTTTGTGTTCACAGCTCACCGCAGCTCTCTTCCTGCACTGCATTCAAGACGGACACCAGGGCTGCTACACAGCCACCTCCAACACTGGCACAGCCACACATCCGTGGTGGGCAGAGTGCCCTTCCCCTCTTGTCTGTAAAAAGCTGCTGGGATGTATGAGAAACCTGCAGTAACAACACAGCAGGAGTCAGTGCAAGACCCACCAACAGCTGCCCCATGCAGCACATGTTAGTTTAAACATTTATGGTACATGTCTGGCTTTGATGAGGATCTGTAACCTGTCAGCTGCCAGTGTTTACCTTGGTGGACATGCATGAGAAACCTCAGTCTGAAGGTCTGGGAGTTTATAATAGTGCCAGATAAACAGCTTTCCTTGAGCAATCACCCCATGACAGTAACCCCTCGACTAAACAAAGATCCAAGGACCATGTACTGTGGTTTGGGAAAACTTCCTGAAGCCAATGCCTCCTCCACTAGCCACACCCTCTGCTGAGACGTCCTTCTCACACTGCCTCCCCTCACAGGGCACAGGTAGGACCTGCATTGCATCCTATCCCGTGCTCCTGCTCTCCAGATGGCTACAGACAGGACACATCTGCCAAGAAATATTTCCATCCTTTGGACACTGTCACCACCTCCTTCCCCAATAACAACTTACACTGTGGGCAAGTCACTGTCCCAAGCTGCTCTGCCGAGACAGGGAATTCTTCTGGTTTGGCCTCTGCTCCCCGTTGTATAACTGTCCCAGAGCACAGGAGGATATTTAGCAGCAGAAGCTGATGGCAACCATGCTGTTAAATTTGTATTTCCCTTACCAGCAGGACACCACCTCGGCTCACTCCTTGCACGTCTCTGGCAAGGGGACAGGTCTTGATGGGGGTCCCCAGGCTACAGCCCCTGGACAGGAGCAATGCCTCTGCATCACTGCAAGCCCAGGCAGGCAGCTCCTATCCAAACCAGGTATGATCCCAGAGGCCATTTCTCCCTCCCCACCAGCTGGAAAACTCCCTGCAGTCTCTCCCCGTGTGTGCAGTGGGGCAGGGGCAGCTCTGATTCAGCTCCCATCAAATGCCCACCCAGAACAGAGCTCTGAGTGCTCAGCACCTCCCACTCCCCAGCCAGGCCACGCACTGAATGTCTGCTCCCATTCCCCAGCCAAGCCAGAAGTATGCACATTCCTGGGAAACTATTACATGGGTGTTCCTCTTGATGCTCTTCCCTGTTAGAAAAAGCCTGAGCTGAACTTAGGACTTCTGGCATACCAAACCTGCAGGAGAGTTGAGAATTCATTTCCAGCAGAAAGGGTAACACACCAGCATGCAGAGCAGGTTTGGGTTTGCATAAGCACGCTCCGGTACAGGGCACATTCAAGTGCTAATCCCCCAGGAATGCACACCTTGTTCAATATGCCTTTAATAATCTTCTGGGAGAGTTACATACACCAGCAAGGATGTCAAAACCAGTTAATTCTGGGTTTGATCTGAGAAAGCTAATATATTTCCTTGTGATAATCTTTTCTTTTTTAAATGAAGTTCAGTTTACCTCTGATTGTCTGACTCACTCACTCATATTTAGGACAAAGCTTTCAAGTAGCTTTGCACCTTTTAACTCACTCTTGGCCCTAGCTAGGTAAGGATTGGCTTTGGATTTTTACACCTAGATTTGACAAGAGCAGCATCACTCAAAAGAAACACAGCCTTTTAAGTGATCTGGGGAAGGAGGCCGGTTTGCCTCTTCATGCTTGCAAGCAGAATACTGCTCCATGCTATGCATCATTTCTGCAAGCACACAAGAGGTGGAACACCAGGGTTGAGTTAAAAACCTCTCCCCAACCCAAGATCACTAAAGAACCGACACTACAACTTTTTCCCCATCCCCAGCCATACGTGCCCAGCTCTGGGTCTCTGCCAGCACCTGTGACTGACAGCAGCATCAGCGCTTCAGCCAGTGACCCCACGCTCGGGGGCCTTGTCCCACACATTTTGCCAGGAGGGGCAGGAGAGGTGCCCTGCTGTGCCGCTGGGGCCATGTAGGGTGTGGACACTGCCACCAGAACTTGCCATCTCTGTCCCTGGGTGCTCAGCTGTGGGAGCTGGACACATCCCAGACCCATGCAGTCCAGTCCCCTCCCAGCGCCCACCTCCGCAAACCCACACTGACACCTAGAGGCACACGTGCCTGGCCTTGGGGACACACCGCAGGCCACACCAGCAGCACCACGGGCAGTCCCAATCTAGCCCCCACAGGGGCACGCTGCCCCGTGCCCAGAGTGCTCCTTCTTACCAAACTCGCTGGCACACAGGTGCTCCACAATGGCCTCTGACTTCATCTCATTGTCACAAGGGGGACACACAGTTGTTCCTGGCAAGAGGAAAGAAGTGAAGACAATTGAGAGGTGGCAAGAAGCCAGCAGGAGTACCACAGAGCCAGACTGCCCATGCTGTCAGACTGCCACCCACGAGGGGGACACATGCCCGTGCACCCTCCCACAGGCTCCCAGCTCCCAGTCCTGTGGGACAAGACCCTGCTGGGTGTAAGGAACCATCCACCACCTTGCATGGCAGCACTGACCATAGGCAGCCTTCTGCCAGCCCCAGCCCAACACTGTCAGTGGCCCCAAGGCCAGGCACAGGTAGGGGTAGGCAGCTGCTAAGAGCAAAAGGACAGCACTGGCAAAGAGAGAAGATTTCAGGGCCAGGCATTCAGCTGAGGAGAGCTGCTTGCCAAGGGGCACGGCCCATAGCCTGCTGACATTCCCTCCCCGTGTCACACCAAGGCGGGCACACAATGCCCAAACCCCAACACAGCAGAAGGATGCTGCTCAAGTGCCAAGGGACGTGCCTGGTGCCAGGCAAGGGGGTTCAGGACTGGGACAGCCCCGTTCAGTGCAGTGTTGCCCTCGGTACTGGGGACCATCCCACAGACTGCCCAGACAGTGCTCAGGAGGCCCCTCACCACGCTCTCTCCTGCCTTGCTCCAGAGCAGCACTGGTTGGGGAGGGACCCACACAGCTCTGTGGATGCCACCACCACCAAGACTGGTCATCCTCTCTTTTGTTTGGAGCCCAGAGCAGCCTCATGGCTCCAGCAGAGCAGCCGACATCTGCCTCTCAGGAAACGCCAGCCCAGGGGATTTCACTGGGATCTGTCCTGGGAGGAAAGCTCACTTCACCCAGAGAGTAAGAATCTGTTTCCAGGTTCCCATCTGCAGCTGGAGCAGAGACCACCCAGCAGCACAGACGTAGACTTGAGCTACTGGCAGATGAATTTATTAAGCTGGGAGATGCTGCTTGTTCCTAGTCCAGCAAGACGGAGGGCTCTTCCCACACAAGGGAGTTATTCTCAGGGACAACACTGCAGCAAAACATCTGCCAGTCCCTGCATGTAAACTGAGCACTCATGGCCTTCCAGCCCTCAGCCAGGCCAGCAAACCCACAGCATTGCTGGACTGAAAAGGCAGAGAGGTGTCCCAGAAAAGAGGGGTGCAGAGCCAGCACAGCTGGCGAGGGAGACACAGCCATGACTACAGCATCGTGTCTCCTCAGCCACAGATGCTCCATGGGGATTCAGGCGAGACATTTGTTTTCTGTGGCTGGTTCTTCCCATCCCCCCCCCCAAATCTGTTCTGTGCCAAATGCCAATTCCTGGGTACACGCACCATGATTTTATTAATCACACATGCAGTGCAACTGGCCTTGCGCTCACTCCTTTGTGCAAGTCACAAGTCAGCCTTCACAGCACCAAAAACCACCTCCACAGTCCCACTCTCTGTACCTCTGAGAGCTTCCCACCATCTGAATAACTTCTTCTTCCAGAACCCCAACATGCAACTGCCACAGCTACCTGAAAACTGCAAGCCCTCCCATCCCTCCTGAGGCAGACATCTCCAGCCCACCCTCGGGACCTGCAGGTTGGCTGGGGCCCATCTGCTGCAGCTGACAGCTCAGCTCCAAGCACAACCTCAGTCTGCCTCCAGCTCACTTGTTCCCTGCTGACCATTTTCCAATGCCTGGCTGTAGAGCCAACTTACTCCAGGGGCAAGAGAAGGAATGTGTAATGCTGTATTAATCTGCAACTCCCCTGATGTATCCTGTGGGCCTGCAGGCTTTACCGCCTGTGCTTAAGGAGAAAGGAATTCAGCAGGTCAGCTCTTTGAGAGGCAGAAACAAATTCCAATTTCAAGGTGTTAATAGGGAAAAATACTGAAAGGGTTTGTTCTTATTAGTACTAAGAGAAAAGGGGGGACACTGCTTAGTCCTGACCCTCTTTGAATCAACAGGAAACACCCTGTGCCCAAGAGCAAAGGGGCTCCAGGAGCTGGTGCTGACAGAAAACGCACACAAACCATGGACAGGGTGCACACAGCAGAACCCTGGTGAAAGACAGTACCCAGCCATCACAGGGACAAAGACTGAGCTGCAGGTCACTCAGAATAACTCTGCATCTGCAGGAGGTGGCAGTACCAGAGCTGAAGCAATGGGTGCCTTATGGGCTATCAGCAGATCCTCCGTGGCATGCAGGAGATCCGGCAGTGCTGGTTCACATCACAGCAGTGGTTACAATTAACTTGGAGTTTTCTTTTTTCACTCCAAACTGTTTGAGGCACCAAAAGAAAGCAGAAGTGTCCCATCCCAGTGCTGCCTTCAAGACAGGTCTGAAAGGTTAACAGAAAGTCGTTACACAGCACAACAGAAAACCTGGCAGATGCTGCTCATTTAGAAGACTGTTCCCAGGTCTCGGCTCATTAATGTCTGTAAAATCAATGACCTACACACAGCTCAGACTCTATTTCAGACCCTGGAAGGGGCAGCTCAGACCCAGCTGCCCCAGGAGCATGCTTGGCTGCAAGTCTCTGGGGAAATAAAAGCAACCTTTGTACCTGCAACACAGGCCATGGCTGCAGTCTTGACCAAGGGTCCAGGTTCACATGGGACATATTAATTTAGAGCATTCCCGGAAAACAACGAGGTTTCTCCAGCAATCACATCAGTAAGGGCAAGCCATGACAGGGAAGGCAGTATGGCTGTGCTGCCATCACTGTGGGGAGAGGCTGGGTCCCCGGCAAAGAGATCAGCCCGAGCTCAGTCTGCCACCCCCCACCCGGCACTGGCACAAGCTTCACATTCCACCTGCCTCTGGACATCATTGCCGAGACGTGACACGGGCTCCTGCGTACAGCTCCTCTGGGCACTGAGCCTGGGTTTCCCCCGTGCCTGCCATCCCACAGCCACTGTGCCACTGCTCTCACTGCCCCCGCATGGCTCCTGGAAACACCTCAGCGTGCCTCCCCTCTGCCGCGGGATGCGCTCCGCTCCCGCCCCGTATCAGAAGGGCTCCCTGAATTATGAGCGCTTTCAAGATAGGCAGGAAATTGCACAGACCCTGCCGGCTGGGTTAGTTCTCCCAGTCGAGCACCACATACAGCCTTTGTCTGTACAGGTAACTGCGAAGGGTAGACGACCCTCCAGACACAGAGCAGAAGCCACAGAGACCACTCAGCCCCACTCCTCGCCCGTCCCCGAGCTCCTCCCGAGCGCCGGTACGTGGAGTCAGGAGCGACAATTCCTTTCAGCGAGGCTCTGCTCACCAAAAAGCACCGTACTTTCTTGGAGCACTTCTGCCATCTCCCTCTACAAACATTCCTCCTGCCAGCCTTTCACAGTGCTCCAATAGCAAACGCCGAAGTGACACCAGGATATTTATTTATTTTCAAGTTTCCAGCAACAAGCCAGACTCACCGCAACTTGAACAAGCCAGTCTGGCACCACAGAAACGTGCCGCATGCAATGGAAACAAACACGAACCACGTTCACTTTCCCGAGTCGTTTCTGGGCTGGTCTCTTGCTCTCTCTCCAGCCCACAGCCCACCCGAGGGCAGGGCTGGATCTCCACTGCACGCCCGCCACCAGCTGTCCAGCCTCTTGCCCCAGAGCTGCACTGGACGCGGGGGATCCTGCCAGGACTACTGTCACTGATTACTCCCGTCAGCCAGCACTTTCTGCCGTGCAGACCCCGCATCCTCCTGCTGCCCGGAGCAGCCCTGCAGGAGTCGGGCTCGGGAGCAGAACCAGGGCAGCGCAGTGACTGAGGACGGGGGGTCGCAGCCTGGTCCATCAGGGCTGGAGCCCAGCCCCAGTGCCTGTGCAGGGATCAGAACAGGCACAACCCCACCATGTCCCAAACAGCCTGTCCCAAGGCTCCAGGATAGGGATGAGGAGCTGGCAGGGGATCCCACCTTCCTCGGGACAGGAGAGCACAGGGTGCTCAGAGACTAGAGAAGGGCTGCTGCCAAGAAGAGAGTCCCATGTGGCCCCTCCTGGGCTAACACTTGCCCTGTCAGCTCAGAGAGGAGTGCCAGGAGCAAGGCTGCTGCACAAGCCATGCCTTACCTTTGGGCCGGGAGACCTCGGTGGCATTGGGAGCTGTCATAGCAATGCAGACGTCATCCTGGGGAAACTGGTCACACTTGAGCATCTCTGGCCAGAAGAAGCCAAAGAACTGCATGACAGGCTCACAGGAGTCACGCACGGCCTCGCAGAGCCAGCGGCAGGGGTAGACCGGCCGGTCCAGGCAGACGGGGGCAAAGAGGGAGCAGAGGAAGACCTGGGTGCCCATATGGCAATTCTTGTTGAGCAGTGGCACCCAGCTGCTCGCCTGGTGCTTCACCTCGGCCATGGTCTCGTGGTCCAGCAGGTTGGGCAGCACCATCTTGTCGTAGCCCACGCTGTGGCAAAGCCGCAGGTCGGCAGGGATGGCCACGCACTGGTGGGGTTTGGCGTAGAAGCGCCCACCAGGATAAGGGCCCAGGTCTGACTGGTAGCTGACATAGTCGTACTCGCTGGCCACGCCACAGGCCAGCAGCCCGGCGGCCACCGACACCAGCGCCCGCAGGGCGGCCCGACCGGGCCCCCCCACGCTGCCCATCGCCGCGACCCGCCGACGGTGGTGGCCCCGACAGCACCGGACNCCGGCGGGACCGAGGGACCCCCGGGCCGGGGCGTGAGCTCGGCACCGCCACCGCTCCGCTGCATCCCCGGTGGGCGGCCCTAACCCCCCGGGCCATTCCTGGTCTCTGAAGCCGGGGCTCCTCTGGGAGATCGGGCGCTCCTGAGCTGTTCCAAGGTTGGAGACATTTCTGTGAACCTCGACTGGACCGTGCAGAGCTCATATCCCAGCAGACAAATTCTAACAGAAACTATGGCATTGGAAAGAAAAGAAAAAAAAACCAGCAACAATAAAACCAAACAAAACAAAAAACAGGAAAGAGAAAGGGGGTCTGCTGTACGATAGGAATATCATAGGTAGGCAGGCAAGGTGGGGACTTGGGAAACTCTTGTTCAAAAGTTGGAGAGGTCTCCAAAGGCTACAGCAGTAACACAGTAACTACAGTCAGGGTTCCAGTCATCTGCAGGTCTGCAAATACCACATGGCAGCAGGTAAATGTCCTGTTATGGTCACTCTAGGGATATGTGCCCTGGAGCATGCCACGCTGATCAGTGGGTTTTGCTGCAGTTCTGACACACTGAACAGTAGCTGCTGACCCTGCCACAGTTCACGGCTCTTGATCCAAGTAGAGAAGCCACAGTTCAGCATGCCTTGGCTGCTAAATCTGACCGCATGCATGGCCTGGGCAGTTCCTCAACTTGGCCCAGGGAAGGTCTTTGCTGGCTCCCTTTTCTCCTCTGTGGCTGATAGCCACATTCATGACAACAGCGCCTGAATGGGAATCCAAGAGTAAATTGTAAACTGAAATACAATTGACCAGCAAATACAATTGCTGGCAAACTGTTTTTTATTTTAAAAATATAAGAAACTAGGGAGAAGGAGGAAAGAATCCAAACCAAATGAAAATGCCAACAACTCTAGTCGAGGCCACTAAATTGTTTCATACACAATATAAGACCTCTTAGAAAGCAGCCCTTTCAGAAAGGGCTGCTCTTCCAACAAACCTCTTCCAGACTGGGCATGAACTTTTCTGCGTGAAGCCTGCGCAGCCATTTCCCTTCATAATTGTGGAGCCCACTGCTTCTTAAATCTCTGCCTTGTCTCTAATGTCATAGCCATTTATTGCTGCCTTTCCCACAGGGGCTAACATTTTCTTATTGAATAATGAGACGCTTTGCACCACACATCATTCTGGCTGTCCCGAGACCTCTCCTGCCCTGTGAAAAGCCCAGTCCAATTAACCGTGCCTATTCCTGGCTCCATTGTTCATCCCGGCAGCCTGCAGGACCAGGCTGCCCTCGTCCGCAGCTCGGCATCCCCCTCTGCTCCACGTTCCCCTGTGGTGGGTGCTCAGTGGTGACAGGGCGGGTGGCAGGTGACGTGTCCCCGTGCTGCTGGCAGTGGTGCTCTCCCACCTGTCTCATCCTCCCTGCCCACACTGGGCACACTCTGCCCTGGCCACCTGGTGCTGGAATGCGCCTTTCCCTGCATGCTGCCCTGGGGAAACAGGCAGGCATGGGATAATAGAATATATTAGTCCTGACTCCATTCACGCCCTGGCTCTTTTTGAACAAAGCCTGCTAACTGAGCTGATTTTTGCCAAATGACTGGCTTTCGTGCATGAGCAGCAAAGTGGAGCCCCCAAATACTCCCATGCAACAAGTGCTATTGCCCAGGGCTCATTGTTTTACTCCTGCACTTGAGGGCATGGAGGAGTCACGGCCTTGCCTGCCCTGGCATTTCTTCTCCAGTTTCCCACCACTGCATTAGCCCCGTCTCAGCCCCAGCAGAGGCAGCAGTGACGAGGGAGATGAGACAAGCTGGCCCCGGGTCCCTGCAGTCCCTGTCCCAGGGCTCACACTGTCCCTGGGTGCCCGTGCACCCTCTTTGGGGGGCAGATGGGATGCACCAGCAGAGGCAGCCCACCTGCCATGTCCCTACATGGAGAGCCAGCATGCCAACCCTGCAGCGAGACAGCTCCTGGACACCCCCAGGGAATGTTTCCTTTAGATTAGACCCCCCTCAGCCCACTGAGCACTGATAGCCCAGGGAGGATGTTGGTTTTGCCACATTTGTTTTCTGTTTTTCTCAGCAGATTGCTCCAAGACTCAAATAACACTGATGCAGCCAGGAACACTCCCTCATCCCATGATAAGGGAATCTGCACAGGGAGGTTTCACAGCTGTAGGGACCCGCTCTGATGCCTCAGCCAGGTGCCCAGTGCCCCAGGGCTGCAGGAGACACCTTCACCAAAAGCTGGCCAGCAGCAGGGCCAGGATCAAGGCATGCAACAATTCCAGCCAATGTCTCCTGTTTGTGTGAAATTAGCACCAATAAATGCTATAACTATACACGATCAACAATGGGTTTACTAGCTAACATATAAAGGACTACAAGAGCTAATGCCTTCAGCACTGCTGAAACTCTTGACCGTCTGCCCCTAGTCCCAGGAGGGAACTGATGGCAAATGTTTACAGGGGCTTATAAATATTTATCCTGTAATAATTTGCTGCATTACAGCACATTCTTCTCCACAAGGCTCAGCTTTGCCCTGGACCAGGTGCAGGCTGCTGAGAGGGTCTGTGGCATATATAAAGTTTGCCTGAATAACATACAGCAAGTGCTGGCGTTCAATAAAACAGCAGCAGCCAAGCAGCACGCGTGAAAGGCACTGCAAGTCATTCCTTACCCAACAAAAGAAAAATGTGGCTGGGGAGCACAGGTGTGCAGGCACGTTGGTGTGGGTGCAAACCCCTACATGGTTGCCAGACTAACCTGGGGAAGTGCTGCAAGTCACTGGGGAGCTGTAAATCACACTGCTGGGTTGGTGTGATGGGAGTCTTGGCCCAAAAGTGACCCCATGCTGCCTGAGGACATGGGGACCCTCGGCTGCTTTTGTGAGGACCCCAAAGGAAGGGAGCAGGAGACTAGCCCACCATGAAGAAACATCTCCTCATGCTTCTTGCTCTGTGGCAAGCCTATCTGCCCTCTTCCCTCTAAAATTTTTGAGCCATCTGTCCACTTATTTATTTATCCTTCTCATGCTAAATGATTTGCAAGAACGTAAGATGCCTGTGGTTTGGAAGCCATGTGATAATCTCCAAACAGGACCAGAGATGGAGTTCAGAACTACTTTCTAACAGGAGTAAATAAGCAGATTGGAAAGGCTCCATTGTGTATATTCTAGGTTGCTATTTTCTTAACCCTGTCTCATTAAGATGGATGGAGTTTCTCCTTATTAGTAATTTGGCAAGTTCCTCTTTGTGTACACTCTGCACTTCTCACTAATGACGCTGTGCTTCAGTGATTAACAAAAGAGACTTCCAGCATAGTCAGTGAAAACACAGCCACGCTCTTGGGGCACTGGGATGGAAACCCAACATTCTGGAGATGCCGTCTGTGGAAGACAAGGAACTGCAGGGAACCCAGCAAAGGAGAAGCTGCTGGTCCTAAAACCTTTCCTGACACTCAAATAATTTTGACCTGAGGACATTGGTTCTTTGATTTACATGCATAATTGCTGAGCAGACAGAGCCTATAACAAAGTGATTCAGAGTCCTTCTTCTGCTGTTCTTAAGATACATCTCATGGAGACGGAAGCTGGCACTGCTACTGCCTGGATTTACAGCTGGCCATTAAAGTATGTTTACAAGTCTTTAGTACAGTGTGCACATCTGGTAAATCATTGATTGAACAAATAGCTCCTCCTGTCATGCTCCCTCTCTCAACTTTTCCTGCTACTCTGATACCCAGCTCAGAGCCCATGGCCAGTGGTGGTGGCCAGCCACAGGCAGGTGTGCGTGTGGTGCCCGAGCAGGCAGACTCATGTACCCACAGCTGCACGTGTAGCCTGGGTTGTCACTGACATCTAAATGCTGTTGGACACACAGCTATGCAAAAAGCTCCCTGCAGATCCTCAGCATGAAGGTCAGCTGATCTGACCTTACCTACATGCAGTGAAAGATATTCATGATAGCATTCTTGCTAGCACATATTCCCTTAGTGCTCTTGGCCACCTTGCTTTTGAACCTGGCCAGACCAATCACCTGCACAGGACAGAGTCCCAGGTGGGTGCACAGTGAACAAGAGAGGCAGCTCTTCCTTCCTGGGATACTCGTGAGACAAGAGAAGGAAATCGGGAGCCTTTACCAAGCTGCCATCTGCCTTCCAGTGGGCCAACTGGCTGGCATGGGCCACACGCAGCTCCGCAGCGCTGCCAGAGCCCTGGCTGGCTGCAGGCTGGGTCCCCCCAGCACCAAGGGCTCTCACCAAGGAGGGAAAGCCAGGGCTGGCAGAGCTTGGGTTTGCTGCACAGGAGGAGTGGAAGAAAAGCAGGATGGAAGCAGAGCACAGCTCCAAGGACATGTGAAACAGCATCCCTTTTCTCTGGCACCAGGAAGCATTGCACACAGCCTACATACTGGACTGCACTGGAGCCTTCCTTGCAGCAGGAGGAAAATTCTGGGTTTGGTGTTTTACCAAGCATAGCAGTGGCTGGGTTTGAGGAGCAGCAGGAGCTATGGGCCCCCACCATGGCTCATTGTGCCATGCACAATAAGCATCTGGCCAGCTGTGCAGTCATCTGTGGCCAGACCCTCACCCTTATGGCCACAGAGCTGGGCAAAGGCCAAAGGGTAAAGGACAAACCATGGGAGCAGAAACAAAGCTAGATCAGCTCATTCATGCAAAGCTTTTCAGGAGCTTTTGATGGCAGGACAACCAGTCACGGGAGTGCAGGACTCCCCGTCTGTGTGTGAATTGCCATCGGGACACACAGGCTGCCAGGTCCCGTGCAGTCACTTGGCTGTGGTTGCAAAAGTGCAGAATCCTGAAAGTTCAATTAGAAGGGACCCACAAAGATCATCGAAGTCCAGCTCCTGGCCCTGTCCATGTGCTTGAGAATCACATCCTGTGCTCTCCCTCCTTTTCAACAGTGGGGAAATGGGGTGCTTTGCCCCAAGGCAGCTTTGCCTTGGGATGGAAAGAGCCTGGGCACTCTCCTTCCATCCCCACATCCAGCTGGTGCCAGCACTGGCTTCTGAGGTAGACTGCAAGATGTTGACTTAAGGCTGATTCCCTGGGGCACAACATGTTGCCTCTGAATTTCAGGGTTTTAATGGACTGGCAGGGCATCTGTGAGGGGGGAGAGGGAAACAGAATTTTCCTTATGCCATAAATCATTTTAAGAAAGATTTTAAAATAGATTTAAAGAAGATTCTCTTCCCTCCCTACCCCTTTCTCAACTGTACTGTGCATTTTAAACTGTTTATGGAAAGGAATTAATTAGTGTAGGCAGCAGAGCCCAAAGCTCTGCAGCAGCCTGTCTTCTGCACAATGGAGATCCAGCCCTTTCTCCCCTGCCTGGGAAACACATGCCCAAAATCCAAGTACATACTTTTTTTTTTAACCTAATTCATTTTGTAGATTGATGGAGAAAATCCATAGCAAATATTTATGACTTTGCAATAAATAACCCTCACAGAAGTTACAAAAGAGTTCTGGTGAGTCTCAAGGTAACTTTCAGCGAATTCCAGGGGTCAGGGCAGACTGGGATACTGAGCCCATAGTGCTCGAGCCTTTGGCTCATCTGTTTTGAATTATTGGTATTACTCAGTGTAGCATTGCTCTCAATGGAGTAGCTGTGCTGTGATTCCATGCCATATTTTATTTCTATGGCAGGAGAGAAGCTTCAATAACTATTGGTTGTACTCTGTTGTAGCCAGCAAAAAAAAACCAGGCCCCAGCGGGGAGGGGTCGTTCCTGCTCGTGTTTGCAGCTGGCAAAGGAAGGTGTCTGTGCCCAAGCGCCTGGGACAGGACTCAGGGCTGGACATGGTGCTTTTTCCTGCCAGCTCAGAACGTGGCCCTGACGAGGGCCTCGCTGGGGTCTGGTGCTGCTCCCAAGGTGGTGGTGGTGTCCCAGGGTCCTGCTGAAGGCAGCAGACGATGCTCCGGGCCCCGCTAGAGCCAGCAAGGGGTGGTGGGTGCTGTGGGGAGCCACACACCCCTTCCAGGGAGCCAGGACTGGGGCAAACTCATCCCCTCTCCATCCTCGTTAGCTCTTAATCACCACAGCGGAAGGAGAAGCCGCTAGCAGCACCACGCTGCTCTCTCGGGCATGGGCTCCTTTCAGGGCTTTCAGAAAACAGGGTCAGACATGTCTTCTGACCTGTGACCTGTCGCTTCCCTCCTCGCCATAATTATCTAATACAGCGCTCTCCCTGCCAAGTACAATGAAACAATTTGTCACTTCAATTGTCTGTCAGTCAACACTGGGGCCTTTTCAACAGGCCAACACATGTTTTTTGAGAGCTTGTCAGCAAGGGCTGTCTGGCCAGGCACATAACCATGGAAAATGGAACCTTTGTTAATTCTGGTTCTTAGAAAAGTAAATCCATTCAGTTGTTTTTTTCAGGCCTTCAGTTTGGAATTTGCACAAGAAGCTGAATTGCCCCTGATCCCTAAATGATTGGTCAGAGGATTTGCATGAGGAAGCAGAAATTAATTATTCTTTTCTTTTCTTTTTATTTTCTGTAATTGTGTGTTCAGAAATGAGATTACATTCTACAGCAGCACGAGGGGCTGAGGGGGGAATTGCTTTGCATTTGTTTAGCTCCTTAGAGTTAAGATCACCTAATCGTTTCAAGCATTTCCTAAGATTCCCTCTCTCTTTTTCTGCTTTAATGACCAAACAAAGATTGTGCTGCTTCCCGGGGAACTTTTCTGGCAGCTGAGCTCAGCAGTGGGAGCCAGGGGCTTATCCCTCTGCCGAAATAGTCTTAGAATCACACAATCACTAAGATTGGAAAAGACCTCTAGGATCACTGAGTCCAACCGTTAACTAACTCAACGCTGCCAAGGTCTTCATGCTGATTTCGGCTTGCAGGGCACAAAATTTTGGTGCTACTTAGAGCTTCCTTCTGCTTCTTTGGTTTTTTTTTAATTTGAAAACAGCACCCTTTGAAATTCTCACTTTCTCTGTTGATACACATATGAAATCTTGTTCCTGAACATTTAATACAAGATAGATATCTCAATTTTCCGGTATTCATAATTTTCTTTGTCATGTGGAAGCTTGTGTTTTGGGCAGACATGGAATATTTTATTTGAGAGCATTACAGAAATACTGGATGGCCCCTACTCAATTACAAATGCCCTGAATGAAAACTTCTCCAGATCTGGCTTTCCAGAATACCCCTATCCCAACCTAATTCAAACCATACAGGGACCTCTGACTTAGAATTTTTCAAACCCATAAAATGAAACAAATTTGCTTTGCAAGTATATCTCCCAATCTAACCCATGCCTGTAAATTTGATTTATCCTCTTGCATCTATACTGCATTAGATGGCCTGAAAGACTCTTTGTTTTGAAGTATGTCTGTCTCCTCCATGAGCCACAGGTGTCTTGTGCTTGTCAGGCTGGAAAACTCTGTGCCCATGAACAGTGAGGAGTCAGTGAGTGTTCAACACCATGGATTTGCCCCTGGGTCTCAGCAGGAGCAGAATGGGACCGTGCAGCCCCATGGCACCTTCAGCACAAGCGCCCCAAATGCCCCTCCTTTCACCCCAACAGACAGCAAAAGAAGGTTTTAGTGCAGAGATGGAACATATTTCTTATTAACTGTTCCTGTGTTAAGTGATTGCAGAGGTGATTCAATATGGGACTGTGAAATTAGCACATTTACCTAATCACACAAATTCCAGACATCTTCCGTATAATAATGATAATATTCCACTGCAAGGGCTTCAAAGTTTACAACAAAGGCCAGCAGCATCTCAGACATCCTGAAAATATATTTTTATGTTTTTATAAACTCTAGTCAAATTCTAATTGGATAAAACCTTGTATTTGAAAGCTGATACTTCAAAAATATTTTAAATGCACATAAAATATCTGAGAAAATGATAACATTATGATCCTAACTGTTTGCACACTGGAACCAGTTAAAGGTTAGGAAGACACCATCCATCTGGCACAGTATTTTAAGCAGAATATTTCTGAGAGCATTTCCTTCGCACTGGGGCCCATAAATGAGCCCAGCAATGACCGACTGTGGATGCCTGGCTCACACAGGTCACGACACCAATCACAGTGTCCGCAGGAAGAATTGCTTTGACACACTCATGTCCCAGGTCCCCAGAGAAGGAACAACACCTGATGGCATCAAGGTGCATGCAGGGACTGGGCTGGGGGTCTCAGTTTGGGGGTGCAGGAGGGAAGAGTTGGGAGCAACCCCAGCCCTGTGCTACCCCTTAGGTGTTTATTAGCCTTCATTATGGAGTGCTAGAGGGTTAATTAATTCAGGCTGCTCCTGTGGGAGGGATGGGGAGCAGGACGGTGAGGCAAGATCCTGCTGCCTAGCGTCCAGGTTCCTGGGGCAGCTCAGCACTTAGCCTCTGTCCTTAAGCCAGGGACCAGACAGCCTGGGTTGTTATGTCCTCACACCTGGACAGCCAAGGGGGAAGCCGCAGACCCCTCGCTAGCAGCAGGGAGTCCTGCCACTCCAGCAGCGCCTCTCACTGCTTGGTGCCCCCCCCCAGCTGGGAACTAAGGGTTAATGTTTCTTGCTGCTCCACTGTCACTGAATTCCTCTTGGCCATCAGAAATGGACTGCGGCCCCAGGACACGTTGTTCTGGTGTGAGACCGTCCCTGAGCTCTCTGCTGCTCGCCCGGCCTGCGCCACCGCAGCCTCCAGGTTTCCCTCAACCTGGGCGACCTGTGCCCTTGCTGACGCTCGGCAGCTTGGAGCTGCCGGGCAAAGGTTAATGGGCCACCAACGGATCCCGTGTGAGCCGGCACAGCCAGCTGGGATAAAGCTGCGGGAGCGTCGCGGTGTTCCCACCGGCTCCAATTCCCAGGAAAACACCGGGAAATTGATCCCCGAGCCGGGAGCGGCGGCCGGGGACAGCGCCAGGCCGCGGCCGGTACCAACTGCGAGCCGGGGGGGGCCGGAAGGGGAGCAGCGCTGCGCCCAATGGGACACGGGTGCTACTGCGCACGCGTGCCTGCTGCCGCTCGGCGGCCCCGGGGCTGCGCTCGCGCAGTGCCGCGCCTCGTGGCGCCTGGCGGCACTTCCGCCCTCACCCAGGCCGGAGCGGCCTCGGCGGTTTTGCGACAGCCGTAAGTGCGCGGAGCGCGCGCGGTGCCCGGCGGAGCGGAGGGACCGGACCGGACCGGACCGGACGGGGCGGCGGCGCGATGAGGCCGCAGCAGGCGCCGGTGTCGGGCAAGGTGTTCATCCAGCGCGACTACAGCGGCGGGACGCGCTGCCAGTTCCAGAGCAAGTTCCCGGCCGAGCTGGAGAACAGGGTGAGGCGGGGCGGGCCGGAGCTGGCCCGGGGCTCGCGGCGAGAGCGGCGCGCGGAGCCTGCACGCCGGGTAGGGCCAGGCCTGGGCCTCACGGGCCTGCGCCCAGGTGGCGTTGGCAGGTGCCCTGCCCAGGTCGGAGCCAGTTCCGCGGGTTCCCCGAGGGCGGGGTAGCATCTCCTGCACGAATCTCTGAGCAAAGCCGTTCAGGTGCAGGAGCGGACGCGGTTCCTTCCCCGTGTCCCAGTCCCGGCCTGTGGCGGGTCCTGGGGAAGGCGGCAGTAGAGCAGAATGTACTCGTTGTGTCTGTGAGAACAGAGCCGGCTCCATGCTCCCAGGTGTTAACATTGTCCTCTCCCTTGGAATCTTGCCCGTCCTGCCGAACCCGCTTAGAGGCCTCACAAATGCTGTCTCAAGTACTTTCGTTTTGCTCGGTGCTGTCAGCTGTGGTATCTTCAGCTGACAGTCAAACAAACACACCTTCCTACCCCATTTTCTTTCTCTTACTTTGCTTTTTTCTCTTCCGTGTTCCTTTGTTGTGTTTTGTTGAGGGTGTGTTTGGTCAGCACTGCAGTAGCACCAAGGCACTGTGGGTATGGAGTGTCCATCCACTCTCCTCCTGCTCATTTTAACCCAGTGCATCCCTGTGCATGAATTCTGTTTTTTTCACAATTGAACTGCACATTTGCTTGGGTTTGTTGCTCTGAATGGGTTTGTGTCCACCACCTTAGCACGCGACAGGTCTGTAACTCTCTGTGTTTCAGGCTGGGGCTCTGAGCACAGTGCAGATGATCCATAAGCGGAGGTGGATGTCCAGGGGTATTGGTGAGTTCTGAAGTGTGCAGCTGACAGCCCCACTTGCTTTTCTTGCAGATTGACAGGCAGCAGTTCGAGGAGACAGTCCGGACACTGAACAACCTCTATGCAGAAGCTGAAAAACTTGGGGGCCAATCTTACCTTGAGGGTTGTCTCGCCTGCCTGACTGCCTACACCATCTTCCTGTGCATGGAGACACACTATGAAAAGGTATGTGTTTGTTTCCCCTTCAGCCTGCAGGCAAGTACTTGGTTCTTGGTGGGTTTCCTGTGGTACAGATTCTTTATGGATGTACCTCAGCCATGTTGGTACTGGTCAGTTTGGGTCCCATGGGGGTCACACTGAATCCTGTGGGAAGTGCCTGCACTGTGGAGCCATCAGACCAGTTGTGGGTTAGTTCTTATGTTGCCATATCTGTGATATGGCTGGAAAGGAAACAATTGAGATCCCTGTGCTGTTTCATTACCAGGTTCTAAAGAAAATTGCTAAGTTCATTCAGGAACAGAATGAGAAGATCTATGCTCCTCAGGGCCTTCTGCTGACAGACCCCATTGAAAGAGGATTAAGAGTTGTATCCTTCTGTGGCTTCTGACATTGTCTCCTGCCTTGTGTTCCTTGTTTGTCTCAGTGAGGCACCTCTGCTCATGCTTCATCTGTGATATAGAATCTGTGATTAGTCTTGTTGCTCTTGGCTGTGTCCTGGTCTCCAGTCAGGTTTTAGTACATTAAGATTTGTCATATGGAAAGCCCATGAAAATGTGGAACGTGACCTTTGTGAGTGTTTGTAAAGAGCACTTGAGATCCATTGTGCATACACCTCCTGGAAAAAAAAACAAACAACATTTGACTTGAGTGAAAACATTTTCAGTTTGTTAGGTGGCTTATTAGCAGTGTTAACTTTTTTGCTTGGTGCACAGCCTTCCCCAAAATTTAGCAGAAGAGGGACAAGGCTCAAACCCTCTGTACACAACACTGAGTTCATGTGCAGGCCCTGGGCTGGGAGCCTGTGCTCTTACTTGATGAGGCATCTCACATGGACTGTTCCCTTTGCTTTGGAGCTCTGAAACCTGCCTTCAAACAGCTAAGATGTAAAAAGTCCTATCACCCTAATGTTTTCTGCCTTTTTCTGGTTGTTTTCATAGTCTCGTCATAGTGTATTTCCCTGACAGCTTTTCTGTGCAGATTGAAATTACCATTTATGAAGACAGAGGTTTGACCAGTGGAAGATAGAACTGTGGAGTCTCAGGTACATGTTACCCTTATCTCAGATCAGTCTCAACATCTTTCTGTGCTCAGAGGGGTGGGTGCTGTCATACTGAGACAGTTTATCCCACCCTTGTATGTAATCAAAGACTGTTCACATAAATCCTGTGTGGACCAGCTCTTATTGGAAGTAAATTATCAGTACTGGACATGATGTTGCTGAACATTATCTTGGAGAATATTGGGTCTTGATTGTGTAAATATGCTAACTTGTGCTATATTATGTCCCAAATTCTTCTCAGGTCGGTAAAAAATGGACTCTGTCCCTGGGTGTATTCTAGCATACAGAGCCTTTTTGTTGCAGTTTTTCAGTTGGCTGCTGTTGTAGTTATCACGCTGGTGTCTTTACTTGTGATGCTTTTGGGTAAGAGGGGCCAGCAGCCTGGAAAAGCTCTGCTGAGAGGCTCCTAGTTTTCTTGGTCCTCTGGGGCAAGTCACAAATGTTCACAGGACTTGGAAGGGACAGGCCAAAATACAGGCTCATGCTAATTATATCCAATATAGACCATCAGAATTACTATCCCTGACTTTCCTTTTGTAAAGCTCACACTGGGACTGGCTCCCTTGTTAGGTGCTCTGCAGGTCCTGGGAGGGGAGTGTTAAGTGTGGATTGTTGGCAGTGTATACAGAAAAGAGATGGGAAACATTTATGCCTGTTATGCAAAAAGGAACAAACAATAAAGGTCATTATTTTCTGTTGCACAAATGAAATCAAGTGTTCTGCTCATGCTGCTCACCATAGCACATGGTAACTTGCTCCTCCTGCCACAGTCTTCCTGTAGCTCTAGAAAGGTTTGTATAGGGGGGCTTTGTGTTTGATTTGAGAGGAGTTTCTCATCATATGTAACTTCTTTTCTAGATGATCGCTCACCGGTGGACTCGCTGTACCAAGGCTCCCCTACCTCCTTCTTTAGAGCATCATTCCTTTCTCTGCTGCCAGATCCACAGTGCCATCTACTACAAGGACTAACTTCCTCAAACTGCTCCCGAGGGGGTGACCTAGCTGGTCAGCATCCACTTTGCAGTAGATTTGGAAGCAACAGGATCACTTTTTAGTTTTGATTTGTTTTTTTTTTTTTTCTCAAGAAAAGGTGGAAGTGGTAAAGCTATGTTCTCTCCCAAAAGAAATGGGACCCTCAGCCCAACAGAGGTTTAGTTTTAGTCCTGTAAGTGCAGTGCTGCTCCTCCCTGGTTCTTAAACCCTTCTGTATGTCAGTTGAGCTTTGGAAAGCTCCAGCTCAAAGTTGGGAACTTCCCTCCAGTTCAGTGTTAGGGTGCAGAGATACACAGTGCCTCTTTCCAGTGAGGAGTAACTCAAGGCAACGTCTCTTGTGCTGATCCTTGTGGAAAAACAAAAGGCAAAGTGTTCCTTGTGTTAATGTCTTGGTTGTCCCTGGAAGGGGAGGGTGTAGCCAGACTTTAACCCTGGTGGTTTTTCAGCCCCTGTATCTGTGCTGTTGGGCCTGTCAGTGCTCACCAAGAGGGGCCTTTTCAGTCATGAAACAGTGAGCACAGTAAAGTGGATGCTGAGCCAATAAAAATAACGATTCCCACCCTAATCTGATTAATATGTGAAGCGTAAAGCTGTTTCTTTATGGATTTCTTATATATAATTTATAGGAAAACACTGATTTGACAAACTTTAAGATGCTGTATAAGATGGTTTTCTTAATTCTGTCTGCTGGCACACATTGAGGAGTTGAGCTGTGCATTCCTTAGCATCCCTGTGCATGGACATTGCTCAGCAGTACCTGCACGAGTGAAGTTCTCACAATCCAAGCTGGCTGAATTCTTTCTCTTACATCCTTTAACCTTATCAAAGCCCAGGTGTCCTGGTATAGGGGCCGAGTGTCAGTGTCCAGTTGTAGAAGGAGCTCAGGAGTTCAAAAGAGATGGCTTAGCAGGGGTAGAGGGGCTGGATTGGTTGGTGGTGGTGCTGCAGGTGCTAATACTGGATATGAACTCCAGGCTCATTCCTGTGGGGGTTTGAGATTTGATTAATATTTTCATTGTATAAAATTTGTTTTTCTAAACTGTAACAGTGTTCGCCTTTCAGAGCTGTTGCAATATTGGCAGATGGATCAGTAAACCTTTTCTTAAACTGCGTCCAGGTCTGTTCTGGCAGCACCACGGCGTGGGGCACAGGGTGAGTGTGGAGCTCTGGGCCAGGGATGGCCAGCACTGCAGCGCTTCAGGGCTGTGGCTCAGGCGGGGCCGTGTCCTTGGGGCTCCGGCTGGAGCGGGGCCGGAGATGGAGTGGCCACTTCCAGCCTGGCAATGGGGGCCATGTCTGCTGAGTGCTGATTGGCTGAGACAGCGGCCCGAACCCACCCCCTGATTGGCCCAGAAGTTGTAGTGTGAATCTGCTCCCTGATTGGTCGAGAAGTCCGCAGCCTGATCCACTTCTTGATTGGCCAAAAAAAAAAAGGCTGCATTTTCTAGCTGCCTCCTGATTGGCCAGCTTCAATCCGCTTCATGATTGGCTGGGAAAGCTGCAGCCGGGAGCCGCACTGTGATTGGCCGCAAAAGCTGCAGTTTCAATGCGTCTCCTGATTGGTCGAAAATGCTGCAGTTTCAATCCGTCTCCTGATTGGTCGAAAAAGCGGCACCTTTAATCCGCCCTCCGATTGGCCGGAGGAGCCGTGCCCTCAATCCGTTTCCTGATTGGTCGAGGAGCCGTGCCGGGAATCCTCATCCATGGTCCCGGGCTGCCGCGCCTGCGCCCTTGCGCGGGGCTGCGCGGGTCGGTGGCGGGAGCGATGGCGTCCGCGGCCGGCGGGGACTCGGACGGCGACAGCGAGGAGGTGGTGCTTACCCCAGCACAGCTGATCCACAGCCTAGAGCAGGTACCGTGGGCTGGAGCGACAGGCTTGGGCCGGGGAACGTGGGGGTTGCTGGGCGCTCTGGAGCCGAGCGGCCCTCTCGCTGGTGTGGGTGTGTAGCTAAGGTCTTCCTTGCTTTCACTGACAGCCTGCCTTCTTTCAGGCTTGGCTGAATGAGAAGTTTGCTCCAGAGCTGCTGGAGAGTAAACCTGAAGTCATCGAGTGCGTTGTGGAGCAGCTGGACCATATGGTAGGTTCTCTCCGTTGAGGTGGCGGCACAGGCCCGCCCTCATTGCCTGGTCTGGCAGAGGCCTGAGTCTCTTGGAGAGTGCCGGGGTTTTTGCTTCCCTGTTTCCGACACAAAGATCTCTGAGTTTCTTCTACTGAGCTTGCCTTGGAGAGGGACCGAAGTACAAACAAGCAGTGTTCTTTGAGTTGTCAGAAGCAGACGTAGTCTGATTTTGTGGGTTCTACGTACAAAACCTGTCTTCTTCTCTGTTTCTTGTCTGACATTTCAGCCATTTAGTTTCTCTTTGCTTTTTCTTGCAGGAAGCAAACCTGAAGCGGGCAAAGAGAGGCGACCTGAAGGTCAGTGTTCACCACATGGAGATCGAAAGGATCCGTTATGTGCTCAGCAGCTACCTGCGGTGTCGACTGGTGAAGGTAATGCTTGCTCGTGCAGCCCAGAGAATGAAAAAGGGTGATTTCAGGAGGGATTTTCACCCACACGAAGCTTCTTGCTTCAGCATGGCATTTAAGTAAAGCATGTTCTCTCTCTCTTCTCAGAAGCATAACTCAAAGAAATTAATTTCTTGGACACGCTTCCTTATTGTATTGAAGGAAGGTCACTGCAGTGTTGATCACAACACTGAGTGCTGTTTGCCTCCTCTAAGCTTGGGGTGGCACAGCTGAATGCTTTCCCATTCTGCCTGAGGCCTGCCATGTGCACATGTGGTTGTAAAGCTTGGCAATCCCGTGTGATGTCACAGTTAGTTCAGGAGCAGGGATTTGGGCAGGCCTGTGGCTGCTCCTGCAGCATGTAGGGAATCCAGTGGAGAGTGGGGATTCAAGCACTGAACTCGTGGGAGAGATCTGTATCATTCTTTTGGATTGTGTTCCAACATTAGATAGAGAAGTTTTTTCCCCACATCCTGGAGAAGGAGAAGTCTCGAACTGAAGGAGAGCCCTCCATTTTATCACCAGAGGAGTTTGCTTTTGCTAAAGAGTGAGTAGGTTTTCAATGTATATTCCTTTTCTTTTATAGACTATAGAAACTTAACTGTGTGTTTTGCTGAAGTTCTGTGAGCCTTAGATGGCTTTGAAGTAAGAATCAGTGTGTTTTACTCGGAGGTTTCCTTATGGGCAAGAAAGGAACTAAAACAGAATAACTGGTGATTGAGTTTGTTACCAGGGTAGGCCAAGGGCCTGTCTTTGTCTGTGCCTGTGGGACGAGGAGCTGTTGCTTACTCTTGTTTTGAGTCAATACTCTCCCTGCAGATTTGTATTTGATTAACCAAGTCAATACTTCAATGTTTTATTTCAGGTACATGGCAAACACAGAGGCTTACCTGAAAAATGTGGTCCTGAAGCACATGCCACCTAACCTGCAGAAAGTGTCTCTCCTAAAGTCAGGTGAGTCCATCCAGACTCCAGGGTGATCTGAAAATTGTAAAAGCAGGGGGAAGCGTGGGGAAAGCTCCAGAGAGCCCCACATGTAAGGGGGGTAGTCCTCCACTTGCTGCTCAGTTGAAGCAAAGGTGATGTGATGATGATGCTGTAACGTGGCTCCATGCTGCTGCTGGAGGATCGCGCTGGTCCCTGCTGTTAAATCCTATCTTACACTGAGGCTGGGCACATGCATCTGATCAGAAGTGTCTGATGTTCCCTTTGCTGGCTATAAGTCTGCTGCCCCTCAGACCCCTTGGTGTTCTGCTGGGGAATGTAAGTGAGGGCTGAGCTTGTGTTCTGAATCTGTTGTCTGCAGTTCCAAAGCCCAATCTGGACTCCTTTGTGTTTCTGAGGGTGCTGGAGCGGCAGGAGAACATCCTGGTGGAGCCAGAGACAGATGAGCAGAGGTAGATGGGCACCTCCCTGTGCAGCACAGGTATCAGTCAGTGTCACTGGCAGGTGTGGGCTCCAGCTCACATCCTGCCTGTCTCTGCAGAGAATATGCCATCAACCTGGAGGAGGGCTCGCAGCACTTGATCCGCTACAGAACCGTGGCCCCTCTGGTGGCCTCAGGAGCTGTGCAGCTCATCTGAGGGGAGAGGTAAGTGCCTGGTGGGAGGAGCAGCCACCACACCATCTCCCCTGCCTGCCCTGCCACACTGGGGTGGCAGGAGCTCCCTGTGGGACTGCCTGGGTTGGGTCCCCTCTGGGACTGGGTCCCCCTCCCAGGGCCAGGTCCCCACAGACGTGGCAGGCAGAGCACAGTGGCATTGGGGGTGAGTACTACAGTGTCATACTGCAGAGGTGTTGGTTACCCCCACAGCTCATCAAGCTCCTGATTGCTCGTGACATGCCCAGCATACAGCCACACAGTCCTTACTCTGGTGTTCGTGAGTGAGAGCAGACAGTGTCACAGGGCAGTGTCTGGAAAGCTTTGGTGTGTAGCTACTGGGATGCCTTGTTTAAGAGCAGTGGCAGATAGGGGCTTGTGTTCATCAGGGCAGGGTCTCTCTTCCCTGCGTGGTCTGCGTGAGGGGTGTCTGGGGAGCATCTTCCTCTGCAAGGCTGGGGGTGACACAGGGCATCTTGTAGTGTGAGTGGCTTTGCATGTGTGGTTTATAGTCTTCCTAATTAATCCATTTAGGTAAAGAAGATTCTTTCAAGTATAGATGTTAAGAGGGGGCTGGGTTTAATCCTTAGGAATCAGTAGCATGTTCCTCTGGACAGCCCCCCAGGAAGGGCTTGTGGATTGTGCCCTGCCCATATTTACAGCCAGACAGCTTCACAGAGGTGACTGAAGCTTCCAGACAAAATCCTTGTTAATCTGCTGCTGTGGAAGCGTGCTCCACAGGATCTGCCTGAGGACTGCGTAGGTGGCACGTCTGCAGGCTTTCTCCTTGGCCCTGTTCAGTTTGAATACTTGTCCAGACAGCTTGTACTTGACACACTGCTGCGTGTCACATGGCTGCAGCACTGTAAGCGTGAGGGACATCCGTCCTCTTCTAGCAGCTGAGCTTTAACAGACCTGATGGTTTCCAGAGTGCCTTTGGTGCAGCTTCTCTCTGGAGCTTGGCAGCTGGCACATGGCAGTGTCCTCAAAGGCTAGGCAGGAGAGTGGAGGTGGCTACTAGGCTGAGATCAGTCAGGCTCCAAGTAAAAGTCAGTTGTGGCACACCTGAAAATGGTACCTGCTTTTGTGTCCTTCCATCACTAAATGCCAGGACATCTGTGGAACTGCTAACACTGCACCTCTGTTCTGTCTGTGTTGGGGGAAGGAGGTGTTCACAACTTTATTGAGAAAATGATGGGTTTGGCTTGTACTTTTAGATGGAGGAGAAGATGCAGCAACACTTGGGTTCAAATACATGCCTTGTTCTCTGCTCTACCCTGGGTGGAAATAGCTTGGGTTTACTTAGCGATTAGCTCTGAACACTAAGTAGGTGAATGGTGAAAGAGATCGCAGGAAGGAGCTGCAATTTCCCTGCCTGAGATGGAACTGCTCTCCTGGGGGCCAGAGAAAGGTGTGACAGCTGGTTTCATTGCTAGGAAGGAGCATTCATGTCTGTGTTGGCTACCCCAGGTCACTGAAGTGGGGGGCTTTGCACTGTCAGCCCAAGATGATGTGTTGAAAGGATGTTTTTGCCATCATGGTTTTGCCAGCCGGGCACTGGGTTCAAGCTCACTTTGACAGACGTGTGAGAGGTGTCTTGCCTTGTGCTGCAAACATTCAGACATGGTGGTGATGGAGAGCCATGGAGAAATACTGATAGGTCAGTTAGCTGTGTCACGAACTGATGAAAATCTGTGCTGTCAGCAAGAACAATCAGGGCTGCTTAACATAAATGGCTAGACAGCTCTGGGGAGATTAGCAAGGAGTGCAAGGAAGGGGTGATCTGATTTAGGTGACAAGTCTTTACTTGTCAAGGAGTCACATGTGAGCTGAACAGTGAGGATGATTTTGAGTATAGATGTCGGGGACACCACAGTGTCTCTTGAGTGCTTGGGTGTGAGCAAATTTTCTTCTCAGTGCACACCTCTAGGGTAAGAAGCTTCTGAGTTGGTAGAGGATGAGCCGAGGGTCTGGGGTTTTCTCTGCTTAGACACCCTGGAAATAGCTGCCTTTGAACAAGCACCTGAAAAGGGGTGTATAAAACCAGTTCAAACGTCCCCCATTAAAGACTATGTGAGAGGAACATGCTCCTCTTTCTCCCAGAGCTACCTCCCGATGTCGATAGTTCCACAGTGCTCCAAAAGCACTCGTGTTTTTCTGCCACCAGGAGCCATTTTTGTGCTGGTCCCCCTGCTGGCCCCTGCCTGGCGCAGTAGAAGGTCGCTGAAGCTGTGCGCTCTCCCCGAGCCAGGCCCGGTACCGGCGGCTCTCCGGGCCGCGGTGCCGCTGCCGCCGGGCTCTCCCCGCCGCCCGGCCCGGTNCGCGCCGCCTGACCCCCTCTTCGCCTCTAGGCTTTTCCAGGCGTGCAGCGGGCGGGCTGTCGCCCCTCCAGCCATGCCCGTGGACCTGGCCGTGCGGCTCTGCCTGAGCCACTCGCCCCCCATTCGCAAGCTGCTGAACTCCTACGAGGAGCTGCGGGGCAACCGAGGCCGCAAACCCCTCCGATCCTGTCTCAACCAGAAGCTGAGCACAGAACCTGAGCTGGAGCGGCGAGACAGTACCAAGAGCTCCAAGGGCCAGAAGAAGAAGCAGGTCGTGTTTGCTGATATGAAGGGGCTCTCACTGACAGCTGTCCGCTTCTTCTCAAAGATTGAGGAGGACCTCTGTGATTTGCAGCATGCCCTGTCAGACCTTGCCTGTTTCCGACCTAGGCTGCGGGACTTACGCCCAGAAGTGTGCAGGTACGTGCTGGACTTCCCACAGCCGTCTGCAAATTACCTGGCTTTCCGCAACAGCCTGCACAGCAACTTTGTCTGCCTGGAGAGCTGCCTGATCCAGGACCGTACTCTGTCAGGGACAGTGAAGGTTAGAAACATTGAGTATGAGAAGAAAGTGACAGTCCGCATCACCTTTGATGGCTGGAAGAGCTTCCGGGACATCTCTTGCCAGTACATGCACAGCACGTACGGCTCAGCTGACACAGACATCTTCTCTTTTGAGCTTACACTGCCCAAGCCATCCATCTCCCCTAGGGTCACAGAGTTCTGCATCTCTTTCCAATGCGGACAAAAGACCCACTGGGACAACAACCATGGGAAGAACTACAAGATCTGCCGTGTGGGCATGATCCGCCCTCCCTCCCATGCCGTGAAGAGTGCCAGCAAGGCCTGGGAGCATCTTGGCACCTCCGGGGCTGCTGCTCTAGTCCTTTCTCACCTGCAGACCTGGCGGCATTCAGAGACCCAGGCTCCTTATTGGTAGGAAGGCAGTGTGGGGAGAGATGTAGGTCCTCTCCACGTCCCAGCTGGTACAAGGGTCTTTGGGGAGGGATCAGCTGCAGAAGATGCTGCTCACAGTTTCGTTAGCTCCTTCATGGCCTGCTGCTCTATGAGCAGCTGCCAGTCTCTGCAGAAGCTTCTTCACTGCTGGCTGCTGCTACAGAGGCTGGAAGCTGCTGCTTGAAGTAACTCCTGCGTGTAGGTTCTCAGGGCAACACAAATGAGAATTGGGGAGTGACAAGGAAAGGGCTGTGAGCTGGGACCCGCGGCCATGTCTGAGCCACCCTGGGAGCCGCGGGGCCGGTGCTGCCCAAGTGCCTTGTCTGGAGGGAGCTGCTGGAGCGGGGGCGCGATCCTGGTGCTGCCGCGACCTCCCGCTGCAGGCACTCTCCGAACTGCGGTCCCGAGAAAGGCTCACCGGGGGGTTACTGGCCAAGAGCGGCGGGGTGCCTCCGGTCATTGGTGCTGTAACGGGGAATTAATAAAGTGACGGCGTTTCGCGACTCCTGCGTCCTCCGCCTCCCCGGGGGTGGGGCCGGGGCCGGGCCGGGCCG